>JAAALK010000286.1:32053724-32430498 GCA_019279435.1 Zizania palustris
CAACCCATGTTCAAAGGATGCACCCTCCCGAGCAGATCATTGGTGAGATTGATCAAAGGGTAACACGTTCTCATGCCCATTTCACTAATGCTGCTTTTGTTGCTTCTTTCGAGCCCTTAGATGTTAGTCATGCACTTTCTGATTCTAGTTGGATCAATGCCATGCATGAGGAACTTGAAAATTTTGAGAGAAATCAAGTCTAGACTTTAGTTGATCCTCCACCAAATGTTCATTTCATTGGAACAAAATGGATTTTCAAAAATAAACAAGGGGAGGATGGGACTATAGTTAGAAATAAGGCTAGACTTGTAGCTCAGGGTTTTTCTCAACTAGAAGGGATTGATTTTACTGAAACTTTTGCACCTGTTGCTCGCCTTGAGGCCATTAGGATTTTGCTTGCCTTTGCGACATCCCGGGGATTCAAACTCTATCAAATGGATGTCAAAAGTGCTTTTCTTAATGGCTTCATAGGTGAAGATGTTTATGTAAAACAACCCCCTGGTTTTGAAAGCCCCAAGTACCCACATAAAGTCCGTAAACTTCATAAGGCTCTTTATGGACTCAAGCAGGCCCCTCGGGCTTGGTATGATAGACTTAAGTCTTTTCTGCTTGAGCGAGGGTATTCGATGGGCTCTGTTGATAAAACTTGTTTACTCTCAAGCATGGCAAAGATTTCCTCCTAGTTCAGATTTATGTGGACGATATCATCTTGGTGGCTCTTCTCATGCTTTGGTTGCCGAGTTTGCAGATACCATGAGCAGGGAATTTGAAATGTCAATGATGGGTGAACTCACCTTTTTCCTTGGTTTACAAATCAAGCAAAGCAAACAAGGTACTTTTGTCCACCAGACAAAGTACACCAAGGACCTGCTCAAGAAGTTCGACATGTCCGATGCGAAGCCCCTCGCCACTCCAATGGCTACATCTGTAGCATTGGACCCTGACGAAGATGGAGAAGCCGTAGATCAGAAGGAGTTCCGGAGCATGATCGGCTCCCTCCTCTACTTGACTGCCACGAGGCCGGACATACACTTCGCTGTGTGTCTGTGCGCTCGTTTTCAGGCTTCACCACGAGCTTCGCACCGCCAAGCGGTTAAGCGCATTTTAAGGTATCTCAAACACACCCTTGAATTTGGCATATGGTATTCAGCGTCTTCATCTTTATGTCTTCGAGGTTATTCTGATGCGGACTTTGCTGGGTGTAGAATTGATAGGAAGAGTACCTCTGGTACTTGTCATTTTCTGGGTACTTCACTGGTTTGCTGGTCTTCCCGCAAACAGTCTAGTGTTGCACAATCGACGGCTGAGGCCGAATATGTTGCTGCAGCTAGCTGTTGCTCTCAGATTTTGTGGATGGTTTCCACTTTGCGGGATTTCGGGTTAGATTACAAGGGTGTTCCACTTTTCTGTGATAACACTAGTGCTATTTGTATTGCAAACAACCCGGTTCAGCACTCCAGAACCAAACACATTGATGTACGGTATCACTTTCTCAGAGATCACAATGAGAAGGGTGATATTGAACTTCAATATGTTGATACCCAACACCAGCTTGCCGACATTTTTACAAAACCCCTCGATGCTTCTCGATTTGCTTACTTGCGTGGGGAACTTGGCATTTGTCACCCTTACGGCATTTTGTGAGGGGGAGCTGTTTTAGATGGATGTGCTTTTGTCTAATTGTGTCGAAATTGCATTTACATATTTTGCACTTATATGCCTGCTTATAATTCTGGAAATCATGTCAGCTCAGCTCTTTTTAATTCATCTGGAACATTCATGTGCATGATGTTTTATTTTCAAAGTCAAATCGTGCTCACTGCTTAGTCTTGAATCTAGCATGTTTAGGCAGGACTGCTTTAGCTATCTGTTATCTGCTTGACAGCGAGACACTGTTCATTGGATGCTAAAAATTGCAACTTTAAAACTGTTCTACATTTTCATGGATATTCATAAAGTACCAAACATTGGTTCACTTAGTTAAAATCACAAATTCCATGATTTGCATGCTTTTAAGAGAAAAGATCCAGGTGGGTTTGTTTGTCGCACTACTCTATTCTAGACTGCTTACCATTGCACATCGGTCTGAACTGGAATAAATTTTCCCTTTGGCAATAAAGAATCTTCTCCCCCTTTGAAATTATACCCCCTTTGGCAATGCAAGCATCAAGGAGCATGTAAAAGATGCAAAGCTTCGAAATGAGCAGAATTGCAAAGACATATGAAGCAAAAATATGCCAATCATTAATACCAATGATCATGTGCTCAGCTCAAATTAATATTCTCTAAAAACATGATGAAGCATGTGAATTTATCATTTTTGAAATAAAAGCATCACCACTTAGTCAAGGGAACTAGACAAGTAAGAGCAGGGACTGCGCAAAGCTAGTCAAATTCTACTCTAGGCAGACAAGTCCCGTTCAAATGGAGCAAGAGAAGCAATCTTGATAATCAATGAATTTTGTTGTTCTTTTCTTAGTGCCAGGGGTTATTTGATTGTCCACCTTATACTTTCCAATCAGGCCAAGCCTAGGCATGAAAACCATAAGAAGCTTAAGGCAATAATTTTGGCATACACTACACTATTCCAGTTCAGACTAATGTGCAATGGTAAGCAGTCTAGAATAGGGTAGTGCGACAACCAAACCCACCTGGATCTTTTAACTTGAAGCATGCAAATCATGGAATTTGTGATTTTAACTAAGTGAACCAAATGTTTGGCACTTTTATGAATAACCATGAAAATGTAGAACAATTTTTCAAGTTGCAATTTTTAGCATCCAATGAACAGTGTCTTGCTATTAAGCAGATAAAAGATAGCTAAAGCAGTCCTGCCTAAACATGCTAGATTCAATACTAAGCAGTGAGCACGATGAGATGTTGAAAAGAAAACATCATGCACATGAATGTTTCAGAGTAATTAAAAAGAGCTGAGCTGACACGATTTCATGAATTATAGATAGGCATATAAGTGCAAAAGATGTAAATGCAATTTCAGCCCACAAGTAGCAAATGCAAATTCATCGAAAACTGCTCCCCTTCACAAAATGCCGTAAGGGTGACAAATACCAAGTTCCCCACGCAAGTAGGCAAATCGAGAAGCATCGAGGGGTTTTGAGAAAATGTCGGCAAGCTGGTGTTGGGTATCAACATATTGAAGTTCAATATCACCCTTCTCATTGTGATCTCTGAGAAAATGATACCGCACATCAATGTGTTTGGTTCTGGAATGCTGAACCGGGTTGTTTGCAATACAAATAGTGCTAGTGTTATCACAGAAAAGTGGAACACCCTTATAATCTAACCCGAAATCCCGCAAAGTGGAAACCATCCACAAAATCTGAGAGCAACAGCTAGCTGCAGCAACATATTCGGCCTTAGCCGTCGATTGTGCAACACTAGACTGTTTGCGGGAAGACCAGCAAACCAGAGAAGTACCCAGAAAATGACAAGTACCAGAGGTACTCTTCCTATCAATCCTACACCCAGCAAAATCTGCATCGGAATAACCTCGAAGACATAAAGATGAAGACGCTGAATACCATATGCCAAATTCAAGGGTGTGTTTGAGATACCTTAAGATGCGCTTTACCGCTTGGCGGTGCGAAGCTCGTGGTGAAGCCTAAAAACGAGCGCACAGACACACTGCGAAGTGTATGTCCGGCCTCGTGGCAGTCAAGTAGAGAAGGGAGCCGATCATGCTTCGGAATTCTGATCTACGGCTTCTCCATCTTCGTCAGGGTCCAATGCTACAGATGTAGCCATTGGAGTGGCGAGGGGCTTCGCATCGGACATGTCGAACTTCTTGAGCAGGTCCTTGGTGTACTTCGTCTGGTGGACGAAATTACCTTATTTGCTTTGCTTGTTTTGCAAACCAAGGAAAACTGTAAGCTCACCCATCATGGACATTTCAAATTCCCTGCTCATGGTATCTGCAAACTCGGCAACCAAAGCATAAGAAGAGCCACCAAAGATGATATCATCCACATAAATCTGCACTAGGAGAAAATCTTTGCCATGCTTGAGAGTAAACAAAGTTTTATCAATAGAGCCCATCAAATACCCTCGCTCAAGCAGAAAAGACTTAAGTCTATCATACCAAGCCCGAGGGGCCTGCTTGAGTCCATAAAGAGCCTTATGAAGTTTAAGGACTTTATGTGGGTACTTGGGGTTTTCAAAACCAGGAGGTTGTTTTACATAAACATCTTCACCTATGAAGCCATTAAGAAAAGCACTTTTGACATCCATTTGATAGAGTTTGAATCCCCGGGATGTCGCAAAGGCAAGCAAAATCCTAATGGCCTCGAGGCGAGCAATAGGTGCAAAAGTTTCAGTAAAATCAATCCCTTCTAGTTGAGAAAAGCCCTGAGCTACAAGTATAGCCTCGTTTCTAACTATAGTCCCATCCTCCCCTTGTTTATTTTTGAAAATCCATTTTGTTCCAATGAAATGAACATTTGGTGGAGGATCAACTAAAGTCCAGACTTGGTTTCTCTCAAAATTTTCAAGTTCCTCATGCATGGCATTGATCCAACTAGAATCAGAAAGTGCATGACTAACATCTAAGGGCTCGAAAGACGCAACAAAAGCGGAATCAATGAAATGAGCATGAGAACGAGTTACCCTTTGATCAAGCTCACCAATGATCTGCTCGGGAGGGTGCATCCTTTGAACATGGTGTGGAGCCTCGCGGCGGGATGCAGTCTCCCCCTCAACTTGTGCGTTGGAGTGGTCCAAGATGACCGATGTTGAGGTAGTCGCTTCGGGACCTCGTGCCGAAGTAGTTGAAGTGGGGTCAGCTTCGGGGGTCGATGTCGAGGGTAGTAGGGGTTCATCCTCGAATTCTCCGGGATCTTCTTCTTCAAATAAAGTCTGTTCCATGTCGTGTTCATTTGCCTTTTCAAAAGCAGAACTAACAGAAGGGTTTGATTCATCAAAAGTCACATCACATGACTCGATGACAGTGTTAGTTTCCAAGTTATAAACATGATAAGAATGACCATGAGTAGTGTAACCCAAAAAGATCCCGTCAGAAGATCGCGACTCAAATTTATCCAAGTTACCACGTTTTAGGATAAAGAAGCGACAGCCAAAAACTCGAAGATGAATAACCTTGGGCTGTCTCCCAAAACGCAGCTCATAAGATGTCAAATTTAAAATTGAGCACAAGAAGATTCGGTTAGAGATGTAACAAGCAGTGTTCATGGCCTCAGCCCAGAATTTTCTAGGAGTCCTATGCTCATCAAGCATCGTCCTAGCCATCTCAACCAAAGTGCGGTTCTTCCTCTCAACAACACCGTTCTGTTGAGGAACCCGCGGAGCAGAGAATTGATGTTCTATGCCATGCTCCATGCAAAAGTCAACAAAGAGACTGTTTTTGAACTCGGTGCCATTATCACTTCGAATGAATTTCAATGCACCTAGGAGTTCAGTGAAAAGTCTCAAAGCCAAGCTCCGAAAGTGTGAAAACACTTCATCCTTGCTGGCAAGAAAGAAGACCCAAGAGTAGCGAGAGAAATCGTCGACAATAACTAATACATACCACTTGCCGCCTAAAGAACTGACCCGAGAAGGACCTACAGTGTCCATATGGAGAAGTTCTCCGGGTTGCTCAGTCATCACTGTGGTGACTGGCGAATGCGAAGCAACAATCATTTTTCCATGTCGACATGGAGCGCAAACTAAATTCTTATCAAACTTGAGCTTAGGCAATCCTCGGATCAGACCTAGGGCGCTCAGACGAGCGAGCAACTCAAAGCTCATATGCCCTAGTCTCCTATGCCACTTCCAAGGCTCAGAAGTCGAATGTGCAACAAGACAGTGAGAACAACCATAGGACTCTGAAAAATCAGCTCCAAAAACTCTCCCAACTCTAAAGATCTTACACACCACAACGCCATCAGAGTTGAGCACTTGCGAAGTATCGCGATGGAATCGCACTTCGAAGCCCTCATCAAGCAACTGAGGTACAGACAGCAAATTGTATCCCAGGTTTTCAACCAAAACAACATCTTTGAGAGTGAAATTCGAGTTAATTCTTACCACACCTTTACCTTTCACTCTACTCCTTCTGTTGTTTCCGAAGGTGATATGTTCCTTTTGCTTGGTTGTGGTGAGGCTGGAGAACCATGCTGCATCTCCGGTCATGTGGCGCGAACAACCGGAGTCCATGATCCACGTGCCCTCCAAGCCTCGATCTGTCGCCTACACACGATAATAATGTCTCGATCGCTCAGTGCTGGGGTGAGTGAAATAATGACGAGGCATCTAGCACTGGGTGACACGAGTAGTAGGCACAGTAAAAGTAGACTATCTACGCACAGGAAAATCGAAATGATGCAAAGTGCGAGGTCCACCTACATGCTGTGAACGAACAACATGTCGAGGTCTCCTACTCTAACGAGGTACAAAGCTACTCGCCCGGGGTCTACCACCATATGGAACATGGTGAACACCTCGAGGAGCAAAACCTTTCCGAGAAGTACGAGGAGCCTCAAAAGCAGGACGATAGTAAAACTCAGACTCATGCATACCTAAAGATGGGTAATGCATGTCCTGGTAACTCATCGCCTGAGAGCATCGCTCATCCTTGATGCGATGAAAACAGAAACCAATCAAATGACCCGCCCGCTGACAGTAAGAACAGTGAAACACTCTCTTGGGGGCACTCTCATGGGTCACAGGAGCAACTCTCACAGGCTACTTGGGTTTTCTCTGAGTGGTTTTCTTTGGAGGATTTTTCTTGGCAGGAGGGGTGGTTTTCTTTGGTGGTCGGGTAGGTTTCTTGGCTGGTGCAGTGTCTAACAGAGCTCTTTCTTTCTCTAAAGTAGTGGGAGAGGTAAAAACAGTTTTGGTCTTACTGTCTGAAGAAATCCTCTCAAAACCCAAACCTAGAGCTACCCCTGCTATGTCAGCACACAACTTGGTCTTGTCCAAGAGCAAATCCATCCTACCCTTTCCCTCAGTGCATTTATTAACCACGGAAAGAAGGTATTCATTTTCAGACATGAGATTTTCAGCACGCTCTCTAACAGTGCCTAGCTGGTCCTTAAGGGTAATGCAAGTGTCACAAATAGGTTGCACATCCTTAGAACTACCGGCCATCTCCAATCTAGCCTCTAAATCATGAACATGCTTATCACGTAAATTAATGCTTTCGCGTAATAAAGAGCAGTTCATGCAATCGATAATATCATGAGGTCTAGAATCCACCTCCAAAAGCTGCTTCTGTGCAGTCTCAAGCTCAGATAGAGTTTGAGCATGAACAGAACACAACTGAGCAAGCTCACTCATGACAACAGAACAGGATTCACATTCAGCATCATTAATCTTAGACTTAAGCATGGCATATTCAGTAGAAACAGATTCTAGCCTAAGTCTAAGGTCTTTTCTTTCTCTAGCGGCTTGCACAAGTAATCTATCCTGACCAAGAACTACTTCATTCATCTCATCTAATTTAATCAATAGCTGGTCAGATGATAGAGTTACCTCAGATGAGTCAAGCTCATCGCCGCTGTGATCGCTGTCGGCCATGAAGCAAAGGCCGGTGAAATCTCGTCCCTTCTTGTCCTTCTTGTCCTCCTTCCTTGGGGACTCCTTCTCCTCAGAGCTTGACTCCTCAGTTGAGGATGTGTCGATGTCGCTGAGAGCAGCAACAAAGGCTCTGGAAGCGGCCTTGGCTACTTTCTTAGCCATCTTGCCGCGCTTGCCCTTCACAAAGGGTTTCCTCTCCTTCTTGTGGTATTTGGGGCGCTCACTCTCATCTCTCTTTTTGAGCTTAGGGCAATTTGCCTTGATGTGAGAAGTGTCACCGCACTCAACGCAACCACTAAAACCACTTCTCCTCTGATCCCGTCTCTCATGATGAAAACGGGTGAACCTTCTGGCAATGAGAGCAAGCTCATCATCATCCAGAGTGTCCACCTGCTCCTTTGTGATGGAGACCAGGGAGGACAAAGCAAAACCATCTGCAAGAACACAAGTCCCAGAAGTGCTTGGTTCTGCAGTGGTGCCACGGCTATTGCTAGAAACCAATGCCAATGGCTGTGGCAAAGATCTTCTGTGCACTGCAAGAGATGCCTTGGCATTCTCTGTGGACTTCAGCTTGTTGAAGAGCTCATCACAGGTCAATGTGTCATAACCTGCAGACTCCTCAATGCTGGATATCTTCACTTCCAATATGCTACGGTCAAGAGCATAGAGAAGCTTGATAGCCCTATCATGGTCATTGTAAGCAAGCGTCCTGTTGGATCGCAAGTTACTCACTATCGCGTCAAAGCGAGAAAACATGGCATCTATAGATTCACCAGGTGCCTGCACAAACAGTTGATACTGTTGGTTGTATGTGCTTTGGCGCCTGGCCTTGATCTGTGTAGAGCCCTCATGAAAAATAGTGAGTGTTGTCCAAATCTCCCTAGCAGTTCTAAGGTGCTGCACCCTATCGAACTCACTTCTACTCAAACCGATGAACAGTATATTTCTTGCCTTAGAGTTGGCATTATACTGATCCTTCTCAGTCTGAGAGGTGCGAGTCTCAGGGATGGAGTATTGTGAGTCCACAATCTCCCAAATTGTATTTCCTTGGCTTAAAAAGTAAGCCTCCATGCGCACCTTCCAGTATGCAAAATCTGTCCCATCGAACAGAGGAATTTTACTGCCTCTATCCATGTCGCCAAAAGATCACAAAAATGGTTAAGGTCAACTGGTGATCTTAACCTGCTCTGATACCAATTGTTGGACCGAAAATGGCGACCAGAGGGGGGGTGAATGGGAGCATTTAAAATTACGAGCTAAAAACAACCTTCGGTTTTAATCCTGCCTTCTGCGGAACAGGCTTCGAACACAACCTTCGAAGGTCTGGTTCGGAGGTACTTCGACAGCTCCGAACACAGGCTTCGCAGGAGCAAAAGATCGAAGTCAAGAAGACTTCGCTCCACTAACAACCCTAGAAAATCTACTCTGCTAAGTCAGTGCAGGCTCCACACACAGGGTGCTTCGAGCAGGCTTCGCACTTCACCCTTCGCAAGAGTGGACAGCCCTCTGAGGACTTCGACCAAGTGTATCCAGTACTCCGAACCTTGACCCAGGTTCACCTGCTACGAACCTTGTTCGTCGCCTCCGAAGTCCCTGCGCACCACAGACAAGCAAACAAGTGTATCCAGTACTCCGGAGACCTCTCCGGGTTAGCAACCTCCGGCACACACTCCAGTGTACCGCCCAAAGTACCGAAGCCTTTGGTACAAACCCAGTCATCGTGTACTGTCGGACCCCTCCGACAAGCACACTCTGCTGCACAGCTGCAGCAACCAGCCACCGAACACCCTTCGGTGAAACCACCTCCGAACACCCTTCGGAGGTACCACCTCCGAATACCCTCCGGAGGTCCAACCTCCGAACCCCTTCGGAGGTACCCCTTCGAACAGAGGTAAAAAGCCTGTCAATCACTCATCACAAACACTGAAACCAACCCTTGGTTTCTCACACTGCGACGAAGTGCTCATGGAATGCTTCATGCGGAGGCCTTGGACGAAGGAGGGACTTCGAAGGGTGGTACTCCGAAGGTGGGGCTTCGGAGTGAGGAAGGCTTCGGAGCGAGGCTAGCTCCGGAGTGTGGTTGTCTTGTGGTACTTCGGCCTGCATGGCTTCGGTACACGGACTGACGGAGTTCGAGCTGAGCGGAAGCTGCGAAGCCATGGTGGTCCACTCCGGAGGTGTTGGTGCGAAGGCCCAAGGGCTTTGACGGCTTCGGCTCAAAACCGTCACTGTATCGGAGGCTATCTTCGGCGAAGCGAAGGCCACCAGGCTCAAGGCTTCTCGCCGAAGCTACCGCACCCCTCGCGTGCGAAGGGAGGCTCCAGAAGGTCAAAGACTGCAAAGGCTGACACTGTCTGCTCTGTAAAAAGCTGACGCTGTCCCCTCTACAAAGCTGACAGAGAAGCCTCCAGAATAAAGTTGGACTACCTTTTGTACCCCTCTGTTCTGTAGAGACAAAACTGGTGTAAACCCTAGGGGTAAAGTAGTCATTTCACTTGGGTGAACTGTGGGCTATAAATATGGGGGCTCGGTAGGTAACATTTAACACTTTGAGCATTTACTGTTGAGCTCCTGTAGCCACACACTTCATTGTATTTCATCCAGAGAGTTCATTTCCAGTGTTCCTTGTTCAAGCGGCGAAGCCCTGCTTCTGTGTGCTTTTTGCTTGAGCTCGTGTTACATACCTCGCTAGTTTTAGTGCACCGAAGCCTGTCTAGGCAAAGGGTGTTTTGTGCGAAGTGTGTTTTTCAGTGCGCTTTCGCTCCGTGTAACTTGAGGCTAGACCTCACAGCTTACTAGCGAAGCCCTGATCGAAGCCCGTTTTGCTTCTTGTGTCGAAGCCCTTAGCGAAGTCTGTTTGTGTGTGTTTAGACCTTCGTGTACGAAGCCCAGCACCAGTTGCTGCTGCCAAGTACTTGGTCGAAATCCTCAGAGGGTTGTCCACTCTTGCGAAGGGTGAAGTGCGAAGCCTGCTCGAAGCACCCTGTGTGCGGAGCCTGCACGGACTTAGCAGAGTAGATTTTCGAAGGGTGTGTTCAGAGCGAAGTCTTCTTGGCTTCGAACTTTTGCTCCTGCGAAGCCTGTGTTCGGAGCTGTCAAAACACCTCCGAACCAGACCTTCGAAGGTAGTGTTCGAAGCCTGTTCCGCAGAAGACAGAATTAAAACAGAAGGCTTATTTTTAGCCTGAAATTTTAAAAGCTCCCATTCACCCCCCTCTGGTCGCCGTTTTCGGTCCAACAATTGGTATCAGAGCGGGTTAAGATCACCAGTTGACCTTAACCGGTTTTGTGATCTGTTGGCGACATGGATAGAGGCAGTAAAATTCCTCTGTTCGATGGGACAGATTTTGCATACTGGAAGGTGCGCATGGAGGCTTACTTGTTAAGCCAAGGAAATGCAATTTGGGAGATTGTGGATTCACAATACTCCATCCCTGATACTCGCACTACTCAAACAGAAAAAGATCAGTATAATGCCAACTCGAAGGCAAGAAACATACTGTTCATTGGTTTGAGCCGGAGTGAGTTTGATAGGGTGCAGCACCTTAGGACTGCTAGGGAAATTTGGACAACACTCACTATTTTTCATGAGGGCTCTACACAGATCAAGGCCAGGCGCCAAAGCACATACAATCAACAGTATCAGCTATTTGTGCAGGCACCTGGTGAATCTATAGATGCCATGTTTTCACGCTTTGATGCAATAGTGAGTAAGTTGCGGTCCAACGGGACGCTTGCTTACAATGATCATGATAGGGCTATCAAGCTTCTCTATGCTCTTGACCGTAGCATATGGGAAGTGAAGATATCCAGCATTGAGGAGTCGACAGGTTATGACACATTGACCTGTGATGAACTCTTCAGCAAGTTGAAGTCCACAGAGATTGCCAAGGCATCTCTTGCAGTGCACAGAAGCTCTTTGCCACAGCCATTGGCATTGGTTTCTAGCACTAGCCGTGGCACCACTGCAGAACCAAGCACATCTGGTACTTGTGTTTTTGCAGATGGTTTTGCTTTGTCCTCCCTGGTCTCCATCACAAAGGAGCAGGTGGACACTCTAGATGATGATGAGCTAGCTCTCATTGCCCAGAGGTTCACCCGTTTTCATCATGAAAGACGAGATCAGAGGAGAAGTGGTTTTAGTGGTTGCTTTGAATGTGGCGACACCTCTCACATTAAGGCTAGTTGTCCTAAGCTCAAAAAGAGAGATGAGAGTGAGCGCCCCAGATACCACAAAAAGGAGAGGAAGCCTTTTGTGAAAGTCAAGCGCGGCAAGATGGCTAAGAAAGTAGCCAAGGCCGCTTCCAGAGCATTTGTTGCTGCTCTCAGCGACATCGACACTTCCTCAACTGAGGAGTCGAGCTCTGAGGAGGAGGAGTCCCCAAGGAAGGAGGACAAGAAGGACAAGAAGAGACGAGACTTCACAGGCCTTTGCTTCATGGCCGACAGCGATCACAGCGGCGATGAGCTTGACTCATCTGAGGTACCTCTATCTTCTGACCAGCTATTAATTAAATTAGATGAGCTGAATGAAGTAGTTCTTGGTCAGGATAGATTGCTTGTGCAAGCCGCTAGAGAAAGAAAAGACCTTAGACTTAGGCTAGAATCTGTTTCTACTGAATATGCCATGCTTAAGTCTAAAGTTAATGATGCTGAATGTGACTCTTGTACCACTGTCATGGGTGAGCTTGCTCAGTTGCGTTCTGTACATGCTCAAACTCTTTCTGAGCTTGAGACTGCACAGAAGCAGCTTTTGGAGGTGGATTCTAGACCTCATGATATTATTGATTGCATGAACTGTTCTTTATTACGCGAGAGCATTAATTTACGTGATAAACATGTTCATGATTTAGAGGCTAGATTGGAGAGGGCCGGTAGTTCTAAGGATGTGCAACCTGTTTGTGACACTTGCATCACCCTTAAGGACCAGCTAGGCACTGTTAGAGAGCGAGCTGAAAACCTCATGTCAGAAAATGAATACCTTCTTTCCGTTGTAAACAAGTGCACTGAGGGAAAGGGTAGGATGGATTTGCTCTTGGCCAAGACCAAGTTGTGTGCTGACAGAGCAGGGGTAGCTCTAGGTTTGGGTTTTGAGAGGATACCTTCAGATAGTAAGACCAAAACTGTTTTTACCTCTCCCACTACCCTAGAGAAAGAGAGAGCTCTGTTAGAAACCCCATCAGCCAAAAAGTCTACCCAACCACCAAAGAAAACCACACCTCCTGCCAAGAAAATCCCTCCCAAGAAAACCACTCAGAAGAAGCCCAAGGAGCCTGTGAGAGTTGCTCCTGTGACCCATGAGAGTGCCCCCAGGAGAGTTTTTCACTGTTCCTACTGTCAGCGGGCGGGTCATTTGGTTGGGTTCTGTTTTCGTCGCATCAAAGATGAGCGACGCTCTCAGGCGATGAGTTACCAGGACATGCATTACCCATCTTTAGGTATGCATGAGTCTGAGTTGTACTATCGTCCTGCTTTTGAGGCTCCTCGTGCTTCTCGGAGAGGTTTTGCTCCTCGAGGTGTTCACCATGTTCCATATGGTGGTAGACCTCGGGCGAATAGATTTGTACCTCATCAGAGTAGGAGACCTCGTCATGCTTTTCGATCACTGCATGTAGGTAGACCTCGCACTTTGCATCATTCAGATTATCATGTGCGTAGACCGTCTACTTTTACTATGCCTACTACTCGTGTCACTCAGTGCTGGATGCCTCGTCATTATTTCACTCACCCCAGCACTGAGCGATCGAGATATTCTTATCGTGTGTAGGCGACAGATCGAGGCTTGGAGGGCACGTGGATCATGGACTCCGGTTGTTCGCGCCACATGACCGGAGATGCAGCATGGTTCTCCAGCCTCACCACAACCCGGAGAACTTCTCCATATGGACACTGTAGGTCCTTCTCGGGTCAGTTCTTTAGGCGGCAAGTGGTATGTATTAGTTATTGTCGACGATTTCTCTCGCTACTCTTGGGTCTTCTTTCTTGCCAGCAAGGATGAAGTATTTTCACACTCTCGGAGCTTGGCTTTGAGACTTTTCACTGAACTCCCAGGTGCATTGAAATTCATTCGAAGTGACAATGGCACCGAGTTCAAAAACGGTCTCTTTGTTGACTTTTGCATGGAGCATGGCATAGAACATCAATTCTCTGCTCCGCGGGTTCCTCAACAGAATGGTGTTGTTGAGAGGAAGAACCGCACTTTGGTTGAGATGGCTAGGACGATGCTTGATGAGCATAGGACTCCTAGAAAATTCTGGGCTGAGGCCATGAACACTGCTTGTTACATCTCTAACCGAATATTCTTGCGCTCAATTTTAAATTTGACATCTTATGAGCTGCGTTTTGGGAGACAACCCAAGGTTACTCATCTTCGAGTTTTTGGTTGTCGCTGCTTTATCCTAAAACGTGGTAACTTGGATAAATTTGAGTCGCGATCTTCTGACGGGATCTTTTTAGGTTACACTACTCATGGTCATTCTTATCGTGTTTATAATTTAGAGACTAACACTGTCATCGAGTCATGTGATATGACTTTTGATGAATCAACCCCCTCTGTTTGTTCTGCTTTTGAACAGACAAATGAACACGACATGGAACAGACCTTATTCGAAGAAGAAGATCCTGGAGAATTCGAGGATGAACCCCTACTACCCTCGACATCGACCCCCGAAGCCGACCCCGCTTCAACCACTTCGGCACGAGGTCCCAAAGCGACTACCTCAACATCGGTCATCTTGGACCACTCCAACGCACAAGTTGAGGGGGAGACTGCATCCCGCCGCGAGGCTCCACACCATGTTCAAAGGATGCATCCCCCAGAGCAGATCATTGGTGAGCTTGATCAAAGGGTAACACGTTCTCATGCTTATTTCATTGATTCCGCTTTTGTTGCTTCTTTCGAGCCCTTAGATGTTAGTCATGCACTTTCTGATTCTAGTTGGATCAATGCCATGCATGAAGAGCTTGAAAATTTTGAGAGAAACCAAGTCTGGACTTTAGTTGATCCTCCACCAAATGTTCATTTCATTGGAACAAAATGGATTTTCAAAAACAAACAAGGGGAGGATGGAACTATAGTTAGAAACAAGGCTAGACTTGTAGCTCAGGGCTTTTCTCAACTAGAAGGGATTGATTTTACTGAAACTTTTGCACCTGTTGCTCGCCTTGAGGCCATTAGGATTTTGCTTGCCTTTGCGACATCCCGGGGATTCAAACTCTATCCAATGGATGTCAAAAGTGCTTTTCTTAATGGCTTCATAGGTGAAGATGTTTATGTAAAACAACCCCCTGGTTTTGAAAACCCCAAGTACCCACATAAAGTACTTAAACTTCATAAGGCTCTTTATGGACTCAAGTAGGCCCCTCGGGCTTGGTATGATAGACTTAAGTCTTTTCTGCTTGAGCGAGGGTATTTGATGGGCTCTGTTGATAAAACTTTGTTTACTCTCAAGCATGGCAAAGATTTCCTCCTAGTTCAGATTTATGTGGATGATATCATCTTTGGTGGCTCTTCTCATGCTTTGGTTGCCGAGTTTGCAGATACCATGAGCAGGGAATTTGAAATGTCCATGATGGGTGAACTCACCTTTTTCCTTGGTTTGCAAATCAAGCAAAGCAAACAAGGTACTTTCGTCCACCAGACGAAGTACACCAAGGACCTGCTCAAGAAGTTCGACATGTCCGATACGAAGCCCCTCGCCACTCCAATGGCTACATCTGTAGCATTGGATCCTGACGAAGATGGAGAAGCCGTAGATCAGAAGGAGTTCCGAAGCATGATCGGCTCCCTCCTCTACTTGACTGCCACGAGGCCGGACATACACTTCGCAGTGTGTCTGTGCGCTCGTTTTCAGGCTTCACCACGAGCTTCGCACCGCCAAGCGGTAAAACGCATACTCAGGTATCTCAAACACACCCTTGAATTTGGCATATGGTATTCAGCATCTTCATCTTTATGTCTTCGAGGTTATTCCAATGCGGATTTTGCTGGGTGTAGGCTTGATAGGAAGAGTACCTCTGGTACTTGTCATTTTCTGGGTACATCTCTGGTTTGTTGGTCTTCCCGCAAACAGTCTAGTGTTGCACAATCGACGACTGAGGCCGAATATGTTGCTGCAGCTAGCTGTTGCTCTCAAATTCTGTGGATGGTTTCCACTTTGCGGGATTTCGGGTTAGATTATAAGAGTGTTCCACTTTTCTGTGATAACACTAGCGTTATTTGTATTGCAAACAACCCGGTTCAGCACTCCAGAACCAAACACATTGATGTGCGATATCATTTTCTCAGAGATCACAATGAGAAGGGTGATATTGAACTTCAATATGTTGATACCCAACACCAGCTAGCCGACATTTTCACGAAACCCCTCGATGCTTCTCGATTTGCTTACTTGCGTGGGGAACTTGGTATTTGTCACCCTTACGGCATTTTGTGAGGGGGAGCAGTTTTAGATGGATGTGCATTTGCTAATTGTGTGTTGAAATTGCATTTACATCTTTTGCACTTATGTGCCTGATTATAATCCATGACATCATGACAGCTCAGCTCTTTTTAATTTATCTGAAACATTCATGTGCATGATGTTTTCTTTTCAAAATCAAATCGTGCTCACTACTTAGTCTTGAAACTAGCATGTTTAGGCACGACTGCTTTAGCTATCTTTTATCTGCTTGACAGCAAGACACATTTCTTTGGATGCTAAAATTGCAACTTGAAAAATTGTTCTACATTTTCATGGATATTCATAAAGTGCCAAACAATTGGTTCACTCAGTTAAAATCACAATCTCCATAATTTACATGATTTAAGTGAAAATATCTAGGTGGGTTTGTTTGTCGCACTACCCTATTCTAGACTGCTTACCATTGCACATTGGTCTGAACTTGAATGGTGTAGTGTATGCCAAAATCATTGCTTTAAGCTTCTAATGGCTTTCATGCCTAGGCTTGGCCTGATTGGAAAGTATAAGGTAGACAAACAAATAACCCCTGGCATTAAGAAAAGAACAACAAAATTCTTTGATCATCAAGTTTGCGTTTCATGCTCCATTTGAACTGGACTTGTTTGTCTAGAGTAGAAATTGACTAGCTTTGAGCAGTCCCTGCTGTTACTTGTCTAGCTTCCTTGACTAAGTGGTGATGCCTTTATTTCAAAAATGTTCAAATCACATGCTTCATCATGTTTTTAGAGAATGTTAATTTGAGCTGAGCCCATGATCATTGGTGTTATTGTTGGCATATTTTTGCTTCATATGTCTTTGCAATTCTGCTCATTTCAAAGCTTTGCATCTTTTACATGCTCCTTGATGCTTGCATTGCCAAAGGGGGAGAAATTTCCAAAGGGGAGAAAATTTGACATAAAGGGGGAGAAGGTTTTTTTTGTTGCCAAAGGGGGAAAACTTAACTCAGGGGGAGTTTTTATTGCCGAAGGGGCTTTTACTCTTTTGAGAAAGTGGGAGGAAAATTCTTCTGTCAAGTGACATGATTTGGCTCTTCTCTGAGTTTTTATGGTCACTTGTGTGCTGAAAGTCTTTTAATTTTTCTTGGACTTAAATTTGGTTGTCAATGCACTCATCAAGGGGGAGATTGAGAAACCAAGGGTTGGTTTCGGTGTTTGTGATGAGTGATTGACAGGTTTTTTCCCTCTGGTTCGAAGGGTACCTCCGAAGGGTGTTCGGAGGTTGGACCTCCGAAGGTGTTCGGAGGAGAGTACCTCCGGAGGGGTGTCGGAGGTTGTACCTCCGAAGGGTGTTCGAAGGTGCTTTCACCGAAGTGTGTTCGGTGGTTTGGTTGCTGCAGCTGTTGCAGCGGAGTGTGCGTGTCGGAGGGGTCCGACGGTACACGATGACTGGGTGTGTACCGAAGGCTTCGGTACTTTGGGCTGTACAGCGGAGTGTGTGCCGGAGGTTGCTAACCCGGAGAGGTCTCCGGAGTACCGGATACACTTGCCTGCTTGTCGGTGGTGCGCAGGGACTTCGGAGGCGACGGACAAGGTTCGTAGCAGGTGAACTTGGGTCAAGCGGGAGGCTTGATGCCAGGGGAGCGGGGAGCTCTGTCACGGTGGCTGCGAAGGGGGTCCGGGTCGGTCCTCGAGTTGAGGTGCGCAAGGTGAAGGCAGAGAGTGCGGAGCGTGGCTCCGGATGAAGGTACTCCAAGACGAAGTCCTCGGAGGCGAGGCACTTCAAAGGTACTCCGGAAGGAGTGACTTCGGAGTTGGATGGATCAAGTCCTCTGCGGAGGCAAAGGGTTCGAAGTGTGCTCTGGAGGGAGACATTCGAAGGTTGCCCGACGAAGGTCTCAGAAGTCGAGGCGCATCGAAGGCATGGTCCGGGTGAGGCTCGTCGAGGAGTGTGCTTGGGGAGAGACACTGCGACGAAGTGCTCATGGAATGCTTCATGTGGAGGCCTTGGACGAAGGAGGGACTTCGAAGGGTGGTACTCTAAAGGTGGGGCTTCGGAGTGAGGAAGGCTTCGGAGCGAGGCTAGCTCCGGAGTGTGGTTGTCTTGTGGTACTTCGGCTTGCATGGCTTCGGTACACGGACTGATGGAGTTCGAGCTGAGCGGAAGCTGCGAAGCCGTGGTGGTCCACTCCGGAGGTGTTGGTGCGAAGGCCCAAGGGCTTTGACGGCTTCGGCTAAAAACCGTCACTGTATCGGAGGCTATCTTCGGCGAAGCGAAGGCCACCAGGCTCAAGGCTTCTCGCCGAAGCTACCGCACCCCTCGCGTGCGAAGGGAGGCTCGAGAAGGTCAAAGACTGCAAAGGCTGACACTGTCTGCTCTGTAAAAAGCTGACACTGTCCCCTCTGCAAAGCTGACAGAGAAGCCTCCAGAATAAAGTTGGACTACCTTTTGTACCCCTCTGTTCTGTAGAGACAAAACTGGTGTAAACCCTAGGGGTAAAGTAGTCATTTCACTTGGGTGAACTGTGGGCTATAAATATGGGGGCTCGGTAGGTAACATTTAACACTTTGAGCATTTACTGTTGAGCTCCTGTAGCCACACACTTCGTTGTATTTCATCCAGAGAGTTCATTTCCAGTGTTCCTTGTTCAAGCGGCGAAGCCCTGCTTCTGTGTGCTTTTTGCTTGAGCTCGTGTTACATACCTCGCTAGTTTTAGTGCACCGAAGTCTGTCTAGGCGAAGGGTGTTTTGTGCGAAGTGTGTTTTTCAGTGCGCTTTCGCTCTGTGTAACTTGAGGCTAGACCTCACAGCTTACTAGCGAAGCCCTGATCGAAGCCCGTTTTGCTTCTTGTGTCGAAGCCCTTAGCGAAGTCCGTTTGTGTGCGTTTAGACCTTCGTGTACGAAGCCCAGCACCAGTTGCTGCTGCCAAGTACTTGGTCGAAATCCTCAGAGGGTTGTCCACTCTTGCGAAGGGTGAAGTGTGAAGCCTGCTCGAAGCACCCTGTGTGCGGAGCCTGCACGGACTTAGCAGAGTAGATTTTCGAAGGGTGTGATCAGAGCGAAGTCTTCTTGGCTTCGAACTTTTGCTCCTGCGAAGCCTGTGTTCGGAGCTGTCAAAACACCTCCGAACGAGACCTTCGAAGGTAGTGTTCGAAGCCTGTTCCGCAGAAGACAGAATTAAAACAGAAGGCTTATTTTTAGCCTGAAATTTTAAAAGCTCCCATTCACCCCCCCTCTGGTCGCCATTTTCGGTCCAACAAATTACTACTGATATAGTAAACTGATCAATGGGGATTAAAAATAAGTAACGCGAAGGACAATGAACCGTTCAGCAACAAGAACACGATCTCTTGGATTAAAACTTAGCAGAACGCACAAGAACAACACATCGTAAACTATGGTTCAATATTTTTGTGAGGCCATTTTCAGATAGGACGAAAATGAAACTACAACTAGGGATAAAGATTCTACCGTGACAACTGAGGCTCTGATACCAAATGATACGAGGATGCGCCCAACCATCACGGCGTAGAATCAAAGATACTCGTGAAACCTGACGAGTCTTGTGCAGCCAACCGTTGCATGTGCAACAACCTGCAGCACGGAGTTCGCCCAACCTCACGTTGTCCACTCAACCAAGTCAAGCGGATTACAATCCTCGTTGCAATCACAAAGGGCTTGCAAGAACAACGGGAAGGAATGCACAATTCTCAAAGATGATTCAGCTAGTAGCTAGAACACTCAAGAACATGCATAAAGCATAGTTGTTTCATTCTCAAAATTCTGTTCCCTCTACACATTGAGAAAGATCCTATTATATAGAAGGGATTGAGAGGGAGATGGAGAGGTGTTCAGGACGTTTTACATGGCATTAAGCCAATATTGGTGCACAGCACCCTAATTAGAGCAAATGAAACGTTTGACAGTTTCTGGTCTCCACATTAAGTCGGCGATAACTCTTTATTCTGGTGGAATTATTGGGTGAGGTCAGATCCGTTGGAAAGCTTATGAAGTAAGCGTTCCAAGCTATGGTCGAACACATTTATTGGATTTAATATGCGATTTCTATGAGCATTTTATTCCATACTGGTCACTTGAATCCGAAAAGGTTTTCATTACATTCATTGCTTGATTGATGGCTGTTGATGAAGTGCTGCTCCTTTGGCCACTCTTCAACGTTGTCATACATAAGAATAATTAAATTACGGGCATTAGGTAGCAACTGATTTTCATGTGTAATGCTATTCTTATTTAGGAGCGAGTTCACCTGTTGATTTATTTGCTTTGCACGAGCGCGAGTTATTGCTCCTTCAAAATGATTTGGAATATCTTGATCATTGGGGGAAAGAAATGTTGTTGATGCTAAGCTGTCCGTATCAGAAGCCGACCGAAGGCCAAAGGTGCGTCTCCGGAAGGCGCAGTGGCCTCGGCACCAAGGCGGGAGACCGAGACCGGTCCGGTCAAGCTGGTCTGGCGGCAGGATCATGATCGCTTGTGCAGTGACTGACATTGCAGCAGTGCCCAGAACAGCTGACATGCTGTTGGGGTTGTACCCTTTGTCTGTACTATAGGGCCGTTGCATGTAGTTTTACTTTAAGAGGGTTTGAAAGTATTGGACCACTGTAGGGTTCCACTATAAATATTCCCCCCTCTCCACATTGTAAAGACAGAAGACACTTGATCCAAGAATACGGCTCTAAGTCTAACCTCCTATTCCAAATCATCTCTGAAACCTGTTGGTCTAGTCTTCTACGCCAATAGTGTGAATGAGTTCTTAAGTGTCCATCAAATATTTGATTTTTTAATTTGTACTTCTTCAGCTAGTTTTATTTGAAGAAACATTAGACCAAAGAAATAAATCATCTTATTCAAAAAAAATTGTTAACATTCATATTAATCCTCTTCTAATCGTCTGTATCACGCGTTTACCTTTGTAAACAAAAGGAGTATATATTGTGCCGAATAAATAATTTTAGATAAAGTCCTACACGTCGTTTCACCACCGCAACACAACGCTTCCCCTTTTTCTACAAATAATAGGTGGAATTAAACTAACGAATTTAACTTAAAAATCACCGGCGGCACGTGGGAGCGGCGGCGGCGGCGGCGCCCGCGCTGACCCGGCACCGCTGAGGACGCGTAAGCTTTTCGCTAGCTCTCGCTTCTGAGTTCTGCCGCGCGTGCGATGCGGCGCAGCATTGGATCCGGGCGGGAGCAGAGGCTTTTGCTAACGACAGGATTAAGGGTGTTTTGGTCTAGGTTTTTTTAACAGATTCTTAGTTAAAAACTTGAACTGAATTAAACAAAAATTGTATGAAAGCTTCATGGTTAAAAAGTTACAATCTTAATCAAACTAATGAAGCCAGTTTTTCAACCACAATAATTTTTTGATAGTATAAAATGAAAGTTTACTTATATTATAGACTCTACGACTTTATTTTTACTTCCAAATGCTTTCATCATTTCATACTAGCTTATTATATTTATTTTTAATTAAGGTACAAAATTATTGTTTAGTGTTGTTAAGTTTTATATAACTATTTTACCATAGATCTGACTATTATAACTTCATAATTTTTTAGTAGGTTTTTTACCACTTACAATAGTTTTTTAATCTGTAACTCAACCATGTATACTCGCGGAAAAGGTAGCTTTGTAAAGTGATTAGCCGGTGCGTGCGTAGCTTTGGCAAAAGAACACTAAAAACCATGCCTATGCTTGCACTTATATACTCCGTAGTTGTTTTGTTTATATTGTACGCCTACTCCACTAGTAGCAGTAAGTACGGTACTGCTTGCTGTTAGACCTTTTAACTTGATGGGGTTTAATTTATCGTGATCCGCATGTCGCTAACATTAATGACTTAGGGCCTGTTTGGGAGCCCACAATCCCGGCCTATTCCCTAGGGATGGACCGGGATTTTGAACTAAAATCCCGGCCCATCCCCAGGGAATAGGCCGGGATTATGAACTCCCAAACTAACCCTTAATGTCGTCAAGCTATAGCGAAGTTTAATGGTATCCGTCAGGTCTACGCAAAGGATGAAACTCTCTCTCTTTGGGACCCGACACTATAACAATCCAGGTAATTTCCATCGACCAATGCCGACGGAAGTTAGCCCTTTCCCAACAGAAGAAGCTAACTTTCGTCGGCAAAAGGCTAACTTCCGTTGGCATTTGGCCGACGGAAGCGAGGAGACGGAAGTTAGCTAACTTCCATCGGCTTCACGTGGCCGACAGAAGTTAGCGCCGAACTCTGCCACGTCAGCAGAGGGGCGCAAACTTCCGTCGGCCAGCCTGGCCGACGGAAGTTAGGGGCAGCTAACTTCCGTCGGCTTTGGCCCTAGACGACGGAAGTTAGCCTTTCTGCCCACGTGGCCGAAAGCAGCTAACTTCCGTCGGCTATGGGCAAAGCCGATGGAAGTTAGCTGGTATTTTTTTTTGTTTTTTTCTGGTTCCCCTATTCACACTCACATCCAAACACAATTTATATCACATTCGCAATACACATCCAAATTCATATCTCACATCCAAAATCACATTTAAACTTCACATATAACATCCAAAATCACATCTCACATCCAAACTTCACACATCACATCCAAAATCACATAACACAACTTAATTCATATCCAAAGTCACAGTACACATCCGCATTCACATATACCATCCAAATTCACATACAAAGTCACATAACACATCGAGATTCAATCAAAGCGCATATCACATCCAGATTCAATCCAGGTTCACAATACACATCCATACTCACTGATCGCCCACATTTGGGTCGTGGGCGCCGCCGCTGCCTCCCGCTTCATCCACATTTGCCCCGGAGGCTCCATCCTGACCAGGCGTACGGAAACTCTGAAGAAATAGACAAAATTAGAGAACGAACTCAACTACCCTTCTAAACGCTAACTTAAGTATCTGAAGTAACGATATGTCAGGAGGTACCTCAGGTGATGTAGAAGATAGTGGTGGTGGCGGGGGAGGTAGTGGTTGGAACATGGACATGTCAAATCCACCATGCTGCTGGGCTAGTTGCTACACATGTTGTAATGTAATCAGTTAGTCCTAAGCCTATTTCTGAATACTTTTTAACTGCAACACTCTAAACTAAATTTACTTGGATCATTGTCTGCTGTTATGCTAAGTAGGCGGTATAGTACTCGTCGCGCCGCCTCATTTCCTCCCTCACCCGAACCACCTCCGGGGTTTCTTCTGAGCGACGACGGCTGGAGCCAACTCCGACGGAGCTCTGTGATGACTGAGCTGACTTCTGAGCTCTCACCGCTCTCGAGTCAATAACTCCATTAAACATGGAGTACCTGCAACATTGAATGAGTTAGTTACCATCACAATACCATACACAAAACATTAATAAAAACATTGTCTCACCGTCCATGGCTTTTTCCACCTCCGCTGGAGTACACGGCCATTTGGTCGACAGGTTCTCTCCGCCAATCATCGTCCTCTCCATGGAGTCGAACCATGTGTTGACCATACTGCGCCTGCAAAAAACATGTCCGATTAGACGGAGAAAAATGAAATTACGCAAACTCTTAACATTGCTAACATCTCACCAAATAGTCTGTGGCTGTCTGGCTACACAAGACATCTGGCTGTGTAGGATCGCTTCCTTTGTGACCAGAGGTATACACCTCTATGTCACTTGGCACGTTGCCAAATTTAGCTTCCTGTACAATAGAAATGAGTTAGTCGCATTACAATGTATCTATAGCTAGAGAGTGACAGAAGGAGGTCTTACCATGCGTTTAGCGTTGCGAATATGTCCGTCGGCACCATATCTGTGCTTCGGATCCGTCTCGCGGCATTGTCTTTTCTGCTCGGAAGTATTCTTAAATGCAGCTGAAGACCAAATCTTACAGAATTTGAAATATGCGTCCTCGCGGTTTGCAAACCACGGAATCCTCACCTGAACAGAGATGCTTTTTGTATTATATGACAACAAATCTCAACAATCAAAGATTTAAAAAGTTAGAATTGTTTACCGAACGATATTGGTCTTCAGTCAAATATATTGACGATGCGCCCGTCGCCTTGCTCATTCGTTGCCCTAGCTTCTCCCTGTAGTAAGCATTGTTCGCTTGAATGCGGGCATATGAAATAGCGTCCTTCACCACCTTATGTGCATTGTTGTTGAAGACTTGAAGGGCTTGATTATGGTGATTGCCGACTTCTGGCAAGCAAAAGCGTAACTGCAAAAGTCATGATTAGTAAAGTGTTGTAACTCGAAAAGCTTTGTGTTAGAACTAAAAGAAGATTGAAAAAACACATGCATACCCAGAAGTCATGAGACACCGCGCCCTGAGCAGTTCCGTGGCGCCCGTCAGGAGCAAACCGGTACTGGTCCCATCTCTGGCATAGAACCCGCTCACTGGTCGGCATTGTCAGCACCCCTGGGTAGTGCAGACGACGCAGGTTACCCAATATCTGGTTAACCTACCTGACCCTCGAAGTGCCGTCAAACCGAGAGTCAATCCAAGAAGATCTAGAAATACATAATAAATAAAGTCAGTTTAGTGAAAGAAATTTTTTGAAAAAAAGCAAAACAACAGAAGAGTATTAGACTTACCCGTCACCTACAGGCGTAATCTCGATCTTGGCTACACCGGAAGAGACTACTGGTGGGGCGACCAGGTGGCTTGTCCTGAAAGATACTGAGGCCCCAGAAGTCTCAGCCCCCTCCTCCTGACCCGCACCATTCGGAACATCCCCCTACCCCACACCCTCCGGGTCATCCCCCTGCCCCACACCCTCTGGGTCATCCCTCTGCGCCGCACCCTCCGGGACATCCCCCTCCTGGCCCCCACCCACCGGATCATCCTCGTGACCCGCACTCTCCAAGTGTTCTTCCTCCTACAAAATAGTATTGAAACAATTAGTAATAGTTTATAACTGGCATAAAAAGCAATATGAAAGTTACCTCATCATCCAGTTGAAATGCAATAGGTCGACCAATTAATGTCGGATCTATGCATCTCAGGAGCTGCTCTTGACGACGTCTGTTTGAAGAAGAGGAACTACCCTGGAATAGGGTGTTCTCCTGACTCGTCGGTGTACTCGTTGGAGTACTCGCCAATGTACTCCCCAAGCGGAAGAGCTTCCTCGTGACACTCTTCACCTTTTTCGACATCCTATTCAAAATAAGCACAAACGAGCATTTATTAGTAAAGAAGGTTTGTACATATGAAAAAAACATGTAATATGAAGTATATTGCATATGCATGTATGAAAACAATTACTTGTCAATTATCATCAAAATCAGGATCAATTTGTCCTTTTCTTCCCAAAGCACGCCATGTTACTTTTTTCTTCTTATGTTGGTGTTTCCTTTTCTCGGGAACTGCTACATCATTAGAATCGCCGAGAAAAGAATCTGTCCACGATTCTGACTCTACATTAAACGAAGTCGGCAATTCATCATCTTGGTAAACCTCATCGACCTCTTCAACCTCCAATTGATAAGCGCCATCACTAGGGGTGTGTAGACATTCCCGAGGATTCACTTTGTAGACTACCCACCAAGCACTTAGTTTTTCATATGGGTACGGCATATAATACACCTGCTCGACTTGGTGAGCAAGGACAAAATTATTGCAACCACATAATCGTTCCGCGTGTTTGACTTCAACCATCCCAAATTGGTTTTCACGAGTACAATGTTTAGGGTCAAACCAATCACAATCGAAGAAGACTACTTTAATCTCCTTATTCCCGACAAAATTGTACTCGATTATATTTTTGATGATTCCATAATACATAGTTTCGTGTCCTTGTCCTCAACGACCCTTGTAACAACTCCAGTATTAGTTGTTGCCGCTAGAGGTCGATATGCTTCAAAAACAGTTGAATGGAAGCGGAAACCATTAACATCATAGCGACCATAACTTTTGGCACTAATACTTCCGTAAGAGAGCCGTCGCAAGTCTATATGTACATTGTTAGCGAGCACGCACTGCAAATCATAGAAGATTATAAGATAATTAACCTAGTAGAGTAAAATAATACGTGTCACAAAAGGTAAGGATTTACATGTTCTCTGAACCAAGTGAGGAAACTAGGCCCGCCTTTTACTCCTTCTCGACGCAATTTATCTAATTGCTTCTTCGTTGGTTGACGACCATACGTCAAGTATTTCAAATCAAACATATTGTCATTGTAACGAATAGGTAAACAAATGGGTATAATATTTGGAGGTAAAATATAAAACTAAAAAATATTTACTTACGCGAAATATTGTTCCATCTCTTCCATATTTGAGTACATGTAGAGTAAGGCATATGTCCATTCTTCCTGAGGTACATAATATGTCATGGAGACACCAACAGTTATGCCCTTCCACCCAAAAATTTGGAGATCACTACAAGGATAGTCTTCATCCATATGGTACCGTGTAGCAGGTGTGTTGACATTTTGATGCTCAGTGAAGTATACACTAGTAAAGTATGCTATCTCTTTCAATTTAAATTCTTCTGCGATGCAACCTTCAACTCTGGCCTTATTACCAACCATCGCTCTAAGATTCTTTAGGGACCTTTCAATATGATACATCCACCTATATTGCACAGGGCCACCTACCTTAGCTTCATATGGCAGATGAACCAGTAAATATTGCATTGGATTGAAGAACCCTGGAGGGAATATTTTTCCCAATTTACATAAAAGCACCAAGATCTCTTTCTCTAACATCTCCATCATATCTTTCTTAATTTCTTTCGCACAAAGATGTCTATAAAAATGGCTCAGCTCAGCTAACGCCTTCCACACATCATCATTCAGGTACCCGCGAAACATTACAGGAAGGAGTCTTTCCATTATTATGTGGTAATCGTGACTTTTCAATCCATTTAATTTCCCTGTCTTCAAATTCACAGCTCTTCTAAATCCCGCGGCGTAACCATCTGGGAATTTCAAAATTTTCAACCACCTCATTACTTGTTTTTTTCTTTAGGTTTTAAAAAAATGGGGCACGTGGCTTGCCACCACTATTCGTCAACTCAAGGGTTGGTCGATTACAAATCTCAGCTAAATCTCTTCTCGCCTTTACATTATCTTTTGTCCTGTCAGTAAACTCCATACATGTACTTATAATGCTTTCACCAACATTACATTCCTGATGCATAACGTCAATGTTGTGCATCAGAATTAGTGATTTGACATACGGCAGTTCCCATAAGCCACATATGTGGGTCCAATTATGTTCGGTTCCGAATCCTACAAATCCATCCTCATTTTCATTAAGGACCAACTCATTCAGCATATCAGCGATTTCTCTACCATTTAAACGCCTTGGTGGTCCCTTTACAACAATATTGTCCTTCTTGAAATTGTTCCTCTGTAACCTAAATGGGTTTTCAAGGGCAAAAAGCATCTATGGCAATCAAAGTAACAAATCTTTCCCCCGAAGTTTAGACGGAAACAATCTGTGTCCTTCGCACATATCGGGCATGTCAACCTTCCATGACAACTCCAACCAGAAAAAATATCGTATGCCAAAAAATCGTGGACCGATCACAGATACGCAACTCGAAGATTGAATTTTTTTCTTCTGGTCATAGTCATATGCTTCAGCTCCTTTCTACAATTGTTTCAACTCTTCAATTAAGGGCTCCAGCATCACGTTTAGTCGTGTTCCAGGATGCTCTGGACCGGGTATAATGAGACACAGGAACATAAATTCATATTTCATACAAAACGAAGGTAGAAGGTTGTATGGAATAGCAAACATAGGCCAACAAGTGTACGACGATGCGGTTACATTGAAAGGCGTGAATCCATCTGTTGCCAACCCGATGCGAACATTCCTTGTATCACTAGCAAAGTCTGCATCAAAATTGTCTAGAGCCTTCCATGCCTCACCATCAGATGGGTGCACCATTACTTGATTATTCTCACGTACACCTTCTTTATGCCATCGCATATGTCTAGCGGTTTTCTTTGAGAGAAACAATCGTTTCACCCGAGGTGTAAGAGGCATGTAACGAAGTTGCTTATGAGCAACCTCTGTCATCACCTTCTCTCCGTCTTCATTTATGACCTCTACGAATCTCGGTTTACCACATTTTAAGCATTTCACCTCATTACTATGTTCTTTCCAGAACAACATACAATTATCTCGGCACACATCAATCTTCTCATACTCCATACCGAGAGCAGAAAGCATTTTTTTTGACTAGTACATGTCTTTCGGCACCTTATGGTTCTTAGGAAGGATATCGCTGATCATATTCAAGAGCTCCTTATAACAATTGTTTGAAAATGCAAACTTTGACTTAATAGCCATAATACGAGTCACGAAAGCGAGAACGCTTACGGTGGTGTGCTCATGCAATGGCTCTTCTGAAGCTCGAAGGATGTCGAAAAACTTTTGAACCTCCGGTGTTGGAGGATCCTCAGGGTTTGATTCAAACTCCGGTCGTATAACATCAAGCATCTCATCCATCCTATCGTCAGCAACGCTATCATCTTCTTCTTCCACTACTAATACCATTTTTCCACGGCCTGTCTCGCCGTGAAAAGTCCAAACTTCATAACCTGGCACGAAACCATATTTGCAAATATGCAATGACAATGTCCTCTTGTCTTGCCAACGAGAATTTCTGCACTTCATGCATGGGCACCTCGCGCCAGTGTTTGTTGTCAAAGCGAATGCACGATCAGCAAATTTCTCAGTGTTGATTACCCACTCCCTCGTGTGAGCTCCACTTTTCATCCAACCACTATACATCCACCGTCGGTCATCCTCAGCCATTCTATAGGCAAAACATTCATTCAATCGAGAATGCATCGATATCATAAGTACCACGAGCCTATGTCTATAGGAAAAGATAGGTCCTAAACCCACCCAAGAGTGACCGATAAAACATGGTATTTATGACGAGCCATGAGTCCGAACGAAATTTCAGCAGCATAACCCCGATGTTCTCCAATTGCACGCCTGATAGTGGTGCAATGGAGAACAACAAGGTTATGTTACTGAAATCCCATTCGGACTCATGACTCATCATAAAGACCACGCTCTGTCGCCCACTCCGAGGCTATCCAAAAAGGGACAATTCCGGACCTACACATCTCACACGCATGACACGTGTGAGACATGTTGGTCTGAAACGGGTGACGCATAGGTTTCGTTACACTATCTACGTTGTTGTCAAATAAAAATTGCATACGAAAAGAAATATATATAATAAAGTATATATAGATATAATACTAATCACCCAATGAAATCATAAAAAACTATAAATTAATAAAATAATATAATTATAATCATATATACATAATATCACAACATATATTGCATATGAAAACAAAACATCGCATATGAAACATATTTAAAAGCGTTAAACATACGTAAAATCACAATATTAATCACAAACAACCATTGCATATATCATTTTTATTATAAAAGGGTCCTTTTATGGTATCCGGTTAATTACTCCGACGAGGTAATAGTTGAAACTAATTTGTACTATTGATTAAGTATGTTTAAAATAATTAATCAAAAAATAAAATGGGCTATCTGACTGTAGATTGCCTTGATTAACAGAAAGTAATCTGCATTATGACAAGGCTGCACGGAAAGTTTATTAATTGTTTCATTTTTCTAGCGCATGCGATAAAATTCTCTCCTTATAAAAATAATTCATTTTAGACGTACACTAGCCTCAGGTATATGCAAACAACAATTCTGAGATATGTGAAGTGAGTATGGCGTCACCTCGCCGCACGCCATACTCGCCTAAAAGGTGTGAAGGTAGTGTACGTAACAACTATGTATGTGACACATATCTTCTAACCTTAACAATTTATGTGACACACAATTCACAAATAAAAAATAAAACAAATAACACATTAACAATTTATCTTGGGTGACATATATCTTCTAATATATAACACATTAACAATTTATGTGACATGTAATTCACAAATAAAAAGTGCAAAAAAATCCGAAAAAATTACTTGATCGTTGGACGACGACGGGCGGCGACGATGGGTGGCGACGGGCGGCGACGATGTCCGGAGGCCGGCGGGCGACGGCGGGCGGCCGACTAGCGGGAGGTCGGCGGGCGATGGGCGAACCAGCGCCGGGCACAGGGCAGTGGGCCGGTAGTGGGCGGGACCGGACATGGGTGCGGCGGTCGGGGCGGCTGGAGGCAGCGGGCGGGCGGTGGACCGGTGGTGGTTGGCTGGGGCGGCGGGAGGCGGCGGGCGGGCGGCCGGCGGCCGGGGTGGTGGCGCGGGCCGGAGGCGGGCGGTGGCGCGGGCGCGAGGCGGGTGGCGGCGTTGACTGGAGGCGGGTGGCCAGGGCGGCAGGAGGCGGCGGGCGGCCGTCGGGCGGCCGGCGGCCGGCGGCCGGGGCGGTGGCGCGGGCCGGATGCGGGCGGTGGCGGCGGTGCGGGCTGGGCGCGGGATTCGGCGGCGGGTGTGGGCACGTACAGGGAGTTCGGTCTCCCTGTACGCGCGCGCGGTTATATATAACACATTAACAATTTATGTGACACGTACAGGGTGTCGGCTTTAATGCTGGCCGACAGAAATTAGGGGGATCTGATCGGCCGTGAAAAAAATACAGCTTAACTTCCGTCGGCCACTGTGAAAAGCCGATGGAAGTTAACTTAACTTCCGTCGGCCACTTGAGGCCAACGGAAGTTATTTTAACCGACGAAAATTTTCTGTTTTCTTGTAGTGCGACTGTCCTATCTTCAGATATGTTCCCATGTTAATGGTAGCAACCTATAGTAATTAGTAAAGTTTAAGGTGTTCTACATCAATTTCTGTCGTATAGCTTGAATCCAGTGGTATATACTATACTTCCTTGAGTCCTCTAGATATATTCCTCTAAGGCTCTGAGTAAATTTAGCATCCGTTCATTTCGTTCATTCCCTCATTTGTTATAGCTAATAAGTACGTGGAAACGTTTCACCAGCTTTTTAAGCCATGTGTTTTATATTGTTTTATATAAAAAGTATTAAATATTGTATTAAATATATTTATCGGTTTTTTAATATTAAATACATTCATTCAAACTATTAAATAACTATCATGAAGCTCAATTTTAACAGTCTTTTATTTCTGTTTTAAACATCACTACCGGAAAACACTTATTTGTCGAGTGTGACATATTTTGCCGAGTGCATTTCATCGGGCACTCGGCAAACACTTGTTTGCCGAGTTTCCTATTGGGTGCACTCAGCAAAATATGTCACACTCGGTGAACAATGTTATTTGTCGAGTGCCACGCCGTAGGCACTCGGCAAACAGCCTGAAAAATCCCCCGCCCATTTTTTGCTGACGCCGTTATGACAGTATGGGTGAAATTCTGGGTTTGCCGAGTGCCACCCAGAAAAACACTCGGCAAAGTATATAATCCCATTATTTCACGTGAAAACACATTTTGACTCCATATCACATTTTAAAAATATTTTGAACCTGATTTTTTTTACAGTCATAATTCAACATCTGTTAATCCATGGAAAATTTTCATACTTTTATAAGTGTGTTTGATATTTTTAATAAATTAATCGTATTTCTAGGATTTACTTCCAAGTGGGTCAAATTTGAAATGCATGTACATGAAATAATGACTCAAAAATTATGGAAAAATCATATTTGTGTTCATGATTACATTTGTAATCTTTTACAACTAAATATAACTAAATATTTAAAATCTAATTTCCGACACTCGACCGGCAATATGCAGGTTAATGGTTTTTTAATTATAGAAAATGTAATTGATGCCTAAAAAATATGACACTTGACATGGTGTCATTATATCATACATATATAATTTGGTAAAAAATTCATAATGTTTCGACAAAGTTTTCAAGTATGACCTTTAGAAATTGGACAATCTTCGAGAAGGTTTAGGAGTTTAGGGATGAAATGAGTTAGGTTTAGAAGCAAATCGATATTCAAATATTTGTTTGAACTTAAAACTTTTTGTACTACTAAAACTCAATTTATCTTATACCATGTCAAAAATTAGTTTTTTTAGAGTTAGTTTGCTATTTTTTGTTAATAAAAGTTGTTTATAGGATTTTAAGTAAAAGATCCCAAATTTAAACTACAAGTGTCTTATATTTGTTTATTTGAACTTAGAAATTTTCTAGGATGAAATATTAGTGTATATTATATAATGTCAAATTATGGGATTTTTTAAAGTCTTTATTCTATTTTAGTTTTTTTTAAAATAGTTTAAAAAATCTTTGCCGAGTGCAAATAGAAATGTCACTCCCAAAGACAAAAAAATCACTTTTGCCGAGTGCCATATCTAAATGCACTCGGCAAAGTATATAATCCCATTATTTCATGTGAAAACACATTTTGAGTCCATATCAAATTTTAAAAATGTTTTGAACCTGAATTTTTTTTACAGTCATAATTCAACATCTGTTAATCCATGGAAAATTTTCATACTTTTACGAGTGTGTTTGATATTTTTAATAAATTAATCGTATTTCTAGGATTTACTTCAAAGTGGGTCAAATTTCAACTGCATGTACATGAAATAATGACTCAAAAATTGTAGAAAAATCATATTTATGTTCATGATTCCATTTGTAATCTTTTACAACTAAATATTTGCAAATATTTAAAATCTAATTTACGACGCTCGGGCGGCAACACGGAGCTTAATGGTTTTTTAATTCTAGAAAATTAAATTGATGGCTAAAAAATATGATACTTGACATGGTGTCATTATATCATACACATATACTGTGATAAAAATTTCATAATGTTTCGACAAAGTTTTCATGTACGACGTTTGGAAACTGGAGAATCCACGAGAAGGTAAATGTGTTTAGGGATGGAATGAGCTAGGTTTAGAAGCAAATCGATATTCAAATCTTTGTTTGAACTTAAAACTTTTTGTACTAATAAAACCCAATGTATCTTATACCATGTCCAAATTTGGGATTTTTAGTACTAGCTTGCTATTTTTAGTTAATTGAACTTCTTTATAGAATTTAATTAAAAGATCACAAATTTGAACTACAAGTGCATTAAATTTGTTTATTTGAACTAAGAAAATTTCTAGGAGTAAAAATAATTGTATATTATATAATGCCAAATTATAGGATTTTTTACTATCTTTTTTCTATTTTAGTTTTTTTAAAAAAAAAATAAAAAAATATTTGCCGAGTGCAATTATCCCTGGCACTCGGAAAATAAAGGGTTTTTTAAAAAAAATAGCGTTTGCCGAGTGCCTCCCAATTTGGTACTCGGCAAACCTTGGCTACCAGCGAAAAAGGCCCCGCAGATGTGGGCGCACTTATTGAGTCCAGATCTGCCCCCCGCTCCCCCGCCGCCTGCTCCCCCACCGCTGGCCTCCCCGCACCCGTGCTCCCCCGCTGCCGGCCGCCCCCCTGCGCCCCCGCCGCCGGTCGCCCACCTCTGCGCCCCCGTCACTGCCCTCCCCCGCGCCCCGCCGCCGGCTGCCCCCCCCCCCCCCTTAGCCCCCATCGTCGGCCTCCCCCGCACCCCGCCGCCGGGCCGCCAGCGCCCCCGCCGGCCTGCGCCACCACCGCCGGCCGCCTCCTGTGCTCCCACCCCCGGTGCCTCCTCCTCTGCCCCCGGCGCCCCTGGCCCCTCCTCCTCCGGCCGCCGCCCCCCTCGCACCGGCCGCCGTCTCCGCCGCTTGCAATTAATGACATATGTGTGTGTGTCTATATATATACATGCTAGTTTATACATTTGTTGAAATTAATGACATATTTAATGTAATGTTTAATCACATATGTAATCACATGTTTAATTATTAAGAATGTCATGTGAAATGCCATGTTAATACCATGTTGTTCTAATATACATGTTTTAGAAATTTTAATATAATCGTTGTAATACTTTTTATGTTTTAATGATTATGTTGATTAATATCTTGTGTATGTGGATGCTGGCCATCGTGCCGTGATATATATATATATATATATATATGTGTGGATGTCGGCCATCACGTCGTGATATGTGTATGTGGGTGACGGCCATTGTGTCGTCCTATTTTAATTTTTCTTGTTATTGTCGCGTAACCTAGGCGTCTCCCCTTCGGAAGAGTTACGGTTTGGAATATTCATGTCTTTGCATATTTGTGGCCGTAACTGTTTCGAATTGTCCACATTTGGACAGCCGGAGGATGCGTAGATTGAGCTCATTTTCATGCCCCGTTCCGATTCGACTCATGGTTTCGGCAGCACCTCCCCGTTGTTCTCCGAACGCACATCCTCTTGGCATGTTGCCCAGACGTGTGTTTGGAGAGCAGCGGGGAGGTGCTGCCGAAATTTTGGGTTGGATCGGAACGGAGCGTGAAAACGAGCTCAATCTATGCATTCTCTGGTGGGATTAGGACCTATCTTACCTATCTAACCCTAAACACGGGTGTTGTTTCCTAGTTTAGTACAAGATGGATCATTGTGAGTGGATGTACACGGGTCGCCCTAGTCAGGCCGAGGTGACCATGGATTGGATCAAGAACACTGAATTATTCTTAGAGACAGCGTTTGGTAGACAGAATGTACGTGACAAGACCTGGTGTCCATGTAGTCGGTGCGAGAATAAGCATCGACAAACAAAGGATGCCATGAGTAAACACCTATGCAAATATGGGTTTATGCCAAATTATACCCGTTGGACGTATCATGGTGAGTCCTAATGTCCTAGAGACGAGGTGTTGCGACATCGCATGGACGATGATGAGGGAGGGGTTGGATTTATGCTAGATGACTTTGAAGATGCGCATTTTGACGAAGCACGAGAAGAGGAAGTGCCGGAGCCAACGGCAAAAGCGTTTTATGACATGTTGTCCGCGTCAAAGCAACCTCTTCACGGTCACACTAAGGTTTCTCAACTGGATGCCATCGCACGGCTAATGGCCATCAAGTCGCAGTTTAGCTTGAATTGAGAATGCTTCTATGTTATGCTGACGGTTGTTGGTAGCCTTCTTCTAGAAGGTCACAATCTTTCGAAGAGCATGTACGAGTCTAAGAAAGTCCTCCGTGCACTTAAGATGCCTTATGAGCAAATACATGCTTGTCCCAACGGATGCATTTTATTCAGGAAACAATACGCAGACGCAACCTGCTGCGTGAAATGCAAATCCTCTAGGTATCTTGAGGTAGACTCCGATGATGGTGCGAAGAAACAACTCTCAATTTCCGTGAAGATCCTTCGGTACCTTCCCTTTGTACCGAGGATCCAACGGCTGTACATGACCGAGGAATCTGCTAAACAGATGACATGGCATAAAAATGGGATTCGTTACAACCCAGACAAGCTAGGTCATCCATCAGATGGAGAAGCGTGGAAAAAATTTGATCAGCTCCATCCCAAGAAAGCTTTAGAACCACGTAATGTACGAATTGCTATAGCAACAGATGGGTTCAATCCATATGGTATGACGGCTACCGCATACAGTTGTTGGCCAATGTTTGTTATTCCCCTCAACCTTCCTCCCGGCGTCATCTTTCAATGATAGAATATTTTCTTGTCCTTGATAATTCCAGGGCCTGAATACCCGGGGAAAAATATGAGTGTGTATATGGAGCCTTTGATGGATGATTTGGTCCATGCATGGGAAGACGGTGTGTTGACATATGACCGATCTACAAAGACAAACTTCAGAATGCATGTCTGGTATATGTACTCTCTACATGACCTACCAGCATATTCGATATTTTGCGGCTGGTGCGTGCATGGGAAGTTCGCATGCCCGATTTGTCGGTCGGCTCTGAAGTTCATTTGGCTGGCTAAGGGTGGAAAATATTCCTCATTTGACAAGCACCGATAATTCCTTCCTCAAAACAATCCATTCAGGAAGGATAAGAAGAATTTTACAAAAGATGTGTCTGTTAAAGGCTCAGCACCAATTAAAATGACCGGAGCCGATGTTCGTGCTCAATTAGAGTCTTTGCAAATTAATACACAAGGAGCTAGTTTTATCGGATATGGAGAGCAACATGTATGGACTCACAAGACATGTTTATGGAATCTTCCTTATTTCGATGATCTTCTCCTTCCGCACAACATTGATGTGATGCACACTGAGAAAAATGTTACCGAGGCCATTTTCGGCACAATCATGGATATTCCTGAGAAGATGAAAGACAACGTCAAGGCCCGAGTGGATCAAGCGGCTATATGCAACAGACCTAAGCTCGACATGATACCTCCTAGAAGCGGGAAATCTGTAACACCCCAGAAATTAAAAAGGAATAAAATAAAAAGAAAATAATATTTAAATCATTTCTGGAGTTATTAATAAAGGAAAATCACAAAAGAACCTAAATAAAGCCAAACAGGGAGAAATACTCAAAATCTGAACCTGAAATTTTTATGAGATGAACTAGAGCCCAAAATATAATTTTAGGAATTTTTACAAATTTTTATCAACAGTGATTCAACCCTTAATTAAATAAATGAATTACTGGAATTATTTTAAATCAGAAAAGAATTGAAAAGCTTAATGGGCCTCAACCCCGAAACCTTCCCCGACGGCCTTTTTAGCCCAGCCCGTTGCCACCCACTCACTGACAGGAGGGGCCCGCCTGTCGGCGCCGCCCTCCTCTCTCTCCTCCCGCCCGCGCCCCGCCTGGACCCACTCGTCAGCCCCCTTGCGCCCACTGTCCGCCCGGCCCCGCCTGTCTGCCCTTTCCTTTCGCGTTCGCTCACTGACAGGTGGAGCCCACCTGTCAGGACCTTCGTCTCCGATGGAAGGGGATCGCTCCCCTTCCTTCCCCGGCGATCTCCTCCTGTTTTCTCGCCGCCGGCCGCCGGATCGCCTTGGATCCCCTCCGATCACCTTCCCTGGTCGCCACCGCTCCCCTTCCATCTACGGCCGACGCGTTTTCGCGCTTAAGGAAGCTAGCCCGCGCCTTTGGAAGCCTCGCCGGAATTGGAAGGAGATCACCGGAGCTCTCGGGATCCTTCGGTTCCCTGCCATCCCGACGCCGGAAATCGCCTATAAATGCCCTCGCCCACGCCGCCCTCAGCCACACCACCTAAAGCCCTAGCCAAAGCCTTCCCGAGCGTCGTTGCCACGTTTTCGAGTTCTTCCACTGCTCGGCCTCCGGCGAGTGATCGCCGTCGCCTCGGACCCCCGCTGCCCTAGCCGCCGCCACCGTCGGGTCTGTCGTCGACCACCCCACCTCGTCCACCCCTCTGTTGGCCGTGAACACCGCCGGATCGCCTCCGCCGACAAGCACCCGAACGCTCTACTTCATCTACCCTCGCCGCCGGCCGCCGTCCGTCGCCCTCCGTCGCCGCCAGAGGTACCATCATGATCGCCACCCTCCCCGCGTTCCATTTTTGGCCCTAGCTAGGCCCCTAGGCCCTCGCCGTCGCCACCGTGGCCGCACCCGAGCCCGCCGTCGCCGGAGACGAAGGCGGTACTCGACCCCTTAGCGCGTGCCGTGCCGGATTCCATCTGAGCCGCACGATCGCGAATGAAGGGCACAGATTAAATCCCCGTAGATCTGGTCAAAGGGGTACGGGGCGATCGCAGCCGTCGATCGTTACTTGAACCCCAGGATCAATCTGGTGCGTCCACGTATACCCTTTCGCCACGTTTTAATCTGAGCCGTCCGATTTCATTAAAACCCTCCCGCCTCGCGCTCAGCCGCCAGATCTGGATCCTACGGCTCTGGATCGGCCGGTCCACGCGCATAGTCACGGGTTCACGGTGAACCTGGCTCACCGTGGACCAGAGACTGTTTTTCTGTTTAAATAAAATCCAGGAAATTGATTTAAACTTTGAAAATTCATATCTTGCTCAATTTAACTCCAAATTTCACCATTCAAATTTTTTTAGAACCAGAATATTATTCTCTACACATTAATACAATAAAAACAGTATGTTTCTGTTGCCCAAAATATTATTAATAAATAAATGAATAAAAATCCCTTAGGGTTAAAATTAATAATACAGAAAATAAATTGGGAAAAATTCTAAAATATTAAACCTTACTGTTTTGAACAAAACTTGAAATAGTAAAAATATTACTTCACATAATAAAACCTACAAATGTGTATGTTTAATATTTGGTGAATTTATCTGTTTATTGAATGTATTGTTTATTTTCCGTATCGAGAAGACTACGAGTTCGTCGAGGAGCAGGAGTTCTACCCCGAGGTTCCTCCATCCCCATTTGCTGAGCAAGGCAAGTCATCGACCACCTCTGTGGAACCAGTTGATCATATTTGAGCCCATGTTTTAATAAAATATCGCTATAACTCATAGGTTAATATTGCATTAGTCAAATATCAAAGCCTTACACTTATAATTATTAGATCCCCGTCCTTGTGTGCAAACCCAAGCCATGCTTATTGAGCCTTAACTCCTTGCCACTCTACTATAAAAATATTAGCTAGTGCCCAATGTACCGGCACAACTGCTATAGGTTAAAAAGAACGAGTCGTAGATAGCTGGATTCTGTATATGAATTTCCCTGTTATTCTCGTCTCTGGACTCTGTTGGAGTTGGCTAGGTTATAAGTATGGTGGGTTCCGGGTGCAAGCTCGGGCACTGGTTTGTCGCACCCGGGGCACTATAAGGACCGGTCTGCGGGATCTGTTGCAAAGCACTTCCGTACCAACCACAAGTCTAATGGGTAAGTCCTAACTGGAAGTATGGAATACTCCGGCTTGATGCACCATAGAGGAGGGGGCAAGGGGCTAGCCTGCGGGCGACTTGTACCGACGAGGCTCAAGGGGGGGTATGGTGGGGCTCCGATGCGTCGGGACACCATATGAAACCCATAAGAGGGTGCTATTGAGTCGGGGAGGACTATATGGAAGGTTTTGGCACGAGTTCCCGTGTGATGGGTCATCTCGTTACACTTCGGTGTAGGTGATGAGTGCGTGCCTTGTGGGTACAGTGGTACATCTCTGATCAGAGTAATTTAATCTTTTCGAAAAGCCGAGCCCACGGTCAAGGGCGGGTTGTGTGACTACCCGCAGTTAGTTTACAATTGTTTGAATGTTCAAGTTATTCATGGCACGTAAGGACTGTTGAGCGAGGTGGGGCTGACTGTACCCCTCGAGTTAGAAGATGATGATACACATGCACATGTTTACTTTTCCGTACTAATAAACTGCTCACATTTAAAGCTTTACACATATGCTGCTTCCGCTAAATTAGCCAATATCTCCCTTGTTATTACCTTGCATTATATTTGCATTCGGTGGCTTGCTGAGTACATCTGTACTCACCCCGTTGACTTACAACATCAGAGCCAGTCTACTACGAGGAGGATGAAGGTCTGGAGTAGCGACCCAGTCAAGGCGAGACTGGAAGGAGGCGTTCATCTAGGACCCTTGTTTTATTAGTTTCTCTTCATCTGTAATCACTTTTGTATTAATGCGGTCTACGAACCGTGAATGATTGCTCGTATTGTACGTGGTCGTGTGATGAACGTCTTGTTTTATTGATTTTCTATGGAATTTCAATAAAGTCCTGATTTATTAAATCGGGGCGCGACAAGATGGTATCAGAGCCGACTTGACTGTAGGAAGCCAAACAGACCTGACCTTAGGACTTATATATATTCACTATATTTTACAAAAGATTACTTATCCTCTCATCTCCTGAGATTTTCACAAAAATTTTCTCTCTTTTGTAGATGCCGGTCCGTACCATGAATGGAAACCTTCGTGACGAGGTCGGATTCATCCGCGAGCTACGCATGCTCGTCAGTTTTCTCGGATTTGAGCATGAGCCGATGTACCATGGAGTCTTCCCCGACGAGGAAGAAAGCTTTTGCGAGGTCACCGTCGTCGTCCAGCCCTCCCCTCAGACAGCTCACACCTATCGCGGAGGAGGACCTACCTTCTTGGTTGCCAGTCAGCGCACCGCCCTCCAGGCACTCACGGAGCTCCGGATGATCTACGACAGCGAGCTCTACGACACAGACTTCCGCTTCGTTCCTCTTCGCACCCCAGGGAGTCCACACAGTGTCTTCGTCAGCACCCTCTCCCAGCGCCATTCGGCGATTGGTCATACCATGCGCTTGTTGGAGGCCATGGATGATCTCCACTACGAGGCGCTGCAGGACGCCAATGGACAGCGCGACACTATCAGCTTCTACCGCCATTCCTCCGAGGACCTGAACCGTGAGAACGGAGAGCTTCGTCGCCGCATCCAGCAGGGACACCGCTTGGCCGCCGAGGCAGAGGAGCTGCGGCGTCAGAATGAGCTCCTTCGACAGCGTGTCGCCACCAACCCACACCTCCGCTATCAGATCGAGGAGTTGAAGAAGGACATCGAGGAGATCGCACCTCTTCCACCTCGCCGGAAGAAACCCATCCAGACTCCCACAGTGAGGCCCAAGAGGATCTCCCGCAGTGCACCACCCGCCGGACCGTCCAGTTCCTCGACCCCGCCCGTCTCCCACGAGCCCGAGATCGAGCCGTCCCCCGAGCTGCCCTAGACGTAGTTTTTACGGTTGATTGTTATTTTCATTTTTGCTTGTAATAGCATTCATGTCACAATATAAGGCATGAATGAGGAAATTAATAAATGTAACCGCAAGAACGGTACCCTTTTGAAATAAAATATAAAAGAAGTTCACCAAAATAAATGTGTACACATTGAAAATTCCAGGATGACCAACACCCAGGGATCAGATGCTCCTCAGAACGGAGGGGATAGTGGCAACCTGCCACAATGGGGAGCCACCGGGCAGAGGCAAGCCCCGGTCGCCAACCACCCAACCTTGGCTGAAATGATGGCCACCCAAAACCAGCTGGTCTCAGCCCTCCTACACCAGATGCAGCAGCAGCAGCAGCAAATGCAAGAGCAGCAGGCTCACTTCTTCCGCCTCCACCAACAGCCCGAGCTGCCCCGACCCGCCACACCAGCTCCCGCTCCCGCAACTCAGCTCTCGGAGTTCCTCCGAGTCCGCCCACCGACCTTCTCGAGCACCACCAACCCCATGGAGGCTGGGGATTGGTTGCGGGCGATCGAGAAGAAACTCGATCTCCTGACCTGCACTGAGCAGGAAAGGGTGGCCTTCGCCACCCACCAGCTACATGGTCCCGCCGCTGAGTGGTGGGACAACCACCGCGAGACTCTACCCGAGGGCCACGCCCACACTTGGGCAGAGTTCTCAGCTGCCTTCCGTGCCGCTCACATCCCCGACGGCATTGTAGCTCAGAAGCAACAGGAGTTTAGGGACCTGCAGCAGGGGAGCAGGTCCGTAACTGAATATCTGCACGAGTTCAACAGATTGGCCAGGTACGCACCTGAAGAGGTTCGTACGGATGCGGCCAGGCAGGCTAAGTTCCTCCGGGGACTGAAGGATGAGCTGTCTCTACAGCTTATCTCCGGAGACTTCGCCAACTTCCAGAAGTTGGTGAATAAGGCTATCATGCAGGAGACCCAGCAAAATAAGGTCGACCTGAAGAAGAAGCGCATGATTGCCTTCAGGCAGAATCAAGGAATGGCCCAAAGACCCCGCTTTGCTCCACCTCCACCAGCACCACAGTACCACCCCCGACCAGTGTATCGCCCGGCGCCACCAGCTGCCAACGCCGGAGCCAGTCAACCTCGCACCGCTCCAGTCGCACCTACCGCCCCAGTCGCCCCGGCCAAGAAGCCGGAGGTCTTGAGAGACAGGCATGGCAAGCCTGTGGTATGCTTCAACTGCCGCCAAGAGGGACACTACTCCCACCAGTGCCCCCACCCCAAGAGAGCTCAAGGAGTCACCTCCAACCCCGCCGTCCGCGCCAAAGTGAACCACGTCTCCGCCGAAGAAGCCCAGGCTGCACCAGAGATTGTCATGGGTAAGTTTATGGTTCATTCATCGCATGCAGTGGTATTATTTGACACCGGAGCTACCCACTCCTTTATATCAACTGCTTTTGTGGAAAATAATGCACTGGACATAAGTGAACTACCCAGGCCAGTACTAATAGCCACCCCGGGAAAGCAAACCCTCGCTTATTCCTTTAGTCCAAGGGTATGGGTAGATATCCAAGGCACGATATTTTGGGCCGACCCCATTCTAATAGAATGTCAAGGTTTGGACCTCATTCTAGGGATGGATTGGCTAAATAAACACCAGGGTGTGATAGAGTGTGCCCAGAGAAAAGTAACGGTAACTAATGAAGAAGGGATTATGGTCACATTCCAGATGCCCAGCATGAAGGCCGGAAGGACAAGACTACATCAGATTACCTTGGAGGAGATACCAGTAGTCAGTGAATACCCGGATGTATTCCCAGAGGATCTACCAGGGATGCCACCTAAGAGGGACATCGAATTCAGGATTGACTTGGTGCCCGGAACCACTCCTATTTATAAGCGACCATATCGGATGGCCGCCAATGAATTAGCTGAAATGAAGCAGCAGTTGGAGGATCTCGAGAAGAAAGGTTATATCAGACCAAGCACATCACCGTGGGGTGCTCCCGTCATCTTTGTCGAGAAGAAAGAAGACAAGGCAAAGCGTATGTGTGTGGATTATCGCGCCTTGAATGAGGTAACGATCAAGAATAAGTACCCATTGCCTCCGATAGATGATCTCTTCGATCAGCTCAAAGGAGCTACGGTATTCTCGAAGATCGACCTGCGGTCTGGTTACCACCAGCTAAGAATCCGAGAGGAGGATATACCCAAGACGGCCTTCACTACCCGTTATGGATTATATGAGTGCACAGTTATGTCATTTGGATTGACCAACGCCCCTGCATTCTTCATGAATATGATGAATAAGGTATTCATGGAATATCTGGACAAGTTCATCGTGGTCTTCATAGACGACATCCTCATCTATTCCAAGGACCAGAAGGAGCACGAGACCCACCTCCGGTTAACCCTAGGAAAGTTAAGGGAACACCAATTATATGCCAAGTACAGCAAATGCAAGTTTTGGACGGCAGAAGTAAAGTTCCTTGGACACATCATCTCTGCGCAAGGAATCGCAGTAGACCCTGCCACCGTAGAAGCAGTTACGGATTGGTTGCCACCCACGAACGTATCCGAGATACGAAGTTTTCTGGGTTTGGCCGGATATTATCGAAGGTTCATTGAGAATTTTTCTAAGATAGCCAAGCCAATGACCAGATTGTTGCAGAAAGGAGAAAAGTTCGAATGGACTCCTGAATGCGAGGAAAGTTTCCGCACCCTCAAGACCCGTTTGGTGTCTGCACCTATACTGACCCTACCGGATATCCGCAAAGACTTCCATGTCTATTGCGACGCATCTCGCCAAGGATTGGGATGTGTTCTTATGCAAGATGGAAAAGTTATCTCTTATGCCTCCAGACAGTTGAGACCCCATGAGTTGAATTATCCGACCCATGATTTGGAATTAGCCGCCGTAGTGCACGCCCTCAAGATTTGGAGGCACTATTTGGTCGGAAATCGCTGTGAGATCTTTACGGATCACAAGAGTTTGAAGTATATCTTCACACAGCCCGACCTTAATCTGAGGCAAAGACGATGGTTGGAACTAATCAAGGACTATGACTTGGGTATTCACTACCACCCAGGAAAAGCAAATGTGGTAGCTGATGCCTTAAGTCGCAAGGGATATTGCGCGGCCATGATGATTCAAGAACACGCACCCTTGTTATGTAAGGAGATGGAAAACTTAAATCTTGGATTGACCACCAGAGCATATCTAGCCACTTTGGAGACCCAACCGGTATTGTTTGAGCAGATTCGTGAAGCTCAGTCAGAGGACCCGGATATAGCTGCCATTAAGAAGAATATGAGACAAGGAAAGGCCCCCGGATTTTCAGAAGACGAGAATGGCACCATATGGTTTGGAACTCGGATATGTGTGCCGGATAAACCTGAAATAAAGACTCTTATCCTAAGAGAAGCCCATGAGACGTTGTACTCCATTCATCCCGGCAGTACCAAGATGTACCAAGATCTGAAGGAACGATATTGGTGGGTTAGCATGAAGAGAGAGATTGCCCAGTTCGTCGCCGAATGTGACACCTGCAGAAGAGTAAAAGCTGAACATCAGAGACCTGCAGGATTGTTGCAGCCACTTAAAGTGCCGGAATGGAAGTGGGAAGAGATCGGTATGGATTTTATCACCGGATTACCAAAGACCCAACTGGGGTATGATTCTATATGGGTGATCATTGATCGGCTTACAAAAGTAGCTCACTTCATAGCCGTCAAGACGACCTTCAGTGGCCCTAAGCTAGCAGAGCTGTATATGGCCCGGATAGTATGTCTTCATGGGGTACCCAAGAAAATAGTGTCTGACCGAGGGAGTCAGTTCACCTCTCGCTTTTGGAAGAACCTCCAAGAGGAGATGGGCACGAGATTAAACTTCAGTACTGCCTACCATCCTCAGACAGATGGACAAACAGAAAGGGTAAATCAGATACTAGAGGATATGCTTCGAGCCTGTGTTTTGGATTTTGGAGCCACTTGGGACAAGAGCTTGCCATATGCAGAATTTTCATACAACAATAGCTACCAAGCCAGTCTTCAGATGTCTCCCTTTGAAGCACTATATGGACGTAAGTGCAGAACGCCTCTACTTTGGGATCAAACCGGTGAATCCCAAGTATTCGGAACAGATATTCTTCGTGAAGCTGAAGAAAAGGTACGGATCATCAGAGACCGACTCAAGACAGCCCAATCGCGACAGAAGAGCTACGCAGACAATCGTCGCCGAGACTTAGCCTTTGAAGAAGGAGATCATGTCTACCTTCGGGTTACACCTCTCCGTGGTACTCAACGGTTTAACATGAGAGGAAAGTTGGCCCCTCGATATGTTGGACCATTCCCCATTATTCGACGCCAAGGCGAAGTCGCATATCAGTTGGAATTACCGCCCTCATTGGCTGGAGTGCATGACGTGTTTCATGTTTCTCAACTCAAGAAGTGTCTCCGCGTCCCCACGGAGCAAGTGGATCTTCAGCAGTTGGATGTCCAAGAAGATCTGACTTATGTGGAGAAACCGATCAAGATATTGGAAGTCAAAGAAAGAACCACCAGGAGTCGAGTCATCCGCTTCTGCAAGGTGCAGCGGAGCAATCACCCAGTAGAGGAAGCCACATGGGAAAAAGAAGATGAACTCAAGGCACAGCATCCTGAGCTATTCGAGGATTGATCCGAATCTCGAGGACGAGATTCTCTGTAAGGGGGATAGGATTGTAACACCCCAGAAATTAAAAAGGAATAAAATAAAAAGAAAATAATATTTAAATCATTTCTGGAGTTATTAATAAAGGAAAATCACAAAAGAACCTAAATAAAGCCAAACAGGGAGAAATACTCAAAATCTGAACCTGAAATTTTTATGAGATGAACTAGAGCCCAAAATATAATTTTAGGAATTTTTACAAATTTTTATCAACAGTGATTCAACCCTTAATTAAATAAATGAATTACTGGAATTATTTTAAATCAGAAAAGAATTGAAAAGCTTAATGGGCCTCAACCCCGAAACCTTCCCCGACGGCCTTTTTAGCCCAGCCCGTTGCCACCCACTCACTGACAGGAGGGGCCCGCCTGTCGGCGCCGCCCTCCTCTCTCTCCTCCCGCCCGCGCCCCGCCTGGACCCACTCGTCAGCCCCCTTGCGCCCACTGTCCGCCCGGCCCCGCCTGTCTGCCCTTTCCTTTCGCGTTCGCTCACTGACAGGTGGAGCCCACCTGTCAGGACCTTCGTCTCCGATGGAAGGGGATCGCTCCCCTTCCTTCCCCGGTGATCTCCTCCTGTTTTCTCGCCGCCGGCCGCCGGATCGCCTTGGATCCCCTCCGATCACCTTCCCTGGTCGCCACCGCTCCCCTTCCATCTACGGCCGACGCGTTTTCGCGCTTAAGGAAGCTAGCCCGCGCCTTTGGAAGCCTCGCCGGAATTGGAAGGAGATCACCGGAGCTCTCGGGATCCTTCGGTTCCCTGCCATCCCGACGCCGGAAATCGCCTATAAATGCCCTCGCCCACGCCGCCCTCAGCCACACCACCTAAAGCCCTAGCCAAAGCCTTCCCGAGCGCCGTTGCCACGTTTTCGAGTTCTTCCACTGCTCGGCCTCCGGCGAGTGATCGCCGTCGCCTCGGACCCCCGCTGCCCTAGCCGCCGCCACCGTCGGGTCTGTCGTCGACCACCCCACCTCGTCCACCCCTCTGTTGGCCGTGAACACCGCCGGATCGCCTCCGCCGACAAGCACCCGAACGCTCTACTTCATCTACCCTCGCCGCCGGCCGCCGTCCGTCGCCCTCCGTCGCCGCCAGAGGTACCATCGTGATCGCCACCCTCCCCGCGTTCCATTTTTGGCCCTAGCTAGGCCCCTAGGCCCTCGCCGTCGCCACCGTGGCCGCACCCGAGCCCGCCGTCGCCGGAGACGAAGGCGGTACTCGACCCCTTAGCGCGTGCCGTGCCGGATTCCATCTGAGCCGCACGATCGCGAATGAAGGGCACAGATTAAATCCCTTCGGGATTTAATCTCACCCGTAGATCTGGTCAAAGGGGTACGGGGCGATCGCAGCCGTCGATCGTTACTTGAACCCCAGGATCAATCTGGTGCGTCCACGTATACCCTTTCGCCACGTTTTAATCTGAGCCGTCCGATTTCATTAAAACCCTCCCGCCTCGCGCTCAGCCGCCAGATCTGGATCCTACGGCTCTGGATCGGCCGGTCCACGCGCATAGTCACGGGTTCACGGTGAACCTGGTTCACCGTGGACCAGAGACTGTTTTTCTGTTTAAATAAAATCCAGGAAATTGATTTAAACTTTGAAAATTCATATCTTGCTCAATTTAACTCCAAATTTCACCATTCAAATTTTGTTAGAACCAGAATATTATTCTCTACACATTAATACAATAAAAACAGTATGTTTCTGTTGCCCAAAATATTATTAATAAATAAATGAATAAAAATCCCTTAGGGTTAAAATTAATAATACAGAAAATAAATTGGGAAAAATTCTAAAATATTAAACCTTACTGTTTTGAACAAAACTTGAAATAGTAAAAATATTACTTCACATAATAAAACCTACAAATGTGTATGTTTAATATTTGGTGAATTTATCTGTTTATTGAATGTATTGTTTATTTTCCGTATCGAGAAGACTACGAGTTCGTCGAGGAGCAGGAGTTCTACCCCGAGGTTCCTCCATCCCCATTTGCTGAGCAAGGCAAGTCATCGACCACCTCTGTGGAACCAGTTGATCATATTTGAGCCCATGTTTTAATAAAATATCGCTATAACTCATAGGTTAATATTGCATTAGTCAAATATCAAAGCCTTACACTTATAATTATTAGATCCCCGTCCTTGTGTGCAAACCCAAGCCATGCTTATTGAGCCTTAACTCCTTGCCACTCTACTATAAAAATATTAGCTAGTGCCCAATGTACCGGCACAACTGCTATAGGTTAAAAAGAACGAGTCGTAGATAGCTGGATTCTGTATATGAATTTCCCTGTTATTCTCGTCTCTGGACTCTGTTGGAGTTGGCTAGGTTATAAGTATGGTGGGTTCCGGGTGCAAGCTCGGGCACTGGTTTGTCGCACCCGGGGCACTATAAGGACCGGTCTGCGGGATCTGTTGCAAAGCACTTCCGTACCAACCACAAGTCTAATGGGTAAGTCCTAACTGGAAGTATGGAATACTCCGGCTTGATGCACCATAGAGGAGGGGGCAAGGGGCTAGCCTGCGGGCGACTTGTACCGACGAGGCTCAAGGGGGGGTATGGTGGGGCTCCGATGCGTCGGGACACCATATGAAACCCATAAGAGGGTGCTATTGAGTCGGGGAGGACTATATGGAAGGTTTTGGCACGAGTTCCCGTGTGATGGGTCATCTCGTTACACTTCGGTGTAGGTGATGAGTGCGTGCCTTGTGGGTACAGTGGTACATCTCTGATCAGAGTAATTTAATCTTTTCGAAAAGCCGAGCCCACGGTCAAGGGCGGGTTGTGTGACTACCCGCAGTTAGTTTACAATTGTTTGAATGTTCAAGTTATTCATGGCACGTAAGGACTGTTGAGCGAGGTGGGGCTGACTGTACCCCTCGAGTTAGAAGATGATGATACACATGCACATGTTTACTTTTCCGTACTAATAAACTGCTCACATTTAAAGCTTTACACATATGCTGCTTCCGCTAAATTAGCCAATATCTCCCTTGTTATTACCTTGCATTATATTTGCATTCGGTGGCTTGCTGAGTACATCTGTACTCACCCCGTTGACTTACAACATCAGAGCCAGTCTACTACGAGGAGGATGAAGGTCTGGAGTAGCGACCCAGTCAAGGCGAGACTGGAAGGAGGCGTTCATCTAGGACCCTTGTTTTATTAGTTTCTCTTCATCTGTAATCACTTTTGTATTAATGCGGTCTACGAACCGTGAATGATTGCTCGTATTGTACGTGGTCGTGTGATGAACGTCTTGTTTTATTGATTTTCTATGGAATTTCAATAAAGTCCTGATTTATTAAATCGGGGCGCGACAAAATCCTAGACGAAGCCAAAGTCTGATTTTGTTCTAACAAGGGGACAAAGGAGGGAAGTACTTGAGTGGTTTCAAACATTGATGTTTCCTGATGGCTATGCAGCTAATCTGAAGAGGGGAGTTAATCTAGCTACTCTGCGAATAAACGGACTCAAAAGTCATGACTATCACATATGGATTGAGAGGCTGCTCTCGGTCATGATTCGTGGCTATGTCCCCGAGGATGTCTGGCGAGTTCTAGCTGAATTGAGCAATTTTTTCCGGCAACTTTGTGCTAAACAGTTGTCTCACACCGTGGTAGCAGACATGGAGACACTAGCGCCCATGTTATTATGTAAGCTAGAAAAGATCTTTCCGCTCGGTTTTTTCAATCCGATGTAACATATGATCTTGCACCTTCCGTATGAGGCCCGGATGGGAGGTCCAGTCCAGAGCCGTTGGTGCTATTCAATTGAGAGATTCCAAAAGATTCTTCGGAATAAATGTAAGAACAAATGCAAAATTGAAGCATCCATAGCTGAGGCATATGTTTTGGAGGAGGTGTCAAACTTCACAACTAGATATTATGCGGACAATCTTCCTAGCGTGCATAATCCACCTTCCCGTTACAATCTTCCAGAAGAAGAATCAAATCTCAGCATCTTCAGGGGCCAACTAGGAAGTGCAAGTGGTGCTGCTAACAAGACCTTGCAGCATGAAGAGTGGCGTTTGATTATGTTGTATGTCCTGACAAACCTTCCGAAGTGGAACCGTACATTGAGGAATTTCATCGACGATTTTGGCGTGGTTCGAGGGAGGCTAACATTGAGGAATCCACTGCCCTTCTTAAGTATGGTGTGGGAAATGGCAATCCCAATTTCATTTCTTGGTTCAAAACTAAGGTATTTCTCAAATTAACTTTTAGTTAGTTCTACCTTTCAATTATATCTTATATGCGACTAATATACATGTTCATCGCGTTTAAACCTATAGGGAAGAACCGACACGACAATGAGTTCTGAGTTGAGGCAAGTTGCGAATGGTTGTGCCTACAAGGTCAAGACATTCAAAGCTTACGACGTAAACGGCTATCGTTTCCACACAACAAGCCATGAACAGAGCCGACCTAACCGAAGAACCACAAATTCTGGAGTTTTTACTCCGGGCACAGATGGGGTTGACTACTATGGACGAATTGAGTTTCAATGGGAGCAAACCTCTTAATCCTGTTATATTTAAATGCCACTGGTTCAATCCCAAAGTAGTGAGACAGACTCCCGAACTTTGCTTAATAGAAATTCGTCAAGATACCACCTTGCCGAGTGAAGATGTTTATATTGTGGCTCAACAGGCAACACAAGTTTACTATCTCTCTTACCCGTGCAAAACGGTTGCACGTCTTAAAGGTTGGGATGTTGTGTATAAGGTGTCGCCACTCGCTCTCAAGATGAGGTCGGGTCCTCATCTAGACCTCGAGGTAGGAGAACAAAGAAGTCAGCAGTGAGAGGAAAGGCACCCGCGCCCTCGAGTGAAACTACCAGCCAGATACCGGCATCCCATCGCGACGTTGATTATGTGCCGGATGAGGAGGAGGAGGAGCAGGCTAGGGTGGAGGAGGAGGAGGAGGTGGGGGTAGAGGGTGGGGAGGAGGTTGGGGCAGAGGGAGAGGAGCAGGCTACAGAAGCGGCTGCAGTGTGGTTGCGTGGTCCTTCGTCACTCCCGAGGCGACCAGTGGCAGTAGCTGATCGTGCACTCATTCGACCCGATGGAAATAGGTAAGTTGCTATAGAAAGTCTATAATGTATTCCTTTCGTTAGTTTAATTTTTAATATATACTAATACTTTTTAATGATATTAGGGTAGGAACTGGATTATGGTTGAACGAGCAGGTCGTGAGTGCTCACGCCACGTAAACGGCATCCTCGGGCTTCTTATCAAGGAAAAGTTCCCTCGTTTGGTATCTTTTGATGGGAGGATGGATGTAACACCCCAAATTTTCAAAGGAATAAAAATATTAATTAATTCAATTTCCTTGATTTTATTATTTTGAAAATACCTTTAAATACCCTTCTATACCATTTTGAACTACAACATAGAGTTAATGACCAAACCAGGAGCTGAAAATATTTGTATAAACTCCCAAGGCCAAAATATATTTTTGAGAATTTTTATAAATTTTTACCAAGCTTGGAAATATCCATAAGATTTTAATCTATTTCCTAGAATTATTTTTATTCAGAAATGTTTTGAAACAGTAATGGGCTCCCTTCCCTCCTTTTCTCTCTCTTCCAGTCGGCCCAGCCCACTCCCTCCCGCGCGCGCCATCTGACCGGTGGAGCCCACCCGTCAGTGACCCCCTCTCCCCTCGCTCGTGCGCCCGATAGCCCGACCCCACCTGTCGGCGCCAACCAGCCCACTCCCTCGGCCGAGCCCGACCCCACCCGTAAGTCGCCACCCTCACTCGCTCACGCCCGCTGGCCAATGGCCCCCACCTGTCGGACCCATCGTCAACCTCGCGCCACCGCCCCCAAATGGCGCCGGCTGACTTTAATCCCTCGGATTCGCTCGTCGCCAGTCCCCTCCCCTCCATTATTTGCCGGCATTAAAATCCCCGTATCACGACGACCGTTTCGCCTCTTAATTCCACGCGTGATCGTCCCGTTATCGCCTGCATGCGGTGAAACCGCCTCGCCGGCGTTCACTCACGGTCTCCCCCAATTGCGCCCCCTCTTCCCTCGCCGGTGGCGTTATTTAAACCCCCCTGGTGCCCCGCATTCGACCCCCACACTCACACGATGCGAGAACTCACAGAACACCCTCACTCCGAGTTTTAGTGCACCCCTACTGTTTCGCCTCCAGCCACCGCTCGACGTCACCTCGGACCACCTTCATCCACGCCCTCTCCACCATCGTGACCGCAAGGATGACCCCGACCTCGGCCACACCTCCACCGACGTCGAACCCCGCCGGAGCACCATCGCCGACGAGGAGCCCGAACCACTGCGTCGTCTACCCTTGCCGCCGACCACGCTCCGTCGACCCCTCGCCTCGCCTAAGGTACTGTCGTGACCGCCATAGCGTCCTCTTTCCATTTCTAGGCTTAGCTAGGACCGCCATCGCTCGTCGTGGCCCCTGGCCCGCTCGCCGTCGTCGGAGAAGATGACCGGCATGGGTTGAGTACCCGTGCCGTGTCGGATTCAATCCCGACCGCACGATCGCGATCGAGTGGTGCTAGTTGCTCCACGTGCGCGATCTAATCCGCACTATCGGATCTGGTCAAAGCGGTACGTTTTAATCTCGCGTGTTCATTTCCATTTAAAACCCGCGCTCGATCTCGTGCGTCCACGTGGTACCCTTTCGCGTGTTTTAATCGTGGCCGTCCGTTATCACTTACGCGCCCCGCCTCGCCCTCGCGCGTTGGATCTGGATCCAACGGTCCAGATTGGGCCGGACCACGCGCACAGTGCGCGGGTTCACCGTGGGCCTGGCTCACCGTGGACCCGAGGGGATTTAAATTTAGAAATAAATTCTAGAAACTGTTTAAAACTTGCAAAATTCATATCTGGCGCATTTGAACTCTAAAAATTGTCATTTCAATTTCAGAAAATTTATAATTTTATCCTCTACATGTTCATACAATAAAAACAGTAGGTTTACTTTGGACTTTTTATGTTTATTTACATAGGTATTCAAATGCCCTTAAGGTAAAAATATAAATTCAAATATTTAAACTTCAGTAAAATTTATATTTATTCCTTTCTGTTCATATACTGAAAACCACTAATTTGACATGAACATTTCATTTTAAAATTTTATTAGGAAACTTAATATGAGACTACTCACATTTAAAACCCCTTTTTATATAGGACCACCTTTCATTATAATTCCTTCTAAAATTATTTATAAAACAAATTTTAGAAACTTAACAACGTGGTTTTCATTCAATTAAACCAACTTAAACCTATGTGCTCATTGTGTGATTTTATATTGTTTAGATTGGATGTTGTATTTATTTTATTTTACTTTATTTATATTAGAAAGACTACGACGCCGTCGAGGAGCCGTAATATTTCCCGGAAGTTCCTCCCTCACCCTTCGCTGAACAAGGCAAGTCACCAAACCAATCTTTTGAGCATATTGAACCCGTGTTTTATTAAACTATCGCGAAAACACATAGGTTATACATGCATTAGTCAAATGAACCCTTATAATATATTTATTTAGGACCCCCGACCTTGATGTGCAACTCAAGCCATGCTATCTTGCCTAACCTCCTTGTCACCACATGATTAATGATATTAGCTAGTGTCCAATGTATTGACACGATCGCTATAGGATAAAAATGAGTCGTAGTAAAATGGTTCTACTATATGATCCCCGTTACTTCTTATCCTTGGAATTCTGTTGGTGATGAGTCATGGTTGTGAGTGTATGCATGGTGGGTTCCGGGTGTAAGCTAGGGCATTGGTCGGTAGCACCCGGGGCACTATAAGGACCGGTCTGAGAGATTCGTTGCAATACACTTCCGTACTAACCACAAGTCTAATGGGTAAGTCCTAACTAAGGTATGGAGTGTTCCAAACCGAGACCACCATTTGGAGATGGGTCATGCAGCACCTGCGGGTGGCTTGTACCAATGTGGCGCAAAAGGGGGGTGTGACGTTAGCCGGGATGCAGCCCGGCGCGCCGGCGAAACCTAGAGCGGGTGGTTATCGCTTGGAGCATTTCATGCTGAGGTTTTGTCACGAGTTCCCGTGGTATGGGTCATCTCGTTTGGGATGAGTGCGTGCCTTGTGGGTACAGTAGTACACCTCTGATCAGAGTCTTAAATCTTTTCGAAAAGCCGAGCCCACGGTCAAGGGTGGGTTGCGTGACATCCCACCGTTAGATTACTTTGAATATGTATGTGCATGATGGTTCGACATGTAAGGACTGTCGTGCGAGGAGGTAAAATATACTCCTCGAGTTAGATGATGTTGTTGATGCTCATGTTTACTTTTCCGCATGATTAAAATTTGACTACACTAAATGCAATAACTGAAAATTTTTTTTCCGCACTTTTAGCCATTACCCTTCCTTGTTTATTATCCTGCATTATTACTTGCATTTGTGGTGGCTTGTTGAGTACTTTTTGTACTCATACCCGTTGGACCCCACAAAGGATGTCTACTATGAAGACGGTCTGGAGTAGCGACCCAGTCAAGAAGAAAGATCCTGAAGAAGACGTTCGTCATGCAGTTTATTTTTATTATTTTAATTACACTCTTATGTAATAATATGGTCTGCGTACCATGAATGCTTGTCGTATGTACGTTGTCGCATGATGAACCTCTTGTATTATTGTTTTTCTTTGGAAATTCAATAATGTTCCAATTTCGATAAATCGGGGCGCCACAAGATGGTATCAGAGCTGACTTGACTGCAGGAAGCCAAACAGACCCGCCTAGCCAATAGCTGCAGAAAATTATTTCTCAAAAAACCTACTTTATAAACTTTGTTCCTCACCTCACTTTTTCTTCAACTTGCTGTTTTGTAGATGCCTGTCTACCTAGTCCACAACTACTGCCGTCACTTCGAGGGCTTCGTCAGGGAGCTCCGCATGATGCTCACATTCCTCGGGTTCCTCTTCGAGCCCGAATTCCAAGGAGTGTACTTGGAGGAGTTTGCTGGACCCTGCGACGTCTCCCTCACCGTCCACGGCTCCGGAGAGCATCTGCCGTCCTACACCACCGCGCTTGGAGGCCCTACGTTCGATGTCGCGTGCCAACGAGTCACCCTTCAGGCTCTTATGGAGCTGAGGATAATCTACGACGATCGTCTTCAGAACTCGTCCTTCCGGCTTGTGCCGAAGCGCACTCCCGGTGCCTACCGTAGCATCTACCTCGGAGTTCACTCCATGCGTGATCCGGTCATGGCCCGGCAGTCGCGCCTTCTTCAGGCTATGGACGACCTCCATGCAGAGGCGGTACTCGACGCCGATGAGCACCATGAGGCGGTTGAGTTTCTTCGTGAAGAGATGAAGAACTTGATCCAGCAGAACGGTGAGATGCAGCGCAAGATTATGCAGCTGCAGAAGGATATCGCAGAGATGGTTCCCCTCCTCCCGAGGAAGAGGAAGCCCATCCGAGAGCCCGTCCCTCGCCCCAAGCGGATCCCGCCCCACCCCTCCACCGCCGGACCATCCACCAGCACCCCTACACCGCGCCCCGGCCTCGTCTCCGACCCCATTATCGAGAACTTTCTCGAGCCCACCATCCCTCGGGAGCCGCGTACTCGTGGTTCCGAGAGCACGGAGACCGCCTCCGGTGGCGAGTAGGCGCTAGATATCGCTATTTTAATAAGATAATTTTGTATGTGGTGCTATCTACAACGAGATGTGTTGTAGATAGAATAAGAGCTTAGTTGTAATGAACAATTTTTACCACTTGGTTTATATGCATGAGCTTTATGAGCTATTTTCTTTAATTGTACCATCATCATCCTTTTTATATCATGGTATATTCAGAAGATGGCCGACCACCAGAACACCGGCTCCAACAACGGAGAAGGAAGCCGTGACGCGCCCGAGGGTGTTGTACACAACTGGGGTGCAACGGGCCCACGTCAGTCTGGGTCGCCATCCGCCAACCACCCTACTTTGGCGGAGATGATGGCGAATCAGAACCAGCTGATCACCGCCCTCCTCACTCAGATGCAGCACCAACAAACTCAGTTGGACCGTCTGCAGAATGGGGAAGCCGCCCCTCACGCACCAGCACCCGCACCCGCTCCCCAACTCTCGGAGTTTCTGCGCGTGCGCCCGCCCATCTTCTCAAGCACCACCAACCCAATGGAGGCCGGAGATTGGCTCCGCACCATTGGAAAGAAGCTTGACCTCCTCCCCTGCACCGACCGGGAGCGAGTGGCCTTCGCCACTCACTAGCTCCATGGTCCCGCCGCTGAATGGTGGGACAACTACCATGAGTCCCAGCCTGAGGACCACGTGCTGACATGGGCGGAGTTCACCATCGCCTTCCGTGCCACCCACGTCCCCGCCGGTGTCATCGCGGTAAAGCAGCAGGAGTTCTGCGACCTGCACCAGGGCAGTCGGACCGTCATGGAGTACCTCCATGAGTTCAACCACCTCGCCCGCTACGCACCGGAAGAAGTGCGCACCGATGCCCTTCGCCAGGCCAAGTTCCTACAGGGACTTAAGGATGAGCTGTCCATCCAGCTCGTCGCCACCGACTACGCCGACTTCCAACGGCTAGTTAATAAAGTGCTCATCCAAGAGACGGAGCAGAACAGGTTGGACCTCAAGAAGAGGAAGATGATCGCCTTCAAGCATCAAAAGGTGAATTCCCAGAGGCCCCGCTTCGTCCCTCCGCCACCAGCGCCCGCCTACCATCCTCGGCCCGCCTACAGGCCACCTCACGCCGCCGGTGGATCCAACGCCGGGCATCCTCGCCCCGCTCCACCCGCTCCGGCCGCTCAGCCGACGCCAGCCGCCAAGGCCCTGATCTTGAAGGATCGCCAAGGGAGGCCGGTTGTCTGCTTCAACTGCCACAAGGAAGGGCACTACTCGCACCAGTGTCCCCACCCCAAGCAGCCCCAAGGCGCGGCACCCAACCAGGCGGTTCGTGCTCGCGTCAACCACATCAACGCGGAGGAAGCTCAGGAGGCTCCCGAAGTCGTGCTCGGTATGTTTACTGCAAATTCCATACCAACTGTGATATTGTTTGACTCTGGAGCGACACACTCCTTCGTCTCGGAAGATTTTGTGAAAATCCACGAATTGGACGTGCTCCCTCTATCCGTCCCCATGATGATTGCCACTCTAGGCAATAAGACCTTAGCCCACTTATACAGTCCTAAGGTTAAGATAGAGATTCAAGGAGTATTGTTTCGGGCCGAGCCAGTCCTCATAAAATGCACCGGACTCGACCTCATCCTAGGGATGGATTGGTTGATGAAACACAAGGGAGTGATCAACTGTGCCAACAAGTCCGTCACAATGACCAACCCTGAAGGCGCAGCCGTCACCTTTCGGATGACCAGTCGCAAACCACTCGAAGCATCCCTCCACTCGCTAGCTCTTGAAGAAGTACCCATAGTCAAGGAGTTCATGGACGTCTTCCCTGAAGACCTACCAGGAATGCCTCCCAAGCGGGACATCGAATTCAGAATCGAACTTCTCCCCGGGACCACTCCAATCTCCAAGCGCCCATACCAGATGGCCGCCAACGAATTAGCCAAGGTCAAGAGCAACATCGAAGACCTAGAGCAGAAAGGGTACATCCGACCGAGTACCTCACCCTGGGGTGCACCGGTCATCTTCGCTATGAAGAAAGACAAGACCAAGAGGATGTGCGTGGACTATAGAGCCTTGAACGACGTAACCATCAAGAACAAGTACACATTGCCTCGGATCGACGACCTGTTCGATCAACTGAAGGGATCCTCGGTGTTTTCAAAGATTGACCTCAGGTCAGGGTATCACCAGTTGAGGATTAGAGAAGAAGACATACCCAAGACTGCCTTCACCTCCCGCTATGGACTCTACGAGTATACAGTGATGTCGTTCGGACTCACGAATGCCCCGGCCTTTTTCATGAACATGATGAACAATGTATTCATGGAGTTCTTGGATAAGTTCATCGTGGTATTCATCGACGATATCCTTGTTTACTGCAAGACCAAGGAAGAACACGAAACCCACCTCCGCCTGACCCTCGGAAAGCTAAGGGAACAATAGTTGTACGCGAAATACAACAAATGCGAATTTTGGTCGTCTGAGGTGAAATTCCTAGGCCATGTCATATCTGCCGGAGGAATAGCAGTGGACCCAACCATCGTTGAAGTAGTGACCAACTGGCTGCAGCCCACGACCGTGACCGAGATCCGGAGCTTTCTCGGATTAGCCGGATACTACCGCCGGTTCATCGAGAATTTTTCGAAGATCGCCAGACCTATGACCAGACTGTTGCAGAAGGAAATAAAGTTTGAATGGACCCCAGACTACAAAGAAAGCTTCTAGACCCTCAAGAAGAAGCTCGTGTCAGCTCCTATTCTGACTTTGCCAAACATCCGGAAGGACTTCCACGTCTATTGTGATGCCTCTCGTCAAGGATTGGGATGCATCTTAATGCAAGAAGGGAAGGTAATATCCTACGCCTCCCTACAACTGAGATCGCATGAGCTGAACTACCCGACCCATGACCTGGAGTTAGCAGCCATGGTTCATGCCTTGAAGATATGGAGACATTACCTTGTGGGGAATCGGTGTGAGGTCTTCACCGACCACAAGAGCCTCAAGTATATATTCACCCAACCAGATCTGAACCTCAGGCAAAGGAGATGGTTGGAACTGATCAAGGATTATGACTTGGGCATCCATTATCATCCAGGCAAGGCAAATGTGGTGGCAGACGCCCTTAGTCGAAAAGGGTACTGCAACACCATCATGATTCAGGACCAAGCTCCTTTACTTTACAAGGAGATGGAAAGGTTGAATTTGGGGATCACCACCCGAGCGTACCTCGCTGCCTTGGAGTCTCGGCCTGTCTTGATAGACCATATCCGAGAAAAGAAGAAGGAAGACCCGGACATCTTGGAGATCCAACAGAACATGCGGAAGGGTAAAGCCCCCAGATTCTCCGAGGACGAGCATGGTACCGTCTGGTTCGGAAACCGGATATGCGTACCCAACAAGCCTGAGTTGAAGACTCTCATCCTTCAAGAAGCCCACGATACTCTATACTCCATACATCCCAGGAGTACCAAGATGTATCAAGACCTGAAGGAAAAATATTGGTAGGTCAGCATGAAGAGAGAGATAGCTGAGTATGTGGCCAAGTGCGACACATGCCGGCGAGTCAAGGCAGAGCATCAGAGACCTGCCGGACTCCTTCAACCTCTCAAAGTCCCTGAATGGAAGTGGGAAGAGATAGGAATGGACTTTATCACAGGACTGCCCAGGACCCAAGCTGGTCATGATTCTATCTGGGTGATCGTCGACCGACTCACCAAGGTAGCCCACTTCATCCCGATCAAGACGACGTACACTGTCGCCAAGTTGGCTGAGCTGTATATGACCCGGATCGTGTGCCTTCACGGAGTTCCCATGAAGATTGTATCTGACCGCGGGAGTTAGTTTACCTCCAAGTTTTGGAAGAACCTTCAAGAGAAACTCGGCACCAGGCTGAACTTTAGCACAGCCTATCATCCACATACCGACGGTCAAACCGAAAGGGTCAACCAGATATTGGAAGATATGCTTAGAGCTTGCGCTCTAGACTTTGGCAGAATGTGGGACAAGAACATACCCTATGCAGAGTTCTCCTACAACAACAGCTATCAAGCCAGCCTGCAAATGTCCCCGTTCGAAGAACTCTACGGACGTAAGTGCAGAACTCCGTTGCTCTGGGATCAAACCAGAGAATCACAACTATTTGGGATGGATATTGTTGGAGGAAAATATTCCATCTTCAGGGTTATTGCAGTGATGAGATAAAGACTGGTGATTAAGACGAAGCCTTCATACATATAATTTCGAAGATGCATCAAGTCAAGTTCGAATATGATGACAGGCTTTAGTTTGGAGTATATCTTCAAACTTGGACCCTTCCGAGGACTTCTTTGCCAGCTAAGATGGAAGACTTATATTCTTTCTCATTAGATTAGTCTTTTACCATTTTAGCCCTATTAAGGGTACCGAATAGTTTCCACTATGTTGGTTGTAATAGAGGGGTAAAAAAGTCTTTTCCTTAATGTTTGGGCCTATAAATACCCCCCGTTTCACTCTGTAATAGGGACCGAATACAAGTTATTCAATACTCACTTTCAAACTATTCTAAGTTATTATCCTTTCAGCGGCTTGGAATAGTTTCCTTCGCAAATACTTCGTTTGTTAGTTTCTAATTTTTAGAAACCAGTTAGTGTAATCGTTTATGCCAACAGTTGGCGCCGTCCGTGGGGAACCTAGTCCAAGAAACTTCGTTCTCTACCAACTTCTTACACCATGCCTCCTAAGCGGAGTACAGCCGGTAATCCTGTTCGGAGGTCCCCCCGAACCTCCAGAGTAAGACCTTCAGATACAGTTGAGGTCGGAGGACCTTCGACGTTTCCTCCACCTCAAACCCCGGAAGGGGTTCCCATTCCTCGAGCATACGGAGTTCCTCCGCTAACTCCATCTATACTTCGGCCAACCGGAGTCCCTCTTCCACCCCAAGTTCCACTTCAAACCGATCCCTATAGTTCTCGAGACCCGGAAGATCCTTCCGGAGGAGATGAAGATAGACTTGGCGATATGGCCACTCAGATGCCCAGTCTCCAAGACGAAGTAGCAAGATGGCGGCAAGAAGCTGCAAATAGGCTTCGCTCTCAAGCCATCCCAGTTATTCCTGAAGTGTCTGAAGACGACGAACCTATCTATCCTGAAGCCCCGGAGAATGCCTCTTTTGACACTGAGTCTCCACTGCATCCCGAGCTGCAGAAAGTACGCTTCGACCCGAAGTTTAAGACTTCAAAGCTTGGCAAGTATGCCGGAGATGAAGATCCTGGAGAATTTGTCCGATCTTATGCTTTGGCAATTGAAGCCAGTGGAGGAGTGCGGAACACCATGGCAAAATGTTTCCCCCTGGCTCTTCAAGGAGTAGCTTTGCAATGGTTCTGGTCTTTAAAACCAGGATCAATCAGTTCATAGGGGCTGAATAAGCTGAAAAACGAGTTAAGTTTGTTAATTCTTCGAATAAATATACATAAAGTATGTTGTTTTCGAAGTTACCTGCAGGACTCGAAGTTGAAGAAATCTTCCGAAGACCGCCTTCCGAATCTTCCTCGAAGGTGATCGGCCAGTTGGCCATCAGGGGAGGGATTTGAAGCCTGAGGAATTCTTCGGCTAAGTCTCGCATGCTCAAGCGATGACTGATTTTTTGAAGCAAGCTCAGGCGAGCTTCGAGTTGGCCTAAATCCAGGTGCACTAAGGCTTCCTTTCGGAAGTGGATTTCTCGCAGAGGTCCAGCTAGGCGGCTGCTCGCCCCAACTTCGGCATAAAACCATCTCAAGATCCAATCAGTATACCATCTGGCATTGATGGCCTTGGCAGGAAACCAGAGAGCATATTTGTCCCGGAGTCTGAAGTTGATACTTCCGAAGGCCACTACTTTCTTCTCACCTCCAGGACCTACGAAGGTCTTCGGTTGGCATGATGCTCTGTGTAGTGTTGCGAAGATCTCCGCCCTTCCTTCACAACCTTCGGCTCGCAACGCCCATTCGAAGATGGTGAGGCGCGCTACCGCGTTCAGAGAGAGTTGGGGGAGAGTGACATGGAACAAGTCCAATACCTCCGCTAAGAAGTCGGTCGCCGGAAGCCCCAAGCCAGCTTCGAAGAAGGCTTCAAAGACGACCACTTCTCCGTGTCTTGGTGACGGGATAATTTCCTTCCCAAGTTTGCGAATCATCACCCCCGAACTAATCTTGCCTTCTACTGCGGCCGCAAGCGATTCCCTTCTACAGGTTGACGGCCCCAGTTGATAAGACTGGTCCGTATACTTCGTCGATGCTGGAAAGAAGTCTTGGGGGCCGACATTTTGGGGATTTCCTCCCACCGGCGCCATTGCCGCCACTAAAGGATTTGGAGTTGCCGTCGCCGATGATGCCGCCGCTGCCGCTGCAGCAGCTTGCTGCCGAGCCAAGGTCGAAGTCGCTCCAGGACCTTTGAAACTAGTTTTCGCCATTGGGTTTGGTGGATTCTTTCAGAGGGAAAATGGCGGCTAGGGCTCGGGTGATGGCTTGTTTGCATGAAAGCAGTGAAAAGGTACTCAAGAAGGGTTTGGGCCCTCTATTTATAGCCCAGACCTTGATTTTTTACCATTTGCCTGTGTCGTTTCACATTTTCAACCGTTACTTTGCTCCGAAATTAAAGCATTCTGTACCTTCTGTTAGAAGAAAGAAGCTAACGGCTATTTCTTCTGAGTCTAAAAAGACTTTCAGACTTTTCGAGTTAGTTCTAAGTTACTTCGAAAGTAATTTTATTAAAAACTAATTTAAAGTTTACATCTCCACGTAGTTCGGAGATGGTTTAAATCTACTAACCCCTACACATGATTATTTTTCTTGCATATACTGCTCTCCTAATATTACAGATTTAGCGGAGAAGCGTATTCGAGGGGCTACTGTTGGAGGAAAATATTCCATCTTCAGGGTTATTGCAGTGATGAGATAAAGACTGGTGATTAAGACGAAGCCTTCATACATATAATTTCGGAGATGCATCAAGTCAAGTTCGAAGTATGATGACATGCTTTAGTTCGGAGTATATCTTCGAACTTGGACCCTTCTGAGGACTTCTTTGCCAGCTAAGATGGAAGACTTATCTTCTTTCTCATTAGATTAGTCTTTTACCATTTTAGCCCTATTAAGGGTACCGAATAGTTTCCACTATGTAGGTTGTAATAGAGGGGTAAAAAGGTCTTTTCCTTAATGTTTGGGCCTATAAATACCCCTCGTTTCACTCTGTAATAGGGACCGAATACAAGTTATTCAATACTCACTTTCAAACTATTCTAAGTTATTATCCTTTCGGAGGCTTGGAATAGTTTCCTTCGCAAATACTTCGTTTGTTAGTTTCTAATTTTCAGAAACCTGTTAGCGTAATCTTTTACGCCAACAGATATATTAAGAGAAGCTGAAGAGAAGGTCAAGATCATAAGGGACCGGTTAAAGATAGCCCAGTCCCGACAGAAGAGCTACGCTGATAACCGTCGAAGAGACCTAACCTTTGAGGAGGGTGATTATGTCTATCTCCGAGTCACTCCCCTCCGAGGCACTCAAAGGTTCAACATGAATGGCAAGCTAGCACCCCGCTACGTCGGACCTTTTCAGATCCTCCGACAGCAAGGAGAAGTGGCATATCAGCTTGAACTGCCTCCATCTTTGGCAGGAGTTCATGATGTGTTCCATGTCTCTCAGCTGAAGAAGTGCCTTCGTGTTCCCGCCGAGCAGGCCGATCTTCAACAGCTCAACGTCCAAGACGACTTGACCTACATCGAGAAACCCATCAAGATCTTGGAAACCAAAGAAAGATTAACCAGGAGTCGTGTAGTTCGCTTCTGCAAGGTTCAATGGGACAACCACCCCGCCGAAGAAGCTACATGGGAAAAAGAGGACGAACTGAAAGCCCAATACCCCGAGTTATTCGAGTAACGTTCCAATCTCAAGGACGAGATTCTTTGTAAGGGGGATAGGTTTGTAACACCCCAAATTTTCAAAGGAATAAAAATATTAATTAATTCAATTTCCTTGATTTTATTATTTTGAAAATATCTTTAAATACCCTTCTATACCATTTTGAACTACAACATAGAGTTAATGACAAAACCAGGAGCTAAAAATTTTTGTATAAACTCCCAAGGCCAAAATATATTTTTCAGATATTTTATAAATTTTTACCAAGCTTGGAAGTAGCCCTAAGATTTTAATCTATTTCCTGGAATTATTTTTATTCAGAAATGTTTTGAAACAGTAATGGCCTCCCTTCCCTCCTTTTCTCTCTCTTCCGGCCGGCCCAGCCCACTCCCTCCCGCGCGCGCCATCTGACCGGTGGAGCCCACCCGTGAGGAGCCATGCTGAATAGCGTGGGCCTCATGGCTCCAGAAGTGATGAGTCATTGTCAACGATAGTCAAAGAGGACAGATGAAGAGTGAAGATCTGCTGTTTCATGGGCCGCGTGTGACTCAGGTACAAGGGCAGCGAGTGATTGTCGGGCAGAGGAGGCTGCAAAGTCGGGCTGGCCCAATCCGGGTACATGGGCCAGAAGCAGCAGAAGACCCACTAGGCTGTTGACCAGGACTGACTCAGGTACACGGGCGGTGAGCGATTGCCGGGCTGAGAGAGCTGCGGAGTCGGGCCGGCCCAATCCGGGTACCTGGTGCAAAGCCGGTGGAGGCTTTGTCAGTTTCGGTGCAAAACTGACAATCGTCGATCTTGTATCCGACTGTCCAGAAGAGAAGCCGTAGTCGCTACGAAAACTTAGCTTCCGGATAAGTCATCTGTATCTCTAGGCCCACAGTCAGTCAGTCGTGTCTGTAAAAATACCTAAGGGCAGTAGAGTCTTTTCCTTTATTCCTGCGTCTGTAAAAAACCCTAAGGGGCTGGTGGAATATTCCTAGTGTTGGGCAGCCTATAAATAGGACCCCAATCCCTAGGGTTGGACTACCCTTTTTGCTGAAATCAATACTACTCCTTTGGGTCATTTTGTCTCTTGCATTTACTCTCTCTCTCTCTCTTGCTGTGCGCCGCCAGGCTTATTCTCAAGCCATCTCCCTTACTGCATTTTGTTGTTCTTAATGTTGCTGTGAATCTTTATTCCCTGTTGATTTCATTTGAAGTGCAGTGTTTGTTCTGTGGAGTAAATGGTTCGGTCTACGTGCGCAGCTTGAGTTTATTCGGAACCGAAGCTTCTCTGTTGCGTGTGTTCTTCATGCAAGTAGTACTAGTTCTTGCTGTTGCAAGTAGTACTACTACATTGTAGCAACAGTACACTAGTACCAGCTTTTTGCTTTTACTACTCAGCTTTTTGATCGAAGTTGACAGGGCTGAGTAACTTTTCTGACTATTTTCTGGCGAAGCCACCCTCTCTGTTCGAAGCCCCTCAGCTCCGTGAGGCAGGCTTCGATCTGATATACTCGAAGGCTTCGTTTGAACTTCGAACTTCGTTTTGTGTCCTGAGTTGCTAGCTTCGAAGTACCTTTTAAATGTCAGCATTTCATACTTCGAACATCTGTGCGAAGGTACTCCGACTCGAGCTCTTCGAAGTCCATACTTCGACAGGTTTCGAAGTTGGCTTCGAAGCTTGTCTTTCTGTTAGACTTTGCTCAGTGTTTGTTTCCATCTTCTTCGAAGGTCCTTGTGTTCTGTTCGAAGGTAGAGTATAGGCTTCGTCTTGGTTTCTCTGTCGCGTGTCAGCCTTCGCTTTTCATTTCGAAGGTTGTTCGCTCTGTGTGCGAGTTCGAAGCTGTGTTCAAAGCCTTGCCTTCGAAGTACACACTTCGAAGCAAGCTCCCACCTTGTCATACTTCGCTTCGAAGCATACTTCACTCTCTGCCATTTCGAACTAGGCTAGACCAAAACATACCTTCGGCATTTTCACAACAGCCTTCGGCAGGCTTCGCAACTAACCTCCGAAGCAGGCTTCGACCACCGAAGCAGACCTTGACGGGCGAAGCAGGCTTTGCCAAGTTTTGAACAGGAGACAGATTTCGAACAGTAACTTCTCACTTCATTCTTAGTGCACTTAGAGTGTTATACTGAGAAGTTTGTCTTGCCTAGTGTTGTGTATACTGTTTATCTGTCTATTAGCACTGCTTTGATAGTTCTCTGTTTGACATCAGTTGCTTCTAGGCTAGATACCTTTAGACTTAGGCTATCTGTTTATTTTCTGCTGCTTAGTCTTTTGAGGTGCGTTGGGTGTTGGGAACAGGCCATATATTCGAAAGAATTTTTAAGGCGCCCATTCACCACCCCTCTGGTCGCTACTTTCGGTCCTACAAGTGGTATCAGAGCTTGGTTAGGGTTTTTCTATACCTTAACCGGTTCTAAACCCCAGTAGTGATCATGACTTCTCCTGGCAAGGTCCCGTCTTTGGAAGCCTATGGCTATAATTATTGGAAGACTCGCATGCGAGCCTATCTCATGAGCCAGGGTTCGGACATTTGGGACATTTACGTTCACACCACGTTTGTCATATTGCCAGTTGCTGAGCATGGTACTACTGGTATCATTGCTCAGCATTTGAGCAACAGTAAGGCTGTGAACATTCTTTTCTCTGGTTTAGGTCCCACTGAGTTTGAGCGTGTGAGCAATCTCTCCACTGCGAGAGAGATCTGGGCTACCCTCAAGGCACACCATGAGGGAACAGCTCAGGTCAAGGCTCGGCTCTATCAGACCTACCGGCGTGAGTACGAGAACTTCACACAAAAGCCAGGTGAATCTGTTGAAGCTTTGTTTGGTCGCTTTCAATCGATCATTAACAAGCTTCGGGACAACAAGGCTGAGGGTGCTCAGTTAGTCTCAGATCACGAGCAGGCGCTCAAGGTTCTCCATACCTTGGACCCAAAGATCTGGGAGATCAAGGTATCCTCTATCGTTGAGAGCACTTCTTACGATACCTTGACCATTTCTGAGTTGTTTAGCAAGCTGAAGGCCACTAGGGTAGATATCCAGCTGAGATCAAATCTCACTGGTTCTGGATCAAAATCCCTGGCCCTTGCTACACCTTCTGTTGATCCCTCTGCTGTGAGCTGTGCTGGGTTCTCCTTGATGTCTATCACTGAGGACCAGCTTGAGTCTTTGGGAGATGATGATTTGTGTCTCTTTAACAACCGGGTGCGTCGTGTCTATGACAAGAGAATGTTCAAAAGACACTGCACAAAATCCGGATGCTTTGGGTGTGGTGTGTAACAAAGCTCGACTAGTTGCCCAGGGTTATTGCCAGAAGGAAGGTATTGATTTTGAAGAAACCTTCGCTCCTGTTGCCTGTCTTGAGTCCATTCGTATTCTTCTAGCTTTTGTCGTTTCAAAGGGTTTTAAGCTTTTTCAAATGGACGTTAAGAGTGCTTTTCTGAACGGGTTCATAGAGGAGGAAGTTTATGTTAGGCAGCCCCCCGGTTTTGAGAACCCTAAGTTTCCTCGACATGTTTTTAAGTTGCAAAAAGCTTTATACGGGATGAAGCAAGCCCCCAGGGCTTGGTATGACCGGTTAAAGCAATTTTTGTTGGGGAAGGGCTTTGTGATGGGTTCTGTGGATAAAACTCTTTTCTTGCTCAGAGATGCTTCAGATTTCTTAGTCGCTCAGATTTATGTGGACGATATTATCTTTGGCGGTACTACTGATTCTCTTGTGTCCAAGTTTTCTGAGCAGATGCACAGCGAGTTTGAGATGAGCCTCATTGGTGAGCTCAAGTACTTCTTAGGGCTCCAGATCAAGCAGACCAAGGACGGCACCTTCATCCACCAAGGTAAGTACACTCATGATATGTTGAAAAAATTTGACTTTGGTGGTGAGTTGAAGCCGCAGATGCCCCGATGGGCACATCTGGGGGTTTGGACAAGGAAGAGAGCGGCATCAAGGTCAATGAGAGAGAATTTCGAGGGATGATTGGTTCGCTGCTGTATTTGACGGCGACTAGACCGGACATTCAGTTCGCCGTGGGACTGTGTGCGCGCTTCCAGTCTTCACCTCGCGCGTCTCATCGGCAGGCTGTCAAGCGCATATTCAGGTATCTTACTTATGCGCCCGATCTTGGTCTTTACTATTCAGCTTCATCATCTCTCGATTTATCTGGATTTTCGGATGCCGACTTTGGTGGGTGCCGGTTGGATCGCAAGTCGACTTCCGGTACTTGCCAGTTTCTTGGTTCTTCTCTTGTCTCTTGGTCTTCTCGAAAGCAATCTGGAGTTGCTCTTTCGACCATAGAGGCTGAGTACGTAGCTCTTGCTAGCTGCTGCTCACAGTTGGTTTGGATGATTTCCACTCTGTGAGATTTTGGGTTGTTCTTTCCTACCAGAGTTCCCTTGTTTTGCGATAGCACTAGTGCTATTAGTGTAGGGAAAAACCCATGTCTCCATTCAAAAACCAAACACATTGATGTGCACTTTCACTTTTTGCGGGATCAATATGAGAAAGGTGTCATTGACCTTGTTCATGTTGATACCCATCATCAGTTGGCTGATATTTTCACCAAACCCCTAGATCAGTCTACCTTTGAGCGTTTACGAGGGGATTTGGGTGTTGTGTATCCTTTCAAGGATATTTTGCGTCAGTTTTCTTCTTCTTTACTCTTTTCTTGAGTCTTTTTGTGTGTGTTCATACCTTGCATATTCACATATCACACTTTAGAGCTGCTTCTGTTATATGATTGCACTGCTTTACTTATTTTAGCTGGTACATGCTTTTGATTACTTGTCGATGATCATGCTTTGCTTCAGTTCACTTGATATGTCTGATATCTGTCATATGCATGGCTTTTACGCTTTAAACTTGAAAAATGATCACCATTGCTTCTGGTAACTAGCATGCGTAGGCTGAATGTTCTTGCTATCTGTTACGTGCCTTGTAGCTAGTTCCTGAGTTAGATGCAAATATGCAACTTGGACATCTGTATGCTTTAATCGTGGAAATGTGCTATAAAAATGATGAAAAATCGAGAAAAATGAAAATTCCATGCCTTTTTATGCATAACTTGAAAAGATCCAGGTGGGTTTGCTTTGTCGCATTACTTTTGTTCTGGACTGCATACCATAGCACTTTGGTATGAACTAGGACAGTGTAGTGTATGCCAAGACCAATGTCTTAAGCTTCTGATGGTCCAGATCTGGCCTAGGCTTGACTTGGTCGGTCAGCGTGAGGTTTTAACATGCAAATAACCCCTGGCATTAATGAAAAAGAGAAAAGAAAAAGCTTGAACATTGAAATGATAATAAGTTTGCTGAAGCACTTTGTTTTGGACAATGCTTATCTTGGTAAATATCAGTTTGCTTTTGCATCTTATGCTTTACCTCGCTTGTTTACTGGAAAATGTGGTGATGCTTTTGTTTGCAAAAACTGAAAAATGTGTGCTAATGACTTTCCTTAGATATCATCTGTTGCATTGATCATGCCATGTGTCTTAGACAGTATGTCTTTTGCTATACTTGTTAGATGTTGTAATTGCAGTCAATCATATTTGAGAAGCATGCTTTCTACACTCCACATGCACTCTAGTTGAATTTACTGCATATTTTGAGGGGGAGTTGCATTTCAGGGGGAGTCTGTGTCTCTTTTGAGTGCTTGATGAGTTCACTTGTCAACAAGGGGGAGAAAATTTGGGATCAGAGTTTAAGGGGGAGTTCTTACTATGTTGATATCCTTGTTGTTCTGAAATCGCACTCATTTTGAGCTTTTACGTTTTGGTTAACCATAATGACCACTTCTTGCTTTTGTTCGGCTTTTGGTCATTAGGGTTAAACTTTTACCTTATTTTTCTTCTTCTTTGTTTTTCTTGTGTTTTGTTTTCGTGTTTCCACATTTGTTCGCAGGTGCTGAAGAGCTGAAGAAGAGGAGTGTTGACAATGCACTCATCAAGGGGGAGATTGAGGAGCCATGCTGAATAGCGTGGGCCTCATGGCTCCAGAAGTGATGAGTCATTGTCAACGATAGTCAAAGAGGACAGATGAAGAGTGAAGATCTGTTGTTTCATGGGCCGCGTGTGACTCAGGTACACGGGCAGCGAGCGACTGTCGGGCAGAGGAGGCTGCGAAGTCGGGCTGGCCCAATCCGGGTACATGGGCCAGAAGCAGCAGAAGACCCACTAGGCTGTTGACCAGGACTGACTCAGGTACACGGGCGATGAGCGATTGCCGGGTTGAGAGAGCTGCGGAGTCGGGCCGGCCCAATCCGGGTACCTGGTGCAAAGCCGGTGGAGGCTTTGTCAGTTTCGGCGCAAAACTGACAACCGTCGATCTTGTATCCGACTGTCCAGAAGAGAAGTCGTAGTCGCTACGAAAACTTAGCTTCCGGATAAGTCATCTGTATCTCTAGGCCTACAGTCAGTCAGTCGTGTCTGTAAAAATACCTAAGGGCAGTAGAGTCTTTTCCTTTATTCCTGCGTCTGTAAAAAAACCCTAAGGGGCTGGTGGAATATTCCTAGTGTTGGGCAGCCTATAAATAGGACCCCAATCCCTAGGGTTGGACTACCCTTTTTGCTAAAATCAATACTACTCCTTTGGGTCATTTTGTCTCTTGCATTTACTCTCTCTCTCTCTCTCTTGCTGTGCGCCGCCAGGCTTATTCTCAAGCCATCTCCCTTACTGCATTTTGTTGTTCTTAATGTTGCTGTGAATCTTTATTCCCTATTGATTTCATTTGAAGTGCAGTGTTTGTTCTGTGGAGTAAATGGTTCGGTCTACGTGCGCAGCTTGAGTTTATTCGGAATCGAAGCTTCTCTGTTGCGTGTGTTCTTCACGCAAGTAGTACTAGTTCTTGCTGTTGCAAGTAGTACTACTACACTGTAGCAACAGTACACTAGTACCAGCTTTTTGCTTTTACTGCTCGGCTTTTTGATCGAAGTTGACAGGGCTGAGTAACTTTTCTGACTGTTTTCTGGCGAAGCCACCCTCTCTGTTCGAAGCCCCTCAGCTCCGTGAGGCAGGCTTCGATCTGATATACTCGAATGCTTCGTTTGAACTTCGAACTTCGTTTTGTGTCCTGAGTTGCTAGCTTCGAAGTACCTTTTGAACTGTCAGCATTTCATACTTCGAACATCTGTGCGAAGGTACTCCGACTCGAGCTCTTCGAAGTCCATACTTCGACAGGTTTCGAAGTTGGCTTCGAAGCTTGTCTTTCTGTTAGACTTTGCTCAGTGTTTGTTTCCATCTTCTTCGAAGGTCCTTGTGTTCTGTTCGAAGGTAGAGTATAGGCTTTGTCTTGGTTTCTCTGTCGCGTGTCAGCCTTCACTTTTCATTTCGAAGGTTGTTCACTCTGTGTGTGAGTTCGAAGCTGTGTTCGAAGCCTTGCCTTCGAAGTACACACTTCGAAGCAGGCTCCGACCTTGTCATACTTCGCTTCGAAGCATACTTCGCTCTCTGCCACTTCGAACTAGGCTAGACCAAAACATACCTTTGGCATTTTCACAACAGCCTTCGGCAGGCTTCGCAACTAACCTCCGAAGCAGGCTTCGACTAGTGAAGCAGGCTTTGACCAGCGAAGCAGGCTTCGACCACCGAAGCAGACCTCGACGGGCGAAGCAGGCTTCGCCAAGTTTCGAACAGGAGACAGATTTCGAACGGTAACTTCTCACTTCATTCTTAGTGCACTTAGAGTGTTATACTGAGAAGTTTGTCTTGCATAGTCTTGTGTATATTGTTTATCTGTCTATTAGCACTGCTTTGATAGTTCTCTATTTGACATCAGTTGCTTCTAGGCTAGATACCTTTAGACTTAGGCTATCTGTTTATTTTCTGCTGCTTAGTCTTTTGAGGTGCGTTGGGTGTTGGGAACAGGCCATATATTCGAAAGAATTTTTAAGGCGCCCATTCACCCCCCCTCTGGTCGCTACTTTCGGTCCTACAACCCGTCGGTGACCCCCTCTCCCCTCGCGCTCGTGCCCGACAGCCCGACCCTACCTGTCGGCGCCAACCAGCCCACTCCCTCGGCCGAGCCCGACCCCACCCGTCAGTCGCCACCCTCACTCGCTCACGCCCGCTGGCCAGTGGCCCCCACCTGTCGGACCCATCGTCAACCTCGCGCCACCGCCCCCAAATGGCGCCGGCTGACTTTAATCCCTCGGATTCGCTCGTCGCCGGTCCCCTCCCCTCCATTATTCACCAGCATTAAAATCCCCGTATCACGACGACCGTTTCCCCTCTTAATTCCACGCGTGATCATCCCGTTATCGCTTGCATGCGGTGAAACCGCCTCGCCGGCGTCCACTCATGGTCTCCCCCAATTGCGCCCCTTCTTCCCCCATCGGTGGACTTATTTAAACCCCCCTGGTGCCCCCACATTCGACCCCCACGCTCACACGCTGTGAGAACGCACAGAACACCCTCACTCCGAGTTTTAGCGCACCCCTACTGTTTCACCTCCAGCCACTGCTCGCCGTCGCCTCGGACCACCTTCGTCCACGCCCTCGCCACCATCGTGACCGCAAGGACGACCCCGACCTCGGCCACCCCTCCACCGACGTCGAACCCCGCCGGAGCACCATCGCCGACGAGGAGCCCGAACCACTCCGTCATCTACCCTCGCCGCCGACCACGCTCCGTCGACCCCTCGCCTCGCCTAAGGTACCGTCGTGACCACCATAGCGTCCTCTTTCCATTTCTAGGCTTAGCTAGGACCGTCGTCGCTCGTCGTGGCCCCTGGCCCGCTCGCCGTCGTCGGAGAAGATGACCAGCACGGGTTGAGTACCCGTGCCGTGTCAGATTCAATCCCGACCGCACGATCGCGATCGAGCGGTGCTAGTTGCTCCACGTGCGCGATCTAATCCGCACCGTCGGATCTGGTCAAAGCGGTACGTTTTAATCTCGCGCGCTCATTTCCATTTAAAACCCGCGCTCGATCTCGTGTGTCAACGTGGTACCCTTTCGCGCGTTTTAATCGTGGCCGTCCGTTATCACTTACGTGCCCCGCCTCGCCCTCGCGCGTTGGATCTGGATCCAACGGTCCAGATTGGGCCGGACCACGCGCACAGTGCGCGGGTTCACCGTGGGCCTGGCTCACCGTGGACCCGAGGGGATTTAAATTTAGAAATAAAATCCAGAAAGTGTTTAAAACTTGCAAAATTCATATCTGGCGCATTTGAACTCTAAAAATTGTTATTTCAATTTCAGAAAATTTATAATTTTATCCTCTACATGTTCATACAATAAAAACAGTAGTTTTACTTTGGACTTTTTATGTTTATTTACATAGGTATTCAAATGCCCTTAGGGTAAAAATATAAATTCAAATATTTAAACTTCAGTAAAATTTATATTTATTCCTTTCTGTTCATATACTGAAAACCACTAATTTGACATGAACTTTTCATTTTAAAAATTTATTAGGAAACTTAAAATGAGACTACTCACATTTAAAACCCCTTTTTATATAGGACCACCTTTCATTATAATTCCTTCTAAAATTATTTATAAAACAAATTTCAGAAACTTAACAACGTGGTTTTCATTCAATTAAACCAACTTAAACCTATGTGCTCATTGTGTGATTTTATATTGTTTAGATTGGATGTTGTATTTATTTTATTTTACTTTATTTATATTGGAAAGACTATGACGCCGTCGAGGAGTCGGAATATTTCCTGGAAGTTCCTCCCTCACCCTTCGCTGAACAAGGCAAGTCACCAAACCAATCTTTTGAGCATATTGAACCCATGTTTTATTAAACTATCGCTAAAACACATAGGTTATACATGCATTAGTCAAATGAACCCTTACAATATATTTATTTAGGATCCCCCGACCTTGATGTGCAACCCAAGCCATGCTATCTCGCCTAACCTCCTTGTCACCACATGATTAATGATATTAGCTAGTGTACAATGTATTGACACGATCGCTATAGGATAAAAATGAGTCGTAGTAAAATGGTTCTACTATATGATCCCTATTACTTCTTATCCTTGGAATTCTGTTGATGATGAGTCATGGTTGTGAGTGTATGTATCGTGGGTTTCGGGTGTAAGCTAGGGCATTGGTCGGTAGCACCCGGGGCACTATAAGGACCGGTCTGAGGGATCCGTTGCAATACACTTCTGTACTAACCACAAGTCTAATGGGTAAGTCCTAACTAAGGTATGGAGTGTTCCAAACCGAGGCCACCATTTGGAGATGGGTCAAGCAACACCTGCGGGTGGCTTGTACCAATGTGGCGCAAAAGGGGGTGTGACGTTAGCCGGGATGCGGCCCGGTGCGCCGACGAAACCTAGAGCGGGTGGTTATCGCTTGGAGCATTTCATGCTGAGGTTTTGGCACGAGTTCCCATGGTATGGGTCATCTCGTTTGGGATGAGTGCGTGCCTTGTGGGTACAGTAGTACATCTCTGATCAGAGTCTTAAATCTTTTCGAAAATCGAAGCCCATGGTCAAGGGCGTGTTGCGTGACATCCCACAGTTAGATTACTTTGAATATGTATGTGCATGATGGTTCGACATGTAAGGACTATCGTGCGAGGAGGTAAAACGTACTCCTCGAGTTAGATGATGTTGTTGATGCTCATGTTTACTTTTCCGCATGATTAAAATTTGACTACACTAAATGCAATAACTGAAAATGTACTTTTCCGCACTGTTAGCCATTACCCTTCCTTGTTTATTATCCTGCATTATTACTTGCATTTGTGGTGGCTTGTTGAGTACTTTTTGTACTCATACCCGTTGGACCCCACAGAGGATGTCTACTATGAAGACGGTCTGGAGTAGCGACCCAGTCAAGAAGAAAGATCCTGAAGAAGACGTTCGTCATGCAGTTATTTTTATTATTTTAATTACACTCTTATGTAATAATATGTTCTGCATACCATGAATGCTTGTCGTATGTACGTTGTCGCATGATGAACCTCTTGTATTATTGTTTTTCTTTGGAAATTCAATAATGTTCCGATTTCGATAAATCGGGGCGCCACAATGGAGCCGGCTACTCATGAAGGCACTATGAAAGTGCGCCGGACGCCCCTGACCAAGAAGGGAGACAATTTTCCCACCTAGCCGATCGAGTCAGGGCTGAGCTCTGGGTAAGTTTATTTTCTTAATATATGTGTCAATACTATTGAAATGTGGATTACATAACATTCTCTTTACATCTATATGCAGGATTTTTATAGATGTGATGAGGGGTATGCGGATCAGGCTACCGTTGTTATTAATAGAGCCGCCAAGAAGCTTGTCACCGACATGCATTATGAGACGCGCATTCAAGCTGTTATTGACGTCTACGCTCAGCACCGCCGAGAGAGGAAGTATAAAAAGGATGCCCGGACCACCTTTCTGACACGAGAGGAATACATGATGGTAAGTGTATTCTCGTGTATCTTCTAATACTTAATATTATGCCATTAACAACTTCACTTGCATCAAATAGGTCCCTCCACAGTGGTGTGCCGCTCATCTTGAGTGTTGGGGCTAAATTGTTGATAGGTGGTGTTCTGCCGAGTGGCAGAGCAATCACGATGCATGCCGCCAGAGACGCCTACTCATGCCGGGGGCAGCACACCATCAAGGCTCGCTGAACCTCGACCAGTTCAGGGCGAGATGGGTATGTAGTTACATGTTTCTTTTTTTCGCTTAATTGTACAATATAACTCTAACTATCTTCTTGTTTCAGTCAACGGCCAATGCGGGTCAGGAATGCTCCCAAGTCATGGCATATGCTCTGGCTCACAAAGGGAGGGCGGTTGAAGGCAATACTTACAATCCAAATGACCCCGCTGAGTCGTACACTAATCGGAACGCATATCAACGCCTCCAGGACTATTCAGAGATGGCAAGGGAAGTGCATGGCATCGATTATGACCCAGTCGCACATGACATCGATGGCGAGGTGGTCATGAGGGCTGGAGGAGGCAAGAGACATGGGCGATATTTGTTGGGCGACGGCGCCATTGATACCCGTAGTACCCCCTCTCTATCTGAGGTGAGAGCTCGGAGCTCGACCTCCGGTCCGGGTATACGCCCTCGCTGAGACACATCTATGGGTCTGATTGCTGATATACAGGTTAGTTCATTTTCATCAATCATCGAACACTTCAATTTGTTTGTTTTGGAACGTTAATGACTGTGAATTAATGTTTTGTAGGCCCAACTAAATGAAGAAAGATCACAAAGGACCGAGTGGCAGACCCAGATGGAGGCTCGGCTGCAGGCTCAGATGCAGGCTCAGATGCAGACCCAGTTGCAGCAGTGGTTTGCGCAGATGGGTGGATCTTTTTTAGGTCATATGGGCATGCTTGGACTTCCTCAACCTCAACAATCTCCGCGGACTCCACAGAGTGGCAATGTGAGTTTCTAATATTGTTTTTTGTCATTTTTGTTATATACAATTGTGCTAACTATTTTCTTTTTTTCAGTTTCATTCATCGGCAGCAGGATCAAACACGCAGCCATCTCCACACACTGGGCATAGCGGTAATGCAAACTTGTGAGGCGTGGTGTGAGTTGCCGTTGTGAACTTGTTAATTAACTTGAACTTGTCAACATGAACGTGAACTTGAACTTGTGGTGTCAATTTGAACTTGAATTTGTGACGTGAACGTGAATTTGTGATGTGATCGTGAATTTTGTGATGTGAATGTGATTTTTGTGATGCGAATGCGTTTTTTGTGATGTGAGTGAATTTGTGATTAATATAGTGATTGAATGTGAATATTATGATTGAATGTGAATTTTGGAATGAATTTTGTGACTAAATGTGAATTTGTGATGAATTTTGTGATTGAATGTGATTTTTGGATGAAATATGCATTAAATAAATGAAAAAAAATGTCGAGTGCTACACTCGGCAAAGCCACCTAAATAGCACAGAAACGTGACACGTGGCACATTTATGTGCATTCTAGGGAGGCTTTGCCGAGTGCCCACGTGGCACTCGGCAAACCCCCTTCGCAGAGTGCCACGTGGGGCACTCGACGAACGCCGTTAACGGCCACCCCGACCGTCAATAGGCCACCTTTGTCGAGTGCTACACGTGCCACTCGACGAAGTCTATATTACACTCGGCAAAGACTTCACCGAGTGCCCGATAAAAAACACTCGACGAACACCCTCGTCGCCGATAAAGCGTGTACCGAGTAGGGTTCGCCGAGTGTGGCACTCGGCGAAGCCTTTGCCGAGTGGAAAAGAGGCTTCGCCGAGTGCCCTAGGCACTCGGCAAACATGCACGTTCCTGTAGTGCATGCCCTTAAAGTCGACTCTGCTCACCGGTTTTTAAGGTGAAAAACTAACAAATAAATTCATTGGGAATAAACTAATTACTTAAAACTCTATAAAATCCATGTATTCTAGAAACACCTGCTGAAATTGTTACACAAATGGCCAGCTAATAATAAGTACGACCCGCTTAGCAGCAGAAATTACAAGTGAATTCCATAAAACTAGCTAAGCTCAACTGTGCACTCACACGACACATCCCTCCAATTATAATGAGACAGGTCAGCACTAACACCACGGGGTTAAAGGTAAACAGCCTCTGGTAACACCTAGCAAAAGTAATTATAGTGCCTGCCACTGGGTTGGTCGGTTACTTCTTGGTCGTCGAAGCAGTAATAGCAACACATGCATGGTCAAGGTCAATCCAGACCTGCTAATGCTACGACCGGTCTGGTCTCCCCGTGACCTGATCTTACCGCCTTGGCCCTACCTACTGCTACTGTTAAAGAGGTAAAAAATATTCTCTGTACAAAAGAATACTTTATTTATCTCTAGAATTCAAGGCCTCGTTTAGAAAAAAGCATTTTCAAAGGAAATTTATGGGAATTAAATTAATTAATACACAATTTCTATTTTTCAAACAAATCCTTAACATATAAAAAATATTATTTCTATCTTTTTAGTTAGGCTCAGTTTGTAGATCGAAAAGATTATTTCCTCGATATCACTTATCTATCACTTCACAACATTATATTATTATTATTATTTATTGATAAAAGATACTTTAAAATTTTACTATCGCTACTAATTTATTATTTTTTTCTTAAAATATTTTTTTACGAACGAGTGGTAACGTGATAAACAGAAGGCTACAAAACTATGTCCATAATACAATAGCATGCTACACAGAAGGCTACAAAATTGACTCCGTAGCAGTATCGGAGTATTACCTGTGGTCCTGGTCTCATGCGGGCCCATCTGTCGAGAGGACATTGCATATTAGCAGGCGTTTGGTTCGTTTAGTAACGGGGTGTCTGGATGAGGAAGCTAAACTCAACTAATTATAAAAATAATTACATAATCGGAGGATAATTCATGAGACAAATTTATTAAGCCTAATTAATTAATAATTAGCAAATGTTTACTGTAGCATCACATTATCAAATCATGGCGTAATTAGGTTCATTAGATTCGTCTCGCAAATAATCCTCCAATTTTAAATGGGTTTTGTAAATAGCCTATATTTAATACTCTAAAATAGTATTTAAACATTGAATGTGATAGGGGCTAAAATTTAGCCCCTGATCCAAACACCCCCTAAGTTTATTCGTGTTACATCAGATGTTTTGGTGCTAATTAAAAATATTAGACATAAGTTAATTATAAAATTAAGTACATAAATGAGGGCTAATTCATGAGATGAATCTATTAAATCTAATTAATCTATCATTAGCACATGTTTACTATAGCACCACATTGTCAAATCATGAACTAATTAGGTTTAATATATTCATCCCGTGAATTGACACTCATTTATATACTTAGTTTAATAATTAACCTACGTTTAATACTTTAATTATCACTTAAACATCTGATGTGACGAGACTAAATTTTAGACTAAACGAACTAAACACCACCTTAATACATGCTTGCATGTTTTCAGGTCGGCCCTTAAGGTATGTTTGATTGAGATGTGGATTCTGAAAAAAATTGTTATGAACTGTGAGCTGTAGAAAAACTGAGAAGTTAGTTGGTTGAAGTAGTTGTAGATTTATGTTTTAATAGTAAATACCTCTAATACCCTTGATATTTGGTTACACTATTAATATACACTCTCAATATAAAATACCGACTTGTTTAACGATGTGCATTTAGATCATTGTTGTAATAAGAAAACTAAAACAAAATTATTTATAACTGAAATGTATTTACGTGTTTCCAACAATCATATATTAACATATATTCTTAGAAAACTATTTAGTTTCAAGTACTTTGTATTAATAAAAGGGGTATTTCAGTAATAGCAAAGGTGGGTAATTTCCACCAAAAGCTGGCTATGGGAATATATGGAATTTAAGGTACCCCTAACTTCTTATTTGCACTACAAAAATCTATAGATTCTGAAAAGGCAAGGTGCCTTAAAAAATTGTTTAGGTTCTTAGGGTGTGTTTGGTTGAGCTGTAGATTCTGAAAAAACTGCTATGAGCTTTGAGCTGTGGAAAAAATGTTGTGAGTTGTGAGCTGTGAAAAAGCTAAGAAATTATTTGATTAGAGTAACTGTGGATTTCTGTTTTAGTAGTAAATATTTGTAATACCCTGAAGTGTCTTTATACAATCTATAGAAAGGACTTTTCTCATCCTTTCCTTCAATAGCCCTAGAGGATGCCTTGCGTTTCTTTCCTTTTTGGTTTTTCTAAAATCTCTAAGTTTACTTCATCGTTCTCAAATCCTTTCTCTACTTGAAGAACATCATTATCACTACAATCATCAGATAACTCAGCAAGAATAGATGTAGTAGACCCATTGACACGGGCCTTATCAAACATGACACGAAGATCTTCAAGATTAGCTGGACCACTTTTTCTAAACTTGACATGCTTGCATTTATTTCCTATTGCTACATTATTACATTTCTAAAAAATGATATATAAGTTAGAACAAACTCATCCAAATTGTGTCCTAGAAATGTAACTAAATTCTTACCTCAAGATGTTCATTCCACCATGCATCATCACAATCAACCATTTGTTTTGCATCATTCCAACCAAGTTCAGTTGCAGCATTCTTCAGCTCCATGAAAAAAGTATACTCTTTTTTAAAACTATTCCACTTGTTCTTCAACTGAAGCTTTTCTAATTTTTTCCTATTTTTGCACCAAATGTTTCTTCAAGATTCTTTCATCCTATCCTATTTAGAAAAACCTAGAGATCTATTTTCAGCAAGAACCTCTACTTTACATATTTCACAAAAGTATTCGATATTGGTAGAATCCCAAACTGTTTTCTCACTCATACTTAATTTAATGATTAATCAGGAAAGTGAAAACAATATTCTGCATAGACTATTCAAAAAACATTGTTCTTGCATATACTATTCACAAATCATCACAAATAAAATTCATTGTTGCAATCCTAAGCATCACAAAAATAGTGCACACATTTTCCTTGCATCTCTTCTGTAGTAAACAGTGTAAACAATAGATCAAATAAATAAAATAGATCAATCTTTTACCTTGTTGCTTGCTCTTGCAATAGAACGGACTAGGGGCCGCCGACGGCTGGTGGTGGGGCGGGCAGAGCTCGGGTGCCTGGGCTCCTACGTCGGTGCTTGGAGCACGGGCAACGAAGGGGAGAAGGCCAGGCGATGGCAAGGCGCACCTCTGCCGACAACGGGACAAACCTTGGGTGGAACTCAGGCGACGACGGGGTGGACCTTAGGCGACGGGTTAGGGCAAAGTGCCTCACGCGAGTGAACAGAAGAGGTGTTGTAGCAATTGTGTTAGCTACAGTAGGTTTTTATGTGGTGGTGTATGGTGTATAGAATGAACCTCAAAGGGTTCTCACAGAGAGAGAGAGAGAGTTTATACTGGTTCAGGCCTCCCCGGAGGAATAATAGCCCAACGTCTAGTTTACAGTGGATTTGACATTATTTTGCCTCTACTGAACATGTCCCGAAATGGATCCTCTATTACAAGGACATGGCCCTGCTTTTATAGGCTAACAGGCCAAAGGAAAAGACTAAAATACCCTCTACAAGTCATAGGCTTTATAGGGGCAAGAAGGGGAAAAGGCTAGACTATTGTACATTTGACTTTATAGACGCAGTAGATAAACATCACTTTTGGAGCAGGTATACGGTGTACCAGGGGCGAGGGGCCCCGGTATGGATTTACACTATAGCGATGCTTGGATATTTCTTCTAGTCCGAAGTACCTACCGGAGGGCTTCAGCCAGAGCTAGCCGAGGGGGCTCTGAAACAGACTCCGAAGAGGATCCTGAAGAGGGCTCCGAAGTGAGCCCCGAAGCAGCTCTTGGAGATGTGAGAAACCAAGGGTTGGTTTCGGTGTTTTGTGATGAGTGATTGACAGGCTTTTTACCCTCTGTTCGAAGGGTACCTCCGAAGGGGGTTCGGAGGTTGTACCTCCGAAGGTGTTCGGAGGAGGTTGTACCTTGGAAGTGTATTCGGAGGTGGTCTCACCGAAGAGTGTTCGGTGTTTGGTTGCTGCAGCTGTTGCAGCGGAGTGTGCCTGTCGGAGGGGTCCGGCAGTACACGATGACTGGGTTCGTACTGATGGCTTCGGTACTTTGGGCGGTACACCGGAGGGTGTGCCGGAGGTTGCTAACTCGGAGAGGTCTCCGGAGTACTGGAAACACTTGTCTGCTTGTCTGTGGTGCGCAGGGACTTTGGAGGCGACGGACAAGGTTCGCAGCAGGTGAACCTGGGTCAAGCGGGAGGTTTGATGCCAGGGGAGCGGGGAGCTCCGTCACGGTGGCTACGAAGGTGGTTCGGGTCGGTCCTCGGGTCGAGGCGTGCCAGGTGAAGGCAGAGAGTGCGGAGTGTGTCTCCGGCTGAAGGTACTCCGAGACAAAGTCCTCAGAGTTGAGGCACTTCGAAGGTACTCCGGATGGAGTGACTTCAGAGTTGGTTGGATCAAGTCCTCTGTGGAGGCAAAGGTTCGAAGTGTGCTACGGAGGGAGACATTCGAAGGTACCTGACGAAGGTCTCAGAAGTCGAGGCGCATCGAAGGCATGGTCCGTGTGAGGCTCGTCGAGGAGTGTGCTCGGGGAGAGACACTGCGACGAAGGGCTCATGGAATGCTTCATGCGGAGGCCTTGGACGAAGGAGGGACTTCGAAGGGTGGTACTCCGAAGGTGGGGCTTCGGAGTGAGGAAGGCTTCGGAGCGAGGCTAGCTCCGGAGCAAGGTTGACTTGAGGTGTTTCGGCCTGCATGGCTTCAGTACACGGACTGACGGAGCTCAAGCTGGGTGAAGCTGCGAAGCCGTGGTGGTCCACTCCGGAGGTGTTGGTGCGAAGGCCCAAGGAGCTTTGACGGCTTCGGCTCAAAACCGTCACTGTATCGGAGGCCAACTTCGGTGAAGCGAAGGCCTTCTGGCTTCAGGCTTCTCACCGAAGCTACCGCACCCTCGCGTGCGAAGGGAGGATTCCAGAAGGTCAACGACTGCAAAGGCTGACACTGTCTGTTCTGTAAAAGGCTGACACTGTCCCCTCTACAAAGCTGACAGAGAAGCCTCCAGAATAAAGGTGGACTACCTTTTGTACCCCTTAGTTCTGTAGAGTCAAATCTTTTGTAAACCCTAGGGGTAATGTAGTCACTTCCTTTGGGTGAACTGTGGGCTATAAATATGGGGGCTCGGTAGGTAACATTTAACACTTTGAGCATTTACTGTTGAGCTCCTGTAGCCACATACTTCGTTGTATTTCATCCAGAGTTCAATCTATTTTGTGTTCCTTGTTCAAGCGGCGAAGCCCTGCTTCCTGTGCTTTTTGCTTGAGCTCGCGTTACATACCTCGCCTGTTGTAGTGCACCGAAGCCTGTTGAGGCGAAGGTTGTTTTTGTGCGAAGTGTGTTTTGTCAGTGTGCGTTCGCTCTGTGTAACAGGAGGCAAGACCTCGCTGCTTACTAGCGAAGCCCTGATTGTAGCCCGTTTTGCTTCTTGTGTCGAAGCCCCTAGCGAAGTCTAGTAGTGTGCGTTTAGACCTTTGTGTACGAAGCTCAGCACCAGTTGCTGCTGCCAAGTACTTGGTCGAAGTCCTCAGAGGGCTATCCACTCTTGCGAAGGGTGAAGTGCGAAGCCTGCTCGAAGCACCCTGTGTGCGGAGCCTGCACTGACTAAGCAGAGTAGATTTTCGAGGGTTGTAAGTGGAGCGAAGTCTTCTTGGCTTCGAACTTTTGCTCCTCCGAAGCCTGTGTTCGAAGGTGTCGAAGTACCTCCGAACCAGACCTTCGAAGGTAGTGTTCGAAGCCTGTTCCGCAGAAGACAGAACTGAAACCGAAGGCTAGTTTTTAGCCCAAATTTTTAAAAGCTCCCATTCACCCCCCCTCTGGTCGCCGTTTCCGGTCCATCAATTGGTATCAGAGCCAGGTTAAGATCACCAGTTGACCTTAACCGGTTTTGTGATCTGTTGGCGACATGGATAGAGGCAGTAAAATTCCTCTGTTCGATGGGACAGACTTTGCATACTGGAAGGTGCGCATGGAGGCTTACTTGTTAAGCCAAGGAAATGCAATTTGGGAGATTGTGGACTCACAATACTCCATCCCTGAGACTCGCACCTCTCAGACTGAGAAGGATCAGTATAATGCCAATTCCAAGGCAAGAAATATACTGTTCATCGGTTTGAGTAGAAGTGAGTTCGATAGGGTGCAGCACCTTAGGACTGCTAGGGAGATTTGGACAACACTCACTGTTTTTCATGAGGGCTCTACTCAGATTAAGGCCAGGTGCCAAAGCACATACAACCAACAGTACCAGCTGTTTGTGCAGGCACCTGGTGAATCTATAGATGCCATGTTTTCGCGCTTTGATGCTATAGTGAGTAACTTGCGGTCCAACGGGACGCTTGCTTACAGTGATCACGATAGGGCTATCAAGCTTCTCTATGCTCTTGACCGTAGCATATGGGAAGTAAAGATATCCAGCATTGAGGAGTCCGCAGGATATGACGCTTTGACCTGCGATGAACTCTTTAGCAAGCTAAAGTCCACAGAGATTGCTAAGGCATCTCTTGCTATGCACAGAAGCTCTTTGCCACAGCCATTGGCATTGGTTTCTAGCACTAGCCGTGGCACCACTGCAGAACCAAGCACATCTGGTACTTGTGTTTTTGCAGATGGTTTTGCTTTGTCCTCCCTGGTCTCCGTCACAAAGGAGAAGGTGGACACTCTAGCTGATGATGAGCTTGCTCTCATTGCCCGGAGGTTCACCCGTTTTCATCATGAGAGACGGGATCAGAGGAGAAGTGGTTTTGGTGGTTGTTTTGAATGCGGTGACACTTCTCACATCAAGGCTAATTGCCCTAAGCTCAAAAAGAGAGATGAGAGTGAGCGCCCCAAATACCACAAAAAGGAGAGGAAGCCTTTTGTGAAGGGCAAGCGCGGCAAGATGGCTAAGAAAGTAGCCAAGGCCGCTTCCAGAGCCTTTGTTGCTGCTCTCAGCGACATCGACACATCCTCAACTGAGGAGTCGAGCTCTGAGGAGGAGGAGTCCCCAAGGAAGGAGGACAAGAAGGACAAGAAGGGACATGACTTCACCGGCCTTTGCTTCATTGTCGACAGCGATCACAGCGGCGATGAGCTTGACTCATCTGAGGTAAACCTATCATCTGACCAGCTACTAATTAAATTAGATGAGCTGAATGAAGTAGTGCTTGGTCAGGATAGATTACTTGTGCAAGCCGCTAGAGAAAGAAAAGACCTTAGACTTAGGCTAGAAAATGTTTCTACTGAATATGCCATGCTTAAGTCTAAATATGATGATGCTGAATGTGAGTCCTGTTCTGTTGTCATGAGTGAGCTTGCTCAGTTGCGTTCTGTTCATGCTCAAACTTTTTCTGAGCTTGAGACTGCACAGAAGCAGCTTTTGGAGGTGGATTCTAGACCTCATGATGTTATTGATTGCATGAACTGCTCTTTATTACGCGATAGCATTAATTTACGTGATAAGCATGTTCATGATTTAGAGGCTAGATTGGAGAGGGCCGGTAGTTCTAAGGATGTGCAGCCTGTGTGTGACACATGCATTACCCTTAAGGACCAGCTAGGCACTGTCAGAGAGCGAGCTGAGAACCTCATGTCAGAAAATGAATACCTTCTTTCTGTGGTAAACAAATGCACTGAGGGAAAGGGTAGGATGGATTTGCTCTTGGCCAAGACCAAGTTGTGTGCTGACAGAGCCAGGGTAGCTCTAGGTTTGGGTTTTGAGAGGATACCTTCAGACAGTAAGACCAAAACTGTTTTTACCTCTCCCACTACCCTAGAGAACGAGAGAGCTCTGTTGGACACCCCATCAGCCAAAAAGCCTACCCATCCACCAAAGAAAACCACTCCTCCTACCAAGAAAAATCCTTCCAAGAAAACCACACAAAAGAAACCCAAGGAGCCTGTGAGAGTTGCTCCTGTGACCCATGAGAGTGGCCCCAGGAGAGTGTTTCATTGTTCCTACTGTCAGCGGGCGGGTCATTTGGTTGGGTTCTGTTTTCGTCGCAACAAGGATGAGCGACGCGCTCAGGCGATGAGTTACCAGGACATGCATTACCCATCTTTAGGTATGCATGAGTCTGAGTCTTACTATCGTCCTGCTTTTGAGGCTCCTCGTGCTTCTCGGAGAGGTTTTGCTCCTCGAGGTCCTCACCATGTTCCATATGGTGGTAGACCTCGGGCTAGCAGATTTGTACCTCGTCAGAGTAGGAGACCTCGACATGTTGTTCGTTCACAGCATGTAGGTAGACCTCGCACTTTGCATCATTCTGATTATTATGTGCGTAGACCGTCTGTTTTTACTGTGCCTACTACTCGGGTCACTCAGTGTTGGATGCCTCGTCATTATTTCACTCACCCCAGCACTGAGCGATCGAGACACTCTTATCATGTGTAGGTGACAGATCGAGGCTTGGAGGGCACGTGGATCATGGACTCCGGTTGTTCGCGCCACATGACTGGAGATGCAGCTTGGTTCTCCAGCCTCACCACAACCAAGCAAAAGGAACATATCACCTTCGGAAACAATCGAAGGAGTAGAGTGAAAGGTAAAGGTGTGGTAAGAATTAATTCGAATTTCACTCTCAAAGATGTTGCTTTGGTTGAAAACCTGGGATACAAAATGCTGTCTGTATCTCAGTTGCTTGATGAGGGCTTCGAAGTGCGATTCCATCGCGATACTTCGCAAGTGCTCAATTCTGATGGCGTTGTGGTGTGTAAGATTTTTAGAGTTGGGAGAGTTTTTGGAGCTGATTTTTCAGAGTCATCTGGTTCTTCTCATTGTCTTGTTGCTCATTCAACTTATGAGCTGTGGAAGTGGCATAGGAGACTAGGGCATATGAGCTTTGAGTTGCTTGCTCGTCTGAGCGCCCTAGGCCTGATCCGAGGATTCCCAAGCTCAAGTTTGAGAAGAATTTAGTTTGCGCTCCTTGTCGACATGGAAAAATGATTGCTGCTTCGCATTCGCCAGTCACCACAGTGATGACTGAACAGCCCGGAGAACTTCTCCACATGGACACTGTAGGTCCTTCTCGGGTTAGTTCTTTAGGCGGCAAGTGGTATGTTTTAGTTATTGTCGACGATTTCTCTCGCTACTCTTGGGTCTTCTTTCTTGCCAGCAAGGATGAAGTGTTTTCACACTTTCGGAGCTTGGCTTTGAGACTTTTTACTGAACTCCCTGGTGCATTAAAATTCATTCGAAGCGATAATGGCACCGAGTTCAAAAACAGTCTCTTTGTTGACTTTTGCATGGAGCATGGCATAGAACATCAATTCTCTGCTCCACGGGTTCCTCAACAAAATGGTGTTGTTGAGAGAAAGAACCGCACCTTGGTTGAGATGGCTAGGACGATGCTTGATGAGCATAGGACTCCTAGAAAATTCTGGGCTGAGGCCATGAACACTGCTTGTTACATCTCAAACCGAATATTTTTGCGCTCAATTTTAAATTTGACATCTTATGAGCTGCGTTTTGGGAGACAGCCCAAGGTTACTCATCTTCGAGTTTTTGGCTGTCGCTGCTTCATCCTAAAACGTGGTAACTTGGACAAATTTGAGTCGTGCTCTTCTGACGGGATCTTTTTGGGTTATACTACTCATGGTCATTCTTATCGTGTTTATAACTTGGAAACTAACATTGTCATCGAGTCATGTGATGTGACTTTTGTGAATCAACCCCCTCTGTTAGTTCTGCTTTTGAACAGGCGAATGAACACGACATGGAACAGACCTTATTCGAAGAAGAAGATCCCGGAGAATTCGAGGATGAACCCCTACTTCCCTCGACGTCAACCCCCAAAGTTGACCCCGCTTCGACTACTTCGGCACGAGGTCCCGAAGCGACTACCTCAACATCGGTCATCTTGGACCACTCCAACGCACAAGTTGAGGGGGAGACTGCATCCCGCCGCGAGGCTCCACACCGTGTTCAAAGGATGCACCCTCCCGAGCAGATCATTGGTGAGCTTGATCAAAGGGTAACACGTTCTCATGCTCATTTCACTAATTCTGCTTTTGTTGCTTCTTTCGAGCCTTTAGATGTTAGTCATGCACTTTCTGATTCTAGTTGGATCAATGCCATGCATGAGGAACTTGAAAATTTTGAGAGAAACCAAGTCTGGACTTTAGTTGATCCTCCACCAAATGTTCATTTCATTGGAACAAAATGGATTTTCAAAAATAAACAAGGGGAGGATGGGACTATAGTCAGAAACAAGGCTAGACTTGTAGCTCAGGGCTTTTCTCAACTAGAAGGGATTGATTTTACTGAAACTTTTGCACCTGTTGCTCGCCTTGAGGCCATTAGGATTTTGCTTGCCTTTGCGACATCCCGGGGATTCAAACTCTATCAAATGGATGTCAAAAGTGCTTTTCTTAATGGCTTCATAGGTGAAGATGTTTATGTAAAACAACCCCCTGGTTTTGACAATCCCAAGTACCCACATAAAGTCCTTAAACTTCATAAGGCTCTTTATGGACTCAAGCAGGCCCCACGGGCTTGGTATGATAGACTTAAGTCTTTTCTGCTTGAGCGAGGGTATTTGATGGGCTCTGTTGATAAAACTTTGTTTACTCTCAAGCATGGCAAAGATTTCCTCCTAGTGCAGATTTATGTGGATGATATCATCTTTGGTGGCTCTTCTCATGCTTTGGTTGCCGAGTTTGCAGATACCATGAGCAGGGAATTTGAAATGTCAATGATGGGTGAACTCACCTTTTTCCTTGGTTTGCAAATCAAGCAAAGCAAACAAGGTACTTTTGTCTACCAGACGAAGTACACCAAGGACCTGCTCAAGAAGTTTGACATGTCCGATGCGAAGCCCCTCGCCACTCCAATGGCTACATCTGTAGCATTGGACCCTGACGAAGATGGAGAAGCCGTAGATCAGAAGGAGTTCCGGAGCATGATCGGCTCCCTCCTCTACTTGACTGCCACGAGGCCGGACATACACTTCGCAGTGTGTCTGTGCGCTCGTTTTCAGGCTTCACCTCGAGCTTCGCACCGCCAAGTGGTTAAGCGCATCCTAAGGTATCTCAAACACACCCTTGAATTTGGCATATGGTATTCAGCGTCTTCTTCTTTATGTCTTCGAGGTTATTCCGATGCAGACTTTGCTGGGTGTAGAATTGACAGGAAGAGTACCTCTGGTACTTGTCATTTTCTGGGTACTTCACTGGTTTGCTGGTCTTCCCGCAAACAGTCTAGTGTTGCACAAATAACGGCTGAGGCCGAATATGTTGCTGCAGCTAGCTGTTGCTCTCAGATTTTGTGGATGGTTTCCACTTTGCGGGATTTCGGGTTAGATTATAAGAGTGTTCCACTTTTCTGTGATAACACTAGTGCTATTTGTATTGCAAACAACCCGGTTCAGCACTCCAGAACCAAACACATTGATGTACGGTATCACTTTCTCAGAGATCACAATGAGAAGGGTGATATTGAACTTCAATATGTTGATACCCAACACCAGCTTGCCGATATTTTTACAAAACCCCTCGATGCTTCTCGATTTGCTTACTTGCGTGGGGAACTTGGCATCTGTCACCCTTACGGCATTTTGTGAGGGGGAGCTGTTTTAGATGGAAGTGCTTTTGCTAATTGTGCTAAAATTGCATTTATATATTTTGCACTTATATGCCTGCTTATAATTCATGAAATCATGTCAGCTCAGCTCTTTTTAATTCATCTGGAACATTCATGTGCATGGTGTTTTATTTTCAAAATCAACTCGTGCTCACTGCTTAGTCTTGAATTTAGCATGTTTAGGGAGGACTGCTTTAGCTATCTTTTATCTGCTTGATAGCAAGCCACAATTCTTTGGATGCCAAAATTGCAACTTGAACAATTGTTCTCAATTTTCATGGATATTCACAAAGTACCAAACAATTGGTTCACTTGGTTAAAATCAAAAATTCCATGATTTGCATGCTTTAAAAGATCCAGGTGGGTTTGTTTGTCGCACTACCCTATTCTAGACTGCTTACCATTGCACATTGGTCTGAACTGGAATAGCGTCGTGTTTGCCAAAATCTATGCCTTAAGCTTCTTATGGCTTTCATGCCTAGGCTTGGCCGGATTGGAAAGTATAAGGTGGACAAACAAATAACCCCTGGCACTAAGAAAAGAACAACAAAATTCATTGATTATCAAGTTTGCTTTTCAAGCTCCATTTGAACTAGACTTGTCTGTCTAAGAGTAGAAATTGACTAGCTTTGCGCAGTCCTTGCTCTTACTTGTCTAGTTTCCTTGACTAAGTGGTGATGCTTTTCTTTAAAAATGCTCAAATCACATGCTTCATCATGTTCTTAGAGAAAATTAATATGAGCTGAGCCCATGACCATTGGTGTTATTATTGGCATATTTTTGCTTCATATGTCTTTGCAATTCTGCTCATTTCGAAGCTTTGCATCTTTTACTTGCTCCTTGATGCTTGCATTGCCAAAGGGGGAGAAATTCCTCAAGGGGGAGTCACTTGCTTCATTCTCTGCCGCAAGGGGTATAATTTCCAAAGGGGGAGAAATCATGACATAAAGGCTTTTTGTTTGCCAAAGGGGGATAATTTAACTCAGGGGGAGTTTTTATTGCCGAAGGGGCTTTTTACTCTTTTGAGAAAGGGGGAGGAAAATTCTTTTATCAAGTGACATGATTTGGCTCTTTTCTGAGTTTTATGGTCACTTGTGTGCTGAAAATTTTTACATTTTCTTGAACGTGGATTTGGTTGTCAATGCACTCATCAAGGGGGAGATTGAGAAACCAAGGGTTGGTTTCGGTGTTTTGTGATAAGTGATTGACAGGCTTTTTACCCTCTGTTCAAAGGGTACCTCCGAAGGGGGTTCGGAGGTTGTACCTCCGAAGGTGTTCGGAGGAGGTTGTACCTTGGAAGTGTATTCGGAGGTGGTCTCACTGAAGAGTGTTCAGTGTTTGGTTGCTGCAGCTGTTGCAGCGGAGTGTGCCTGTCGGAGGGTTCCGGCAGTACACGATGACTGGGTTCGTACCAATGGCTTCGGTACTTTGGGCGGTACACCGGAGGGTGTGCCGGAGGTTGCTAACCCGGAGAGGTCTCCGGAGTACTGGAAACACTTGTCTGCTTGTCTGTGGTGCGCAGGGACTTCGGAGGCGACGGACAAGGTTCGCAGCAGGTGAACCTGGGTCAAGCAGGCGGTTTGATGCCAGGGGAGCGGGGAGCTCCGTCACGGTGGCTACGAAGATGGTCCGGGTCGGTCCTCGGGTCGAGGCGTGCCAGGTGAAGGCAGAGAGTGCGGAGTGTGGCTCCGGCTGAAGGTACTCCGAGACAAAGTCCTCAGAGTTGAGGCACTTCGAAGGTACTTCGGATGTAGTGACTTCGGAGTTGGTTGGATCAAGTCCTCTGCGGAGGCAAAGGTTCGAAGTGTGCTCCGGAGGGAGACATTCGAAGGTACCTGACGAACGTCTCAGAAGTCGAGGCGCATCGAAGGCATGGTCCGGGTGAGGCTCGTCGAGGAGTGTGCTCGGGGAGAGACACTGCGACAAAGGGCTCATGGAATGCTTCATGCGGAGGCCTTGGACGAAGGAGGGACTTCGAAGGGTGGTACTCCGAAGGTGGGGCTTCGGAGTGAGGAAGGCTTCGGAGCGAGGCTAGCTCCGGAGCAAGGTTGACTTGAGGTGTTTCGGCCTGCATGGCTTTGGTACACGGACTGACGGAGCTCGAGCTGGGTGAAGCTGCGAAGCCGTGGTGGTCCACTCCGGAGGTGTTGGTGCGAAGGCCCAAGGAGCTTTGACGGCTTCGGCTCAAAACCGTCACTGTATCGGAGGCCAACTTCGATGAAGCGAAGGCCTTCTGGCTTCAGGCTTCTCACCGAAGCTACCGCACCCTCGCGTGCGAAGGGAGGATTCCAGAAGGTCAACGACTGCAAAGGCTGACACTGTCTGTTCTGTAAAAGGCTGACACTGTCCCCTCTGCAAAGCTGACAGAGAAGCCTCCAGAATAAAGGTGGACTACCTTTTGTACCCCTTAGTTCTGTAGAGTCAAATCTTTTGTAAACCCTAAGGGTAATGTAGTCACTTCCTTTGGGTGAACTGTGGGCTATAAATATGGGGGCTCGGTAGGTAACATTTAACACTTTGAGCATTTACTGTTGAGCTCCTGTAGCCACATACTTCGTTGTATTTCATCCAGAGTTCAATCTATTTTGTGTTCCTTGTTCAAGCGGCGAAGCCCTGCTTCCTGTGCTTTTTGCTTGAGCTCGCGTTACATACCTCGCCTGTTGTAGTGCACCGAAGCCTGTTGAGGCGAAGGTTGTTTTTGTGCGAAGTGTGTTTTGTCAGTGTGCGTTCGCTCTGTGTAACAGGAGGCAAGACCTCGCTGCTTACTAGCGAAGCCCTGATTGTAGCCCGTTTTGCTTCTTGTGTCGAATCCCCTAGCGAAGTCTAGTAGTGTGCGTTTAGACCTTTGTGTACGAAGCTCAGCACCAGTTGCTGCTGCCAAGTACTTGGTCGAAGTCCTCAGAGGGCTGTCCACTCTTGCGAAGGGTGAAGTGCGAAGCCTGCTCGAAGCACCCTGTGTGCGGAGCCTGCACTGACTAAGCAGAGTAGATTTTCGAGGGTTGTAAGTGGAGCGAAGTCTTCTTGTCTTCGAACTTTTGCTCCTCCGAAGCCTGTGTTCGAAGGTGTCGAAGTACCTCCGAACCAGACCTTCGAAGGTAGTGTTCGAAGCCTGTTCCGCAGAAGACAGAACTGAAACCGAAGGCTAGTTTTTAGCCCGAATTTTTAAAAGCTCCCATTCACCCCCCCCCCCTATGGTCGCCGTTTCCGGTCCATCAAGATGGCTCCGAAAGGCTCCGGAGAGGGCTTTGAAGGGGGACCAAAGGGGTCCCGAAGGCTTGACTTGGGAGGGGACCCGGAGGGGTCCCAGAGGCTTGGCTCCGGAGGGGGCCCGGAGGGACAAGTCTTGGCTGTTCTTGGAGTTGACTTTGTCAGAGGAGGCTGGAGCTCGTCTTTAGGCTTCGCCAGTTGACTGGCTCTGAATCGGAGGCCTTCGAAGGCTGAGAAACCATGTTGAAGTACATGGGTTTGATACTCCAAATGTGATGAGTGATTGTCAACAGAAGTCAAAGGAAGGGAGATATGAAGACCTGCCGAGTCTGAGGCGCATATGACTCAGGTACACGGGCAGTGAGCGACGGCCGGGCAGAGGAGCCGCGGAGTCGGGCTGGCCCAATCCGGCTACATGGCTAGGAGCGGCAGATAATCCATTGGTCTGTTGACTAGGTTTGACTCAGGTACACGGGCGACGAGCGATTGACGGGCTGTGGTAGCTGCGGGGTCGGGTCAGCCCAATCCGGGTACCCGGTGCGAAGACGGTGGACGCTTTGTCAGTTTCGACGCAAAACTGACAACCTATGATTAATTCGTTTTTAGGATATTAATATTTAGTTTTTAAGTTTAGAATATTTTTATTTGAGTCTGGTGATTTTTCTAAGAATATTTTAGTAATTTTGGAATTTATTTTAGGGTCAATTTAATTTACCTTAGGGGTAAATTAGTCTTTTCATGTATTAGGAGTCGCCTATAAATAGCCCCTATCCCCCTGGGATATATGACTGTTTTTTCACGAATCCACCGCCACCAAAATTTCGTCGCAGTCTGTGTTCATCTGATCTGGTAATCTTCACCGCCGGTCGTACGTTGTTTCCAGGCGCAAGTCTTTGCGGCAGCGGCTTTTCCTTTCTGCTGGCATGACTTTCCACGCAAGGTCTTCAACTCTGCCAAGGCAGGTGTTCGGCGGAAGAAAGGTGGGTGTCAGCGGGTCCACGATGGGTTTTCTCACGGCGAACTCCTAGGCGCATATTTTGTTCCTCCCTGTGGCGCGCAGGGCAGAGCGACGGAAAAATTTTCTACGGCAGAGGCTTTTCGTTGCAGATCGGCATGCAGGTAAGTAGATCTAATCTCGTATTTTCTAGTTAGACTAAATCCAGTAGTTTATTCATAGTTAAGTTTATCTGCTAGTCTTTTTATTAGCAATTTTTCTATTTAGTTTATTTTTAATATCATTTTAATTAGGACACCAGTCCTCTTTGAGCTAGACAACTTTAATTCCTGAAACTAGCTTTGCAAATATTATTTGTCTGGTTAAGTTCATTTGAGTGTTGGGATTAGCACATAGTTTAGCAAGAATTTTTTAGGCGCCCATTCACCCCCCTCTGGTCGCTACTTTCGGTCCTACAAGTGGTATCAGAGCGAGGTTAGGGTTTTCTAATATCTTAACCGATTCTAAACCTAGGTAGTGACCATGACATCTTCTGGTAAAATCCCGTCCCTAGAAGCTTTTGGCTACACTTATTGGAAGACTTGCATGCGAGCATACCTTATGAGCCAGAGCTCGGACATATGGGAGATTTGTGTTCATCCTAGTTTCACCATAATGACTATTGCTGCGGATACTGCTGCAGATGTAATTACCCAGCATCAAAATAATAGTAAGGCGGTGAATATTTTATTTTCTGGTCTAGGTCCTAGTGAGTTTGAGCGTGTTAGTCATCTCACCACTGCTCGAGAGATCTGGGCTACCCTCTAGGCACACCATGAGGGGACAGCTCAGGTCAAGGCTAGGCTATATCAGACCTACCGGCGTGAGTATGAGAATTTCTCACAGAAGTCGGGTGAGACGGTTAAGGCTTTGTTTGGTCGTTTTCAATCGATCATTAACAAGCTTCGCGTTAACAAGGCCGAGCGTGATCAGCTGGTCTCGGATCATGAATAGGCGCTTAAGGTACTCCATACCTTGGACCCTAAGATCTGGGAGATCAAGGTCTCTTCTATTGTTGAGAGCGCGTCTTATGATACTTTGACCATCGCATAGCTTTTTAGTAAGCTTAAGGCCTTAGAGGTCGATATCCAGTTGAGATCAAATCTCACTGGTTCTGGATCAAAGACTTTGGCGCTTGCGACACCATCTGCTGATCCTAATGCCATGAGTTGTACTGCATTTTCCTTGATGTCTATTTCCGAGGAACAACTTGATACTCTAGGAGATGATGATCTGTGCTTGTTTAACAACCGGGTGCGACATGTCTATGATAAGCGAATGTTTAAGAGACACGGCACAAAATCCAGATGTTTTGAGTGTGGTGATACAGGTCATTTCATTGCCGACTGCCCCAAGCGGAAGAATTACAAGAAGGGAACCAGTGGCAACTCCTATGACTCCGACAAGTACGACAACTCTACAAAGGGAAAGCCCAAGACGAGATTCTTTCGGAAGGCTTTGAAGGACTACAGGCGTGAGAACAAGAAACGAGACAAGGCTTTCTTCGCCGAGATGGAGAAAAGCTACTCCAAGAGATCCTCGTCTTCCTCCTCATCGTCGAGCTCAAGTGATGAAGAGATCGTGATCAGGAAGGGGAAGGACAGGGATGATCCGGCGGGCCTCTGTTTCATGGCCTTCGGGGACAAGCCAAAGAGACGCTCACGTGACAGCCGAAGACCCCACAAGAGCTTCTACTCAATGGCTCTTGGGGAGAAGAAAGAAAAGGACTCCTCCAATGACTCCGACGACGACGACGATGAGAAGGTATCATCCTATGAACAAGAAGTTGTTAATTTATTAGAACAGAACCGTCAGGAGTTAAAGTATAGGGAGAAACTGCTTAGAGGGGCGAAGAAGAGGATAGATGAGCTTGAGAGTGAGCTTGCCACAGCAAATGGCAAGATTGAGAATATGTCTTCTTCCCCTTGCTTGGGTGATAGTGGTGAGTACCCTAACTGTGAGGTGTTGTTGTGTGACCTGATGACTCTTAAGTCCACGCACACAGAGAGAGTAGATGAGAGTGACGCATTGGCCACTGAGCTAGAGAGCGCTCAGTAGGAGCTAAAAGATGCTCATGCCACTATCGTCGCACCTTGTGTAGACTGCCCATCTCATTTAGCTAGTATAGCTGAGCTGAGAGCCAAGAGTGATGAGCAGTTGAGCGAGTTAGCTGGAGTGAGAGCTGAGTTGGAGCAGACTAAGCTAGAGCTTGAGACATTGTCAGTTCCACCCACTATTTGTGAGAACTGCCTGTCCATTAGAATGGAGTTGATCAAGCTAAAAGTTGAGAAGTCTGTCGAAGCTGATAAAGAGTGTGAGATCTGCTTGTCTCGGGTGGAGGTGTTAACTTCTTTCAGAGAGGAGCTAGCTGATGTTTAGAACGAGAACTTTTACCTCCGTCAGATCCTGAGTTGGATTAGTTCTAGAGAGCCACAGCTCGGCATGATGATCCAGTAGTTCAAGAGACATGATGGTTTTGGGGTAGGTTACACATATACCAATGCTGATTTTGAGAGCGCCATTAGCCGTGTAGTGGAGTGGAGTAAGATGACTCCCGAATAGAGATATCCCAAGACTCACTCCACTGAGTACTTTAAGGATAGTCAGCCCAAGGATGGAGTGATCCAAGAACAACTTAAAGCTCCACCTAAGAAGCAGATCTGGGTTCCAAAGCCTAAAACTCTCCACACTTCTCTTGATTTCTTACTTGGACCTTCTCACACCAAGGATGCTACACCGAACACCACCAAGCCTAAGAACCCTAAGCCACAACAACATCCCAAGAAGCCTACCTATCACTGTGAGTTTTGTCAGAGAGACGGGCATCTTGAGGAGTTTTGCTTCAGGAGGAAGCGGGTTGAGCGATGTAACACCCCAAATTTTCAAAGTAATAAAAATATTATTTAATCCAATTTCCTGGAATTTATTATTTTGGAAATACCTTTAATACCCTCCTTTACCATTTTGAACTACAACATAGATGAAATGGCAAAACCAGGAGTTGAAAATTTTCAAGTATGATCCTAAGACCAAAATATATTTTTGAGAATTTTTACAAATTTTTATCAACCTTGGAAGTAGCCCTAAGATTTTAATCTATTTCCTGGAATTATTTTTATTCAGAAATATTTTGAAACAGTAATGGGCCACGTCCCTCCCTTTCTCTCTCCCGGCCGGCCCAGCCCGTTACCCTTGCCCGCCTCGGACTGACAGCTCGACCCCACCCGTCAGTGAGGCCCTCTCCCCTCACGCGTGCGCCCGGCACCCTGGCCCCACCTGTCGGCGCCAACCGCCCCCTCTCGCGCCAGAGCCCGACCCCACCCGTCAGCCGCCACCCTCGCATGCTCGCGCCCGGTGACCGCCTTGGCCCACCTGTCGGGTCCGTCATCTACCTCCTGCCTCCGCTCCCAAATTACGTCGGCCGACGACCCCCGCCTCGGATCCGCCTCGCTGGCCCCTCCCTCATTCAATTGGCGTCGGATTAATGCACCCCGAGGCCCGCCGGTCGTTTAATCGCTTTAATTGACGCGTTTTAGCCCCCGGGAACGCAACACCGTGCATGGCCGAGCCCTCGCCGGTGAATTAAGTCCCCCGCTTGGCTTTCCTTGCATGTGAGCCCCTCCGATGCCCCTATTTAACCCCCCGGCCTCCGCCGCGTTCGACCCCCACGCTCTCGCAGTCCAGAACCGAATCAAACGCCTGAGATGCTCGTTTAAGCGCCACACAGCCGCCCCCACTCCGGTCGCCACTCACCGTCAGTGGCGACCGCCTCCACCCTAGCCAACCACACCATCATGACCGCAAGGACGTCGCCGACCTCGGCCAACCCTCCGTTGATGCCGAACTCCGCCGAATCACCGTCGCCGATAAGGACCCGAAACCACCTCGCCGTTTACCCTCGTCGCCGACCACGCCCCGTCTCCCCCGGACCACCGCCGAGGTACCCTCATGATCCCCGCGATGTCCTCTTTCCATTTTAGACCTTAGCTTCGACTGTCGTCGCTCGCCGTGGCCTCTGGCCCGCTCGTCGTCGCCGGAGAAGACGACTGGCATGGGTCGAGTACCCGTGTCGTGTCGGATTTGATCCTGGCCGTGCGATCTGGATCTAACGGTACCGATGAAATCCCATGTGCGGTTTAATCTGCGCCGTCGGATCTGAGTGAAGGGGTATGTTTTAATCTCGCGCGTCCGTTAGATTTAAAATCCCGCATCGCATCTGAGCCGTTCATCGTGTACGGGTTCGATGTTTTAATCTCAGCCGTCCAAGTCACTTTAACTCCCCCGCCTCGCCCTCGCACGTTGGATCTGGATCCAACGGTCCAGATTGGGCCAGACCACGCGCACAGTGTGCGGGTTCACCGTGGGCCTGGCTCACCGTGGACCCAAGGGGATTTAAATTTGAAAATAAATTCCAGAAACTATTTTAAACTTGTAAAATTCATATCTGGCGCATTTTAACTTCAAAAATTACCATTCTAGTTTCAGAAAATTTGTAATATTATTCTCTACATGTTCATTCAATAAAAACAATATGTTTACTTTGAAATTTTCATCTTTATTTAAATAGGTATTCACATGCCATTAGGATAAAAATGTAAATTTAATTATTTAAATTTCAGTAAGGCTCATATTTAATTATTTCCTGTTAATATGATGAAACCACTAAGTTTCCTGTAAACCTTTCCTTTTAAATTAATTAGAAATCTTAAAAAGAGATCATTTCACAATTTAAAATCCCTTATAGTAAGGGTCATATTTCTTTATAGTTCCTTTTAAAATTATTTATAAAATAGATTTCAGAAGCTTAATAACTTGGTTTTTCTTAAATTAAACCAATTTAAACCTATGTGCTTGTTGTGTGGTTTTATATTGTTTAATTGAATGTTGTATTTATTTCATTGTATTTATATTAGGAAGACTACGACGCCGTCGAGGAGCCGGAATATTTTCTCGAAGTTCCTCCATCCCCTTTTGCTGAACAAGGAAAGTCACCAAACAAAATTTTTGAGCATATTGAACCCATGTTTTAATTAAACTATTGCTAAAACACATAGGGTATACATGCATTAGTCAAATGGAACCCTTACAATATATTTATTTAGGATCCCCCGACCTTGATGTGCAACCCAAGCCATGCTATCTCGCCTAACCTCCTTGTCACCACATGATTAATATTATTAGGTAGTGTCCAATGTATTGACACGATCGGTATAGGATAAAAATGAGTCGTAGCAACATGGTTCTACTATATGATCCCCGTTACTTCTTATCCTTGGAATTCTATCGGTGATGAGTTATGGTTGTGAGTGTATGCATGGTGGGTTCTGGGTACAAGCTAGGGCATTGGTCAGTAGCACCCGGGGCACTATAAGGACCGGTCTGCGGGATCCGTTGCAATACACTTCCGTACTAACCACAAGTCTAGTGGGTAAGTCCTAACTAAGGCATGGAGTGTTCCAAACCGAGGCCACCATTTGGAGATGGGTCAAGCAGCACCTGCGGGTGCCTTGTACTGACGTGGCGCAAAAGGGGGTGCGACGTTAGCCGGGATGCGGCCCGGCGCGCCGGCGAAACCTAGAGCGGGTGGTTATCTCTTGGAGCATTTCATGCCGAGGTTTTGGCACGAGTTCCCGTGGTATGGGTCATCTAGTTTGGGATGAGTGCGTGCCTTATGGGTACAGTAGTACATCTCTGATCAGAGTCTTAAATCTTTTCGAAAAGCCGAGCCCACGGTCAAGGGCGGGTTGCGTGACATCCCACAGTTAGATTACTTTTGATATGTATGTGCATGATGGTTTGACATGTAAGGACTGTTGTGCGAGGAGGAAAACATACTCCTCGAGTTAGATGATGTTATTCATGTTTACTTTCTAGGTTATGCTTTGCATTCATGAGGATTTCGTGTTTGGAACCTAGACTCCCAGATGCTTGTTGAGACTTGTGAGGTTTCCTTTGACGAGTCTTTGCCCTCACCGACTCCTTCTTTTGAGTTTTCTGGAGATGATGAGCTTGGAGAGTACATCTTCGAGGAAGATGATGACCCTCCTGCTGATGATGTGGGTGGGCCCTCTGCACCTCCTACAAACCCCACACCTTCTAAGCCTTCGATTGAGGATGAGGATGGACCTCTAATTACTCCTTCTACTTCGATCGAGCCTCCTCAGCCGAGTCCAGACGTGCCAGGTGTTGACTCCGGTGAGATGACTTCTCAGCTGAGTCCAGAGGAGCCAGTTGCTGATTCAGGTGAGGTGACTTCAGATCACTTAGGACCCCGAGCAGTTCAGCGTGATCACCCTTCAGAGCTCATCATAGGTGATCTTACTGAGAGATCCTTACGTTCCTCAGCTGGTTCACTTGTTATGTATGCTGAGTCTACTTTTGTTGCTACTTTTGAGCCCCGAGACGTTGCTCATGCTCTTTCTGATTCAAATTGGATAAACGCCATGCAAGAAGAGCTTGAAAACTTTGTTCGCAATCGGGTTTGGACACTAGTTGAGCTGCCACCTGGATGTAACACCATTGGCACCAAGTGGGTGTTTAAGAACAAACAAGGAGAAGATGGTGTTGTGGTGCGCAACAAAGCTCGATTAGTGGTACAGGGTTTTTGTCAAAAAGAATGTATTGATTTTGAAGAGACCTTCACCCCTGTTGCTCGCTTTGAGTCCATTAGTATTTTTTTGGCTTTTGCTGCTTCTAAAGGTTTTAAGCTTCATCAAATGGATGTCAAGAGTGCTTTTCTAAACGGGTATATAGAAGAGGAGGTCTATGTTAAGCAACCCCCCGATTTCGAGAACCCTAAATTTCCACGACATGTTTACAAGTTGCAGAAGGCTTTATACGGTCTGAAGCAGGCCCCCAGGGCTTGGTATGATCGCCTGAAGCAGTTCTTGTTGCAGAAAGGCTTTGTGATGGGTTATGTGGACAAGACTATTTTCTTGCTTAGAGATGGCGCAGACTTATTGGTTGCTCAGATTTATGTGGATGACATTATTTTTGGTGGTTCTACTAATGAGCTTGTTTCCAAGTTTTCTGAGCAGATGCATAGCAAGTTTGAGATGAGTCTCATGGGAGAACTCAAGTACTTTTTAGGGCTCCAGATCAAGCAGACCAAGGACGACATTTTCATCCACCAGGGTAAGTATACACGGGACATGCTAAAGAAATTTGATTTTGGTGGAGAGCTAAAGCCACATATGACCTCAATGGGTACATCTGGAGGTCTGGACAAGGACGAGTACGGCGTCAAGGTAAATGAGAGAGAGTATCGAGGGATGATCGGTTCGCTACTATACTTGACTGCGACGAGACCGGACATTCAGTTTGTCGTGGGTGTGTGCACGTTTTCAGTCTTCGCCACGCGCATCTCACCGGCAGGCTGTGAAGCGTATTTTCAGGTATCTTACATATGCTCCTGATTTAGGTCTTTATTATTCTACATCATCGTCTCTTGATTTAGCTAGTTTTCGGACGCTGATTTTGGTGGGTGCCGGCTGGATCGCAAGTCTACTTCCGGTACTTGCTAGCTTCTTGGTTCTTTACTTGTTTCTTGGTCCTCTAGAAAACAATCTAGAGTTGCGCTTTCTACTACTGAGGCTGAGTATGTAGCTGCTGCTAGCTGCTGTTCTCAGTTAGTTTGGATGATTTCTACCTTGCGGGATTTTGGGTTGTTCTTCCATTCGAGAGTTCCTTTGTTTTGTGATAGCACCAGTCCAATTAGTGTAGGGAAAAACCCATGTCTTCATTCTAAAACCAAACATATTGATGTGCGCTTTCACTTTCTGACGGATCAATATGAGAAAGGAGTCATTGATCTTATACATGTTGATACCCATCAGCAGTTGGCTGATATTTTTACTAAACCCCTAGATCAGTTTACTTTTGAGCGTTTACGAGGGGATTTGAGAGTTGTGTATCCTTTTTAGGATACTTTGAGTCAGTTTTTTTTCTTCTTTATTTTTTATTGAGTCTTTTTGTGTCCGTTCATATCATGCATAATCATCAATCACATTTGGAGCTTGCTTTTGTTATATGATTAATCTGCTTTACTTTCTCTAGCTAGTATATGTTTTTGATTACCTATCGATGATCATGTTCTGGTTCAGTTCACATGATATATCTGATATTTGTCATATGCATGGCTTTTATGTTTTAAAATTGAAAAATAATCACCATTGCTTCTGGTAACTAGCATGTGTAGGATGAATGCGCTTGCTATCTTTTACATGCCTTGTAGCTAGATCCTTACTTAGATGTAGATATGCAACTTGGACATTTATATACTTTAAATATGAAAAATGTGCTATAAAAATGATAAAAATTCTGAAAAATGAAAAATTTATGCATTTTTATGATTATCAGAAAAGATCCAGGTGGGTTTGCTTTGTCGCATTGCATTGTTCTGGACTGCCTACCATAGCACTTTGGTATGAACTAGGACAGTGTAATGTATGCCAAGACCAATGTCTTAAGCTTCTGATGGTCTAGTTCTGGCCTAGGCTTGACTTGGTCGGTTAGCATAAGGTTTGACACGCAAATAACCCCTAGCAGAAATGAAAAAATAAAAAGGAAAAAGAATCAGTCTGAAAAATTTAAAAAGATGACAAGTTTGCTGAAACACTTTGATTTGGACAATGCTTATCTTGGTAGATATCAGTTAGCTTTTGCATCTCATGCTTTACTTTGCTTGTCAACTAGAAAATGTGGTGATACTTTTGTTTACAAATAATCGAAAAATGTGTGCTAATGACTCTCTTTAGATATCATCTGTTGCACTGATCATGTCATGTATCTTAGACAGTATATCTTTTGCTATACCTGTTAGATGTTGTAATTGCAGTTAATCATATCTAAGAAGCATGCTTTTCACACTCCACCTGCACCCCATCTGCATTCATGACATATTTTGAGGGAGAGCTGTATTTCAGGGGGAGTTTGTGTCTATGTCTTTTTAAAGTGCATTTAGTCTCACTTGATGAGTCCAATTGTCAACAAGGGGAGAAATTTTGGAGTTTAGAGAACATTTTTTTCAGGGGGAGTCCCTTGTTGGTAATTCTAAGATTTGCACTTGTTTTTGAATCTTTATTTTTGGTTAACCATAATGACCATTTTCTTGCTTCTGTTTGGCTTTTGGTCATTAAGGTTAAACTTTTATTTTCTTTCTTCTATTTTCTTTTGTCTTTGTTTTCCTGTTTCCACATGTTTTGCAGGTTCTGAAGATGAGCTGAAAAGGGTGTTGACAATGCACTCATCAAGGGGGAGATTGAGAAACCATGTTGAAGTACATGGGTTTGATACTCCAGATGTGATGAGTGATTGTCAACAGAAGTCAAAGAAAGGGAGATATGAAGACCTGCCGAGTCTGAGGCGCATGTGACTCAAGTACACGGGCAGTGAGCGACGGCCGGGCAGAGGAGCCCGGGAGTCGGGCTGGCCCAATCCGGGTACATGGCTAGGAGCGGCAGATGATCCACTAGTCTGTTGACTGGGTTTGACTCAGGTACACGGGCGGCGAGCGATTGCCGGGCTGAGGAAGCTGCAGGGTCGGGTCGGCCCAATCCAGGTACCCGGTGCGAAGACGGTGGATGTTTTATCAGTTTCGACGCAAAACTGACAACCTATGATTAATTCGTTTTTAGGATATTAATATTTAGTTTTTAAGTTTAGAATATTTTTATTTGAGTCAGGTGATTTTTCTAAGAATATTTTAGTAATTTTTGGAATTTATTTTAGGGTCGGTTTAATTTACCTTAGGGGTAAATTAGTCTTTTCATGTATTAGGAGTCGCCTATAAATAGGCCCCTATCCCCCTCGGGATAGATGACTGTTTTTTCACGAATCCACCGCCACCAAAATTTCGTCGTAGTCCGTGTTCATCTGATCTGGTAATCTTCACCGTCGGCCGTACGTTGTTTCCTGGCGCAAGTCTTTGCGGCAACGGCTTTTCCTTTCCGCTGGCACAACTTTCCATGCAAGGTCTTCAACTCTGCCAAGGCAGGTGTTCGACGGAAGAAAGGTGGGTGTCAGCGGGCCCACGGCGGGTTTTCTCATGGTGAACTCCCATGCGCATATTTTGTTCCTCCTGTGGCGCGCAGGGCAGAGCGACGGAAAAATTTTCTACGGCGGAGGCTTTTCATTGCAGATCGGCATGCAGGTAAGTAGATCTAATCTCCTATTTTCTAGTTAGACTAAATCCAGTAGTTTATTCGTAGTTAAGTTTATCTACTAGTCTTTTATTAGCATAAAAATTAATCTCGCAGTAAATCAGTTAATCTGTTTAATTTTTCTTTACTTATCTCGTATTATTTGTTTAAGTAGTGTTTTAATCTGCTCGTATAAAAATAAACAGAAAAATTTATTAGTCACAAGTAATATTTTTATTCTAGTTTCTACGTGCAATATTTTCGATTTATTACTGAATTAATTTTTATTTGATCCATGTTTTATTCATTTGATTAGCATTTTATTTCTAGACTTTAATATAAATATTTCGTGATATATTTAGGTGTTTTTATTTACTGCAGTTTTTCTATTTAGTTTATTTTTAATATCATTTTAATTAGGACACCAGTCCTCTTTGAGCTAGACAACTTTAATTCCTGAAACTAGCTTTGCAAATATTATTTATTTGGTTAAGTTCATTTGAGTGTTGGAATTAGCACATAGTTTAGCAAGAATTTTTTAGGCGCCCATTCACCCTCTTCTCTGGTCGCTACTTTCAGTCCTATAAAGGCTGACGTCATTTGACTCTTGTTTAAGGGAAAACTAATTCCCCCAACAAGAGGCAACACTTTTTTTGTTGATAAGGTGGATAATTTCTTTCAAAACTTGCTGCCGGAATCTCTGAAATCTGAAGGTACACTAGATTTTATTTTACACTGCATAACTCTACAAATTCCATTTTTACTGTTTGGTTCAAATTCCAATTTGTAGTTGGAGAATGTGAACCAAACACGTAGGCCTTAGCAGTCGAAGATTTTTTTTCACCGCTGTTGTCGTTGTGTTATGTGTAACATGTCTGATGCTTCCAGAAAATAATAAGCTCAGATATTATTCCGATACACACACTAAACTAGATTGATCTTAGCTGAAGCGCATGCAAAACAAAAAAGCATACCCACGTCAAAAATGAATGGGAATCCATCCCTCCTAGCCCCACCAAACTTTTGGTGCACACTCACTTGAAGGGCACCTTTCTTCCCTACTTACTTTCATGCCTCTATAATTTCCAAACAAAAAAGTTACCAAAAGCTATTCCATCTTTTCTTTCAGGTTTTCCGTTATCAAATAAATGTTACATTCTCTCACAAATTAAGATATCTTCTTTTGAAAAAAATAAAATAAATGAGAGAAAACAAAATTATTTAAGTTAACTTTTTAATTCCTGTGCACAAGTCTAAAACAACTTATAAAATATATAAGAGAGGGTATAAGTTAGAAAAAATCATATAATATATAATATTCCCTCATCTCATAGTGCTATCTAGATTCATTTTAAACTTAATTTTAGCTTATAATATTATGATACGAAAAGAAGAAAACAATAAGAATACACGACCACTTACTTCCCAACTAGTGGTGCAAGAATCGAATAATTGCCCTCCTAGCTCACCACCGCACTCGGAGGGCAGCTTGTGTGGCACAAAAATGGAGGGGTCACCACCACTCCCTAGCAACACACGTACCAAGATGGATACATACAATCAATCATACGTGCATTCATGCATGCATGAGCCTGTGAGCATCAGGGCATGGGGACAAAGCAACCTACAAGTTGGAGATAAGTAAACTCATTACACGTCGGCTCTGCCTTTGGACATGCCTGGCGTGGCAAATGGCAAAGGACATGAGCATCCCACGTAACAACAAGATAGAATAGGATGGATATGGACGTCAGAATATCTGAATTATTCGTATTTGTATTCGAATTATTGTAAATGTGAATATCCGTATTTGTATCCAAATTAAATATGGATGACATTCGGAAATATCTGAATTCGTTTTACAAATGTGGATATGAAAACAGATATCCGAATTCTGCTGAATGTGGATATGAAAATGGATACATTCGTATTCGTTTTAAGATTTCACACAGATTAAACTTAGACTCAAGATAAAATATTATCACTATATTAATGGTTTATTTATTATTTATATAATTATGGAATACTTAAGTTAGTGAATATTAATAAGTTATGGTTTAAAATAAATTAATGGTTAAATATTTGTTTGAACTTTAATTTTTTTATAATCAAAATACAACATATCTCATTTCATATAATTTTTTTGTATTTTTTAGATACATTTGCTATTTTTAACTCATTAATTGTGTTTCTAGTATTTAAATTGAAATATGTGAAATTTTAAATGCAAGTACCTAAAATAATGCACTAAAATTTATAGAAAAATTGCATTCACTATTTTGTGTCCATTTTTAGTACTTATCAATGAAATTTAAAGAAATATTAAAAAATTATGTTACGCCACTTCATCAGTTATGTGGAGCTTAAGGGTTTTTTAATTATAAAAAATCAAATAAAGTCTGAAAAATACGAGACTTATCACAGTATTATAATATTATACGTAGATACCATGATAAAATTTTGAAAATGTTTCGAGAAATTTATCAAATAGAATGTTAAGAAATCTAAGATTCTCTTGAGAAGAAATAGAGTTTTGAGAAGGAATAGGTTATGGTTTAAAGTAAATTGATGGTTAAATATTTGTTTGAACTTAAATTTTTTTATATAATCAAAATACAACATATCTCATACCATATAAATGTTTTGTATTTTTCTAGATCCATTTGCTATTTTTAACTCATTAATTGTGTTTCTAGTATTTAAATTGGAATATGTGAAATTTGAACTGCAAGTACCTAAAATAATGCACTAAAATTTATAGAAAAATCACATTCACTATTTTGTGTCCATTTTTAGTTCTTATCAACTAAATTTAAAGAAATGTTAAAAAAATTATGTTACGACACTTCATCGGTAACGTGGAAATCAAATAAAGTCTGGAAAATACGAGACTTATCACGGTGTTATAATATTATATGTATATACCATGATAAAATTTTGAAAATGGTTCGAGAAATTTATCATATAGAATGTTAAGAAATCTGAGATTCTCTTGAGAGGAAATAGAGTTTTGAGAAGGAATAGGCTATGGTTTAAAGTAAATTGATGGTTATATATTTGTTTGAACTTGAATTTTTTTATATAATCAAAATACAACATATATCATACCATATAAATTTTTTGTATTTTTCTAGATCCATTTTCTATCTTTAAGTCATTAATTGTGTTTCTAATATTTAAATTGGAATATGTGCAATTTGAACTGCAAGTACCTAAAATAATGCACTAAAATTTATAGAAAAATCACATTCACTATTTTGTGTCCATTTTTAGTTCTTATCCACTAAATTTAAAGAAATTTTAAAAAAATTATGTTACGACACTTCATCGGTAACGTAGAGCTTAAGGGTTTTTTAATTATAAAAAATCAAATAAAGTCTAAAAAATACGAGACTTGTCACAGTGTTATAATATTATACGTAGATATCATTATAATTTTTTTAAAATGTTTCTAAAATTTTATCATATAAGATGTTAAGAAATCTGAGATTCTCTTGAGAGGAATTAGAGTTTTGAGAAGTAATAAGCTATGGTTTAAAGTAAATTGATGGTTAAATGTTTGTTTGAACTTGAATTTTTTTATATAATCAAAATACAACATATCTCATACCATATAAAGTTTTTGTATTTTTCTAGATCCATTTGCTATTTTTAACTCATTAATTGTGTTTCTAGTATTTAAATTGGAATATGTGATATTTGAATTGCAAGTACCTAAAATAATGCATTAAAATTTATAGAAAAATTGCATTAACTATTTGTGTCCATTTTTAGTTCTTATCCACTAAATTTAAAGAAATGTTAAAAAAATTATGTTACGACACTTCATCGGTAATTAGGAGCTTAAAAGTTTTTTAATTATAAAAAATCAAATAAAGTCTAAAAAATACGATACTTGTCAGGGTGTTATAATATTATACGTAGATACCATGATAAAGTTTTTAAAATATTTTGAGAAATTTATCATATAGGATGTTAATAAATTTTTGAAAATGTTTAGTTTTTAAAAATAATAAAATTCATCCAATTCTTTCCAAATTGCCGCCTATTTTTTCTGCATTGGCGCATCTGGACTCAATTTTTGTGTTCTTGTTGGTTGAAATGTATGATGAATTTCAGTTCAAGAATGTAGTTCTTGTTGGTTGTTGTGTATGATGAATTTTAGCTAGTGTTGTTTAAAAATTTAGTTTGTGCATGGTTTATTGTGTATCATTGTTTCTTATTAATTATTATTCTAATTTGGTATATTAAACCCTTTGGACTTTTGGAAAATTTGTGAAACAACGAACATTTGGAGTTAAACCGAGTAAACATCCGAATACATATTCGTATTCGAAACATCCGTTTTGTATTCATATTCGAGAACATCCGAATCTGTATTCGTATTCGAATAAAAATATGGTAAATAGTGCTATACGAATTCGTTTCCATCCGTATCCGATCTGAATCCATCCCTAGGATAGAAGTCGTGGGCACAATTCAAACGTTGCTGCTGTTCTCAGTGAACCAAGCTGGCAGGATTGTCCATCTATGATAAAGCAGCTATGCAGATAAACACACAGAGCATTTTTTTCGAGGTATGTTTGGTTTGGGATGACTAAACTTTAGTCTCTTTTAGTCCTCATGTTACTAAACATGATGACTAAAAGAGACTAAAATTTAGTCACTAAAATTTAGCTCTTTAGTCCTTAAGAAATTGCTAAAAGGGACTAAAAGTGTGTACCGACAAGGTATGCCCTCTTGATCCCTGAACTGCCTTTGCTCTTGCTAGATTCCTAGTCACGCCACCGCCGCCCCCACTCCCCATCATCGGGAGGCCCTCCCTGCCACCACCCCCATCGCTCTCGCTTCGTCGACCCTCCATGCCGCCACCCCCACTACTCTCACCCCCGTCGACTCTCCCCGCTCCCGCCCCCACTGCTCTTGCCTTCATCGGCCGACCCCACCGCCGCCCCTACTACTCCCGCCTCCGTCAAACCTCCCCGCTGTCGTATCCACCACGGACGATGACGGAAATGTCATCGGAATAGGTCTGGCCCCCAACCCTCGCGATCTGGCCCCTAGGTTCATGCTCCTCTCCGTGGCCTTGGCAACTCAGCCCAGTGCTTTTGGATTGTTCATTTGTTATCATTTTAACCAGTGTTTCTGGAATGTGTTAGCATTTGTTTACTTGCATACTGTGGTTCTGTTTACTTGCGTATGCGGTGGAGTTTTCAAACGGAACGTCATGCACCATAACAAGCTTGAGAAAACAATGTAAACAACCATTGATTAAGGGTACTTTTATCTTTATTCAACTGCATTAATGATCTTTAGTCACTAAAACTAAATAGGGATGAATTAAAATTTAATCAGCTAAAAAGAGAGGACTAAAGTTTAGTTTTCCTAAAGAAACCAAATAGGACCGCAATCACTAATTTATGCTCAAGACCAAAACCCTTGCAGCATGCTTGCTCCTCAGATTCCACAGGTATATAGATAAATATCTTTGTCGAGTAAAGATGTTCACACATCACACTAGCAGCTGATAATTAAGTGCTACTGTGCTAACCAGCTATGGTTAGCCTGTACTGACAGAGATGGATTACGTGCAAACACCTCTGAATAATTGCATTCCTCTGAATAATTGCATTTATTTTGATCTTGTGACATCCTACTCACTTTCCATCAGCCATCATTCTTGAAAAACAAATCAACCACCAAGACAATGCATTGCTCTCCTTCTCAATTCGATCTACAGAAGTTTATTACAAGTCGATTTCTCCCGAGCAGAGCACCATGCAAATTGCAAAGGGACGGTTTTTCAGAGCACCAGGGGAATGCACGCGCGGCCTACGGGCTGTAAGCTCATTTATTTAAGTGCTTTTTTGTGTGTGGTTGAGCTGCCAAATGAGTTGCCTCACGCCCTCACCCAATAATGGCCAATGCTAGCACAAATGCACTATGTGTCCTTACTCCTTATACCAGGAATCAACATAATTGGGTCCGTTGTCGTTTGTACCACAGTGTGTTCCATGAATGGTTCTCAATCAAACATGCTACTAAGGTGATGTGAACCAGTGACCCGATGAAAGGATAAGTCGATTGATAGAAGAAAAAGACGTTCACGATCCGACTACAACCATTCATAGATGTTACGCCTTAGCAATAGTTACACCAACTCAAAGATTGTTCGTGATCTTACTGAGCATGATCAACCAAACCAAAAGGGTTCTTGTTCCTGCGAGCAAAAACTAGAAGAATAAGATGAACAAGTGTGCACTCATAGTATTTTCACAGAGATATAAAGGGAGAGTTTTGGAACAGCAAAACAGTGATCTAACCGACCACGACTTCAAATTACAAAATAGCATAGCTAAACTTTGTATTCAACCAAAAATAATTACATCTGAGGTCTCGAGGGTATTTATAGCCTTAGGGATGTTCCGATGTTTGGAAACTACTAATTATTTCCTAAACAGATTGACTATAATAAAGGAAATATGGAAACTAGTGATTATTTTCTAAACGGGTCGACTAGAATAAAGGAAACTTAGATTCTTGTGCCTTGGTTTGGATTTTTGGTGGAATAAATATATTATCTTCTATGTAGATATTCTCAGCTTTCCAAAATGTACTTTAACATTCCATTTGATAAAGGGATTCCAAAATTAAAGTGCTTTTAATGCACACTCCCTGCTTCATGATGTCACATATTTTCTCAGCACGAAATATCTAAGTTTTCTTCTTCTTTTCCTTTATTCCTAAGCAAAATAATGACATCACACGGATTTAGTAGTTCTTCATTTAATTGTATGTGTGTATATAGTCCAAGAAACGATTTCACCTAATAATTTAATTGACGTGCTATTTCGGGAGGCCCAATTAGATTCCGGAACTTTTTCATCTTAAACTCTATCTTCTCTTTATCCATGGATGACATGGTGTAATTGTGTAACACGTGTGAATCATCACCCCTGGGATGTTTAGCATCTTTCTTCTTATTCCATAATACTAGTTTTGAAATTAAAAAGAAACGCATCTCATGGTATAGCATACTTAGTTTAAATATATAAAATATAAATCTAACATAAAAAACATGCATCTTAGTTTGTTTGCGTCCTATTTAGTGATATCCTCATCATAGGGGCTCATAGGGAGAGCTTCAACTCCTAACTCCATCGTGAAGTAGGATGAAGCTATCCTAAACATCTTGACTCCATAGCTTCGTGAAGCAGCCAAATCTACAAAGTTGGGTCTCCCACAATACAAAATATTGAAACTACTAAAAAGATACTCCACAGGTTTAAATCACTAAATACATCCCCTAGGAGTTATTCCACCAAACTTTATTTCACTTCAACCTAAGTAGTTCGAGTCTATAAAAATTCTTAAGGGCAGTTCAGTCTTTTCCTTTATTTCAGTGTCTGTAAAAAACCCTAAGGAGCTGGTGGAATATTCCTAGTGTTGGGCAGCCTATAAGAGATTAGAACTCATTGGGAGTAGATAACAACAAACCTACCTCTACAATTAGTAGTGGATACTAATTGTATCGGTTTATTGTATGTCTGAGACATACAATAAACCGATACAATTAGTATCCACTACTAATTGTAGAGGGCCATACAACATGGTTCTAACCTCCCAATGAGTAGGGAATTGAATGATATAGTCTTATCTATCCCACCGTATATCTACTCCACCGTAGAGTTTTTAAAGTAGAGATAATAATTATAGAGTAGAGCCCTCCAAACAAGCTCTAGATTAAGACATGATTTTCTCGTGCTACAGCAAAACATGGCTAGTACTTTGTCTACCGGTCTCATGCTCTTTAATTTCAACTTTAGCGGAGGTCTCATGCTCCGATAATAAGATATATACCCGGCTAGTTTAATGAAAGCTTAAGCTACTGCAGATGCCACTCAATCTATTCTACGGTGCAACTAAGTTAACACGATGAGATTTCTAGACCCTAGTTCCTCTGCATACTGCTTCACACAGAGAGCTCAAAGAGACCTCCAGCGCGTCATAAATTGTAAAAGTCTAAAAGACCTAGGGCCAGAACGGCAAAACCTCTATCAGACAGGCAAAATTGCTTGCCCGTGAAGCAACTAGCATCGAGACTATCAACCAAGCTCATTTATCAGTTCTCTAGGTTCCAAAGCAAAATTAATAATGGCTATTGTCTAGTGTTGGAGGAATAGGTTTCCCTTAAACAGGGGCCAAATGACGTCAGCCTCGGGCAGCCTTCGGCCCGGAGCCCAGCACTGTCGAGGCCCGTATTCTCCCAAAGAAGCTGTCTCTAGGTTCCAAGGTACCCTTCGGAGCCTGTCAGGGCGGAGCCCCCAAGCCCCGTCGAAGCCCTCTGGAGCAGGGTCCCACGGAGCCCTCCAGAGTGAAGCCCTCAAGATCCCTTGAAGACCGCCAGAAGCTAAGTCTCAGGCTAACTTCGAAGCCAGCCTCTGGGCCTTCTTCGGAGTTAGCCTTCGAGCCCTGTCCGGAGTTAGTCTTCGAGCTCCCTTCGGAGCTCCTTAGAGCTAGTCTCCGGGCCCTCTCCAGCCAGTTCGGAGGGCCCCAGTTCGGAGGCCCTAGTTCGGAGCCCCCGGTTCGGAGCCCCCGGTTCGGAGGGCCCTAGTTCGGAGCCCTCGGTTTGAAGACCCCAGTTCGGAGGGCCCCAGTTCGGAGCCCCCGGTTCGGAGGGCCTCGGTTCGGAGCCCCGGATTCGGGGCTCCGGCCCTACTCCGAACCCAGGAGATATTTACGCCCCGCTACAGTACAGAGGTCGTACCAGGGGCCCCTCTGCCCATAGTCTGTCGTCTAGCTGGTCAAGATGTGACGTTGCCTGACACGTCTGTAAAGAAGTAAAGCACTTTTGTACCGTAGCTAGCTCCTTTTCCCCTCTTTGCCCCTATGAGCCTGGGGCTCATAGAGGGTATCTCGGTCTTTTCCTTTGGCCTGCACGCCTATAAATGCAGAGCCAAGCCCTTGTAACAGACACACCCTCCAGGGGGCCATGAGACCCTGGAGTTCTTTTCTCCACACCAAGGCATATCATGCCAAATCCACCACAAACTGGACGTAGGGCTATTATCCCCTAGGGGAGGCCCGAACCAGTATAAACCCTTTTCTCCCTCTGAGAGAACCCATCGAGGTTCATTCTACACATCATACACACACATACTAAACCTGTGCTGTAGCTAACACAATTGCTACAACAGTTGGCGCCGTCTGTGGGAATCTTAGTCCTAAAAGCTAAGTTCTCTGCCACTGCCTGCAACTCGAAGCGCTTGAGGGGGGAGCTTCGAAGCCTTCTTGCTTCGCGCACCCTTCGGCAAGGGGCTTCGGGTGCAGTTTGAAGGCCATCTTCGCCTTCTCTCATCCTTTGCATCTCGGAGCTCGCCCTTCAGCAAGGGGCTCCACTTGGTGTGTCGAAGGCCGTCGAAGCCCAAGGGGCTACGAGGCAAGCTTTCAGCCACTCAACGAGGTATGTACGCTATCCGAAATACCACTTCGATGTGCAGTTTTACAGTTACCTTGATATAAAATTTGAGGCCCTGCTTCGCCTTAAAATTCGAAGCCCTGCTTCACCTTAAAGCCGAAGCCCTGCTTCGCCTTTAAATGCAAACTTTTGCTCCATCTTATTGAAAAAACCGAAGTCATGCTTCGCCTTACTGAAAAACTGAAGCCATGCTTCGCCTTATTAAAAACCCGAAGCCTTGCTTCACCTCATTTAAAAATTCGAAGCCTTACTTCGCTTTACAAAATCCGGAGCACTCCTCCGAAGGCTACACAGCGCCCCCGGGCCCGTAGCAGTAACAGGGACTCCAGGCCATGGCCCGATGCGTCCAGGGATTCCGGGTTCCATACCCGAAGCATCCCAGGGATTCCGGGTTCCATACCCGAAGCATCCCAGGGTCGAAGGTGGCCTAGGGTCGTAGGTGACCCAGAGTCGAAGGTGGCTCAGAGCCGAAGGTGGCTCACATTATCACAGGTTCGGTGAATCCACACCAAATATCCATTTTCATTACAGAATCAAGCTCAGAAGCCTTGCTTCGTTATCCAAACATGCTCCGAAGCCTTGCTTCGCGTGTCAAATTCTAATATACGCCAAAGCAGGCCGAAGTCATGCTTCGCCTAAAATCTAAGTGCGTTTCGGAGCCTTGCTCACGCACAGCATCCAAATCCTAGCATGCCAAAGCATGCTTCGCTTAATTTGGCTACGTTGAAGCCTTGCTTCGCACCAAGTTAATGCGTTTGAAGCCCAAAAGAGGCCTTCGCTCAAAATATTTTGCATAAATCCTAAGCCGCCCAAAGGCGCACCCCTTCGCGTTTTTTATTTTGCCCGCACCAGCAACGGCTAAGTCCCTAGCTGCCACGAGCAAGGGGGGAAGCATGTATGTGAGGTGTGCGGATGTAATACGCAATACGAGCGTGACAAGCTAAAACATTCGAAGCCATCAAACAATGCGAAGCATACCGACGAAGTATGCAAATACAAATAAACTCCATTGAATAATAATTGGGAAGTATGTTACAAATGTACTTCGACTGCGAAACTACGTATAGTCTGTATCTAAGCCTAAGAAGAATCGAGTGTGAGGTCCCAACCCTCACTTGCCTTTCTTTCGGCCAGGGCCCCCTCTACTGGACGAAGCCTCGTCGGAGCCTGCTCTCCCACGTCCGGCTCGTCCAGGCTCCGAAGCCCGCAGACCTCGTCTTCCATTTTGCAGGTCGCTCCGAGTTAGCAAAGCAGGCGGTGCCGTGTCGAAGGCAGAGAAGTCTAAGGCTTTGTCGCCTGCTAAGACCGTTCGTGAAGGCAAAAACAAAGAACTCTGAAGGGACTCCGTCTTCACAGCGGCTAGCAAATCCTGAGCTACTTCGGAGATGGCTTCGCCGCTAGGGCCCCCTCGGAAGCTTAAACCGAGGGGGGCCTTCGGACCTAGCTACTTCGAGGACTGCCCACAACTGTCGAAGTTCTTCAGAGTCCTCAAGCACTTCGAAGTCAACATTCGGAGGCTGAGCTTGGGCAGGTATAAAAAACCCCGTATTCATATTAATAAGCTGATAAAATTTGTACAAGCCTGCAGCTAAGTGTTACAAAGAAGCCTAAGGAGATCTACACCTTCGGAGGCGGAGGTGTCGATGTCGAAGGCCTGTCCGGCGGGGCAGGTGCTTTGGATCGACGAAGTCATAGGGCCTTCTGGAGGTCGAGGACTGCTTCGCAGCCTTGTTCCTTCCAAGGCTCCTGCAGCCGCCGCCAGGCTCCGCGGATGTCCGGCGGAGGCGTCACCAAGTGCTAGCCCCCGAAGGCCACCGGGGTCACGGAGGTTGCTGTCTAGAGGTGGTTGCACCCCGCTTCATGAAGCATGTGCAACACCTCTTGGCCCGCGACTCGGCCGGCCATGAGGGCGAAGCCCTTCAGTGATTGCTCCACCACCGAAGCCATCGTCTTCAAGAAGTCGACGCGGTCCCCAATTGGGTCCTGGTCGCCGAAGTCTGGAACCCGGTATTCGGCCCCTATCTACTCAAGGACGTCTGTCAGGCTCTGGGTGGCTTCGCCAAGGTTGTCCACGACGAAGTCTTCAAGCGTCTGAGCCCGTCGGCGGAGTGAAGCATTCTCCTTCGCCTCCCGGGCTTCGGCATCCTTCGAAGCCTTGAGCTCCGCGCGGAGCCTAACCATCTCCGAGGCCAAGGCTTCCTTAGCCTTGTCGGCCTCAGCCTTCGCCACCTCTACCGAAGCCTCAGCCCGCCTTCGCCTCTCGGCTTCTACCGAGACTTCGCATCGAAGGGCCTCCTTCTCCTCCGCCAGTCGCTCCATCCGCCTGTCTGCAGAAGTCGAAGCTGTTGCGTTCAGTGCAAAGGCCTGCAAGGATTCAAGAAATCATAAGTATTGATCGAAGGCTAAAGTATAATTCGAAGGACGTGAAGGGCTTCGCTCACCCGCACGAGGGCTTCGTTCGCGCTGATGAAAAGCTCCGTGGGGTTCGAGTGGCTAAGTTGAGCCACCAAGTCCCCTGCCTCCACAGCGGCGCAGCTTTCGCGGAAGCTGTTGATTGCCACCTCCGTCACGGCACCCTTCGGCCGAAAGGGGTGGACCAACTCCGTCGCTGCCACCTGCGCAGGCTTCGCTGGGCTTAGGCCCACCACGTCAACCTCCTCGTCGCTTCGAGGATTCCCTTCTTCATGGTCGTTACCTCCGTCCTCTTCAGACGAAGGGCCTTCGGACTCCGAATCGCTGCTGCTACTGCGGCCACTGCTGCTCAAAGCCTCTGTTGGCTCCGCCGCGACGGGCTTCGATCCAGCTTCGTCTACCGGCTTCACAGCGGTGGGCCTCGCATCGGCATCCTCTGCAAAAAGACCAAGTCAAGATCCGCACATTGAAGAAAAGCATGTTAGAAGGTTTTACCTTCGTCGGAGACTTCGTCAAAGGAAAGGGGGGCGATGTGCGTCCCCCAGTCCCTTCGCCGCGAGGCTAGCGTGTCGGCCTTCGCGCTCGAAGTCGTCGCCATCGAGGCCTCTGCTACCTTCTCAGTGGCCGGAGTAGGGGCGTCGGTCTCCGCCGCCTGAGCCTTCGCTGCCTTCTCGGTAGCCGGAACGCTTGTGGGCTCCGCTGCTACCTCCTCCGGAGTAGGGACCTCGCTCGCGGGGACCTCCGACCGCACCCTCGAAGTCCCAAGCTCGTCGTCATCCCCCCTCTTCCTCTTGGCTCCGGCCGACGAAGTTGTGAGGTGGGAGAAGTCCAGCAGAGCAGGGAACACCTCGAGGCCAAGCACGGTCCAGACCCTGTTCCAATGCTCCTAGGACCCCACCAGAGCAAGGCGCTGGGCCTGCTCTTCAGGTGTCGGAGTCCCAACGACACGCTCCGCCGCCGCAATGGCCTCCTCCGAAGCCCTCATTTCGAGGTGGGCTTCATACAAGTTCAAGTCAGTGAAGTTTTGCGAAGTATGGAAGCAGAAAGATTGCGAAGTCTTACAAAAGCTGTCGAAGGCCAACTCGCGAAGTTCCCCTTGGCCCGAAGCCTGGAAGAGCCCCTCCGACCAAGAGCGCGCGAGGGGGCTGAGTCGGAGGGTGATGAACTCCTCTGCGAGATCCCTCATGCTCATCTTCGTCGCCACCTTCCGAAGTAGCAGGATCCTCGAGCGAAGGGTGTCCTCGCTGGTCTTCACCACCCCTTCACGTCGGTATAGGATGTGGGCGTTGGTACTCCGAAGGGGAGAGTTCGCGCCGACGGAGGCATAGAACCATTCCTGGTCCCACTTCGAGTACCACTTGTTGTTCACAGCCCTCGCCGGGAAGGCATCCTGGAACTCCCTCCTGAGCTGGAAGTTGGCGCTGTCGAAGGCCAGCGCCCTCTTGACGCGGTCTGTCCCCTCCCTCGGCTTCGGCTGGCAGTTGGCGTCGTGGAGGGCGACGAAGACATCCGCGCGGCCCTCGCAGCCTTCGGCCCTCATGGCCCATTCAAAGACAGCAAGCCTCGCCACAGCATTGGGCGGGAGTTGAGGAAGCTCGAGGTTGTAAGCCCTCAAGACTTCGCTCAGCATCCCGACTGCTGGCAGCCCGAGGCCGGCCTCAAAGAATGCCTCGAACACAACCACTTCGTCAGCCCGGGGCTTCGGCACGGCCTCTGACTTCTCCAGAACCCTAAGTTGGATCTTCGCTGCGATCCTCCCTTCGGTGGCCCTCCGGACTGACTCCTCCGTGAAGATTGAGGCCCTCATCTCCAGCGTCTGCTCAAACTTGTCGGAGGGCGTCCGAAGATCCCTCGGACCCAGTCGCCTAGGTGCAGGTTTCGCTGCCGCAGCCGCCACTGCCTGCATTTGGGCGGAGCCCGAGCTCGAGCCCAATACCAAAGGCTTCGCCGCCGCCTTCTTCGGCATTTTGGTGGGGCTTCGGTGCGAGGGGCTAAAAGCTAGCGAAGGGCACTCCGCGCGAAGCCAAGGAGGAGAGGAGAGCGAAGGTTGTAAGGCAATGAGGAGGAAGCAAATGAGAGCGTGCCGAAGCGGCACGCGGTAAACCCCTATTTATAGGCGGTAAGAATTCCGACGGTCGTGGGCCGAACCCACTGCCGAGTGGGCCTTCAGCGAAGGTGAAACGGCCCAGAGTAGGGTAACGGTAATTTTCCTAACCGTTGCGAAGCCGTTTAGGCTCCCCGAGGTCGTTCTGACAGCTGGCGCAGGCAGTTATTACCTGCAGATTTTGAAGTCACCTTCGGTCCAAGCTCCGAAGGCTTGTTTTCTCCAAAGTTGTAATTTCCAGGTCATTTGTCCCAAGGGCGCGCACACCCCTTCGTTCCGAAGGCCTGCACGCGAGGGGCTACTGTTGGGGGAATAGGTTTCCATTAAACAGGGGCCAAATGACGTCAACCTCAGGCAGCCTTCGGCCCGAAGCCCAGCACTGTCGAGGCCCGTATTCTCCCAAAGAAGCTGTCTCCAGGTTCCAAGGTACCCTTCGGAGCCTGTCGGGGCGGAGCCCCCAAGCCCCGTCGATGCCCTCTGGAGCAGGGTCCCACGGAGCCCTCCAGAGTGAAGCCCTCAAGATCCCTTAAAGACCGCCAGAAGCTAAGTCTCAGGCTAACTTCGAAGCCAGCCTCTGGGCCTTCTTCGGAGTTAGCCTTCGAGCCCTGTCCGGAGTTAGTCTTCGAGCTCCCTTCGGAGCTCCTCAGAGCTAGTCTCCGGGCCCTCTCCAGCCAGTTCGGAGCGCCCAGTTCGGAGGGCCCCAGTTCGGAGGCCCCAGTTCGGAGCCCCTGGTTCGGAGCCCCCGGTTCGGAGGGCCCCAGTTCGGAGCCCCCGGTTCGGAGGGCCCCAGTTCAGAGCCCCCGGTTCGGAGCGCCGGATTCGGGGCTCCGACCCTACTCCGAACCCAGAAGATATTTACGCCCCGCTACAGTACAAAGGTCGTACCAGGGGCCCCTCTGTCCATAGTCTGTCGTCTAGCTGGTCAAGATGTGACGTTGCCTGACACGTCTGTAAAGCTGTAAAGCACTTTTGTACCGTAGCTAGCTCATTTTCCCCTCTTTGCCCCTATAAGCCTAGGGCTCATAGAGGGTATCTCGGTCTTTTCCTTTGGCCTGCACGCCTATAAATGCAGGGCCAAGCCCTTGTAACAGACACACCCTCTAGGGGGGCATGAGACCCTAGAGTTCTTTTCTCCACACCAAGGCATATCATGCCAAATCCACCACAAACTGGACCTAAGGCTATTATATATTCTAGGGGAGACCCGAACCAGTATAAACTCTTTTCTCCCTCTGAGAAAACCCATCGAGGTTCATTCTACACATCATACACACACATACTAAACCTATGCTGTAGCTAACACAATTGCTACAACATCTAGTAACAAGACAGGAAGTGTCCAAGTCCTGGCAGAGACACGCAACAATAGAGCCATGGTTAGAAGGTTGGGTTACTATGGTACTAGCACTTTTCCACGATAAAGATTAACAGACGTCCATGAGACCCGACGTGTTCATGGTCCATGAGGCCACACATGTTCGAGGTTGGTCACAGTTCAACACATGAAATGAGGGTCAGTTTCTTCCTCCAATCCATTTGATCAACGGTATTTGAAAGGTACATTTCAACTGCAGGAAATAATTTATTTGAGAAAAAAGATCTGTCCAATTCTACGAAAAGAAATTTTAATATATAAACTACATAAATCATGGATAACTGATAAATGAAAGGCAATCTTTGGTCACTTCTGATTTTTGTCACCCATCGACACTTCTAGTCAGATAGTGGTTGATTTGCACAATTATGTGCAATGGTGAAAGCAATCGAGACATTAGATAAATAAGATACCTCATGTACCTTACTGTTATAGAGTTGGAAACAGACGTACCTTCGCAGAATCCCAAGTATTCTCTTGCCTCTTCGAAGCTTGAAGCCAAGTGAGAAAAGGATATATATCCAACAACAGTAAAGCTGGAAAGGGAGGAAACATAAAAATCTCAGTGACCTTAACAGTTGATCACAATAACAGAAGGACATTAATCACATGCGATGCATAGGAGTATCTATGATCACCTCTCTCTTTATGCTGCATCACCTTTCCCATACATATTCCCTGTCTAGGAAAACGTAATTCCAAACAAACTAAGAAAGTCACTAAGAGCACTCAAAAAATGGATGACTACACATGATAATTGCCAATATACAATGCTGAATCATTACAGAATTAGTGCTTCTGACTAAAGCACACTTCACTGACAGAAGTACAATCAAAAGTAGTCTGTAACTGAAGATTCTCCTTGTCTTCACAACAATGTTAAATCCCTCAAGAAAAGGTTTCAGAGTTTTACAAGCATCTGTTTTCTTACCAACATTTATGGATATGGGATAAGTGTAACAGATGGTAGTATAGGACGGCTGGAGCATACCTTTACTCAAAAACCAACATAGAGCACAGCTGTTATCCGTCAGACAGCAAAAGGTTCCCATTATAACTGTAAAATGACAAGATGACAGATCCATCATCTTTTTATTTCTTTTTTCTGCCCTCAGATAGAAAGATTTGCTAACTGCTAAATAACAGTGTACTAGAACGAAGATGAGCGCTTCACAATGTGTCCACTGTCCTCACTCAAATACAAATATATTATTTCAACATAGGAAGACAGCCATCTTCAATTGAATTCTGGAATTGCATTTTAACTTTCAAGTACAGCAGGGGAGTTCATCAGCACTACCCGGTAATGAATTCTACTATAAAACAATGCAATCACATTAAAATAAAGCTTCTGACCTATGGAATTATTAACAGCGAAAATCCTCAGAATGTGTTGGACTCTGAGAACTAGATACAACGGTGAGTGGTTTTGCATCAGGTACAGCATGCAACTATTATTCATTCAATCTTTGCACCTGAATATCGAAAGTTCCCTCTCCTCAGAACCTTATTCCTAAGCAATCTGAAATAGACCAAAATTAGATGGATGGGGGAATCTGCAACTCAAGAGTCTAAATCCAGAAGAGACTATCCTAAGAAATGCACCAAAATTCTTGAGGTCAAGCATGTTGACAGAAAACACAACCGGAAGGCCAATGTAAAAGGATGCATTGACATGGAAGTTGTAACTCCTTCCTTTGGTATCCTCTATACATTTCTCTTGCGATACATATGGTTTTGTCACCTTAATTTCACTAAAAATGATGTAACCTATTCAAGCCAAAGCTTAACTTTAAATAAGCAAAAAAATAGTACCAAAATATATACTTCGATGACATTAGAAAACTGCCAAAGTTGCCTAAAAATCCACCAATTAATTATATCCAAACGACTGAAACGAGGCAAGACAACCTAGATACTCTAAATGTTTGGAACAAACTATGCCTGCAGGCAAACTTCATGAACTAATATTGTATAATTGTATTTTCTTCAGGAGTGATGAAAGATCCATCTAGCTTGTTTTGCATATTACAGCTATGATCCACGTGCATGACTCAATGACTGAATGACTTCTCTCAACAAAAGAAGGATTTTACTCACAGCATACTTCTTCTCTAAGAGAGTATTGCACTACACCCTTATATTGGGAAGGCAAGCAACAAATTTCAGAAAATAGCGCATCTAAAAGTTCCAGCAGATTTGCCATAGACACCACTGATCATCATCATCAATAGAGGTGGGAAAAACAAACAATTATGCTGATTTGTACAACAGTTTGAGAACACTATTGTCTGTCATGGCCTCAGATCATGGGCCGGAGGGCCTGGCCCGCCTGTGAACAGTACTGCGCGGTACTGTTCACGTGAACAGTATCATGGTACTGTAGAAGATTGATTAGATTAGTTATAAGAGTCCAGGTTAGATTAGTTAGAGTCCTGATTAGATTAAAGAGAGTCCAGATTAAATTAGTTAGAGTCCTGATTAGATTGAAGAGTTCAAGCAGGGAAAGAGAGAGTCTTGTATTAGATCAGATTAGTCCTGTGCCTATATAAACAGGACCGGTGCCTAGAGGGAGTTGTCGAGTATTCAGATTAGGTTTTGCCTCCTTGTATCCCTGCATCTTCGCCGCATCGCCGCAACGGAGAGGTCTAGGCCCTCGACCATCTACCACCTTTGCTATCAATTAAGAAGGTTAGTTCCTACCAATTCCGTGGAAATCCCTGTCAGTGACAACTTGGTATCAGAGCCCTCGGATTCTTTTTCCGCTGCCATGAGTTCATTGTCCACCACCGGGTCAAGGGCGAGAATTGAAGAAATTTTGAAGGCACTCTTCAATCAACAATCATTAATCATGCGGCGCCTAGACGCCATCAAAGAGAAGTTGCAACCGCTGCAAACACTCCAAGAAAAAGTCGTGGAGTTGGAAGCAGTGGTGACAGAGTGGGCGGACGCGATTGAAGAGAAGCTGCAACCAACCCAACCCTTAGAGGAGAGGGTAGCCACGTTGGAGGTGCTCGTCCAGAGGCCTAGCCAGCAACATCCTCAGGCTGCCGCTGATCACGTGGATCCACCTCCGTGCCACCGAGGGAGGCAGCCAGGGCCGCCCCGGTGGTGACACGGGCAGCCTCGGCAGGGCCAGGTCAGGCGCCGTCAACAGTGCTGCAGAGGCCAACGCTACTTCCCTGACCACGCAGAGCACACCCTCGCGCGCACGGACGGCGGCGTGGCCGACAGGTGGGGGATCGACATGGGATGCCTTGGCAGCACCAACAGCCCAGCTCGAGGACGAGCTGGTTTTCAAGGGGGAAGAGATGTCATGGCCTCAGATCATGGGCCGGAGGGTCTAGCCCGGCTGTGAACAGTACCGCGGTACTGTAGCAGATTGATTAGATTAGTTGTAAGAGTCCAGATTAGATTAGTTAGAGTCCTAATTAGATTAAAGAGAGTCCAGATTAAATTAGTTAGAGTCCTAATTAGATTAAAGAGTCCAAGCAGGGAAAGAGATAGAGTCTTGTATTAGATCAGATCAGTCTCGTGCCTATATAAACAGGATCGGTGCCTAGAGGGAGTTGTCGAGTATTCAGATTAGGCTTTGCCTCCATGTATCCCTGCCTCTTCGCCACGTCGCCGCAACGGCGCCGCCGCGACGGAGAGGTCTAGGCCCTCGACCATCGACCACTTTTGCTATCAATTAAGAAGGTTAGTTCCTACCAATTCCGTGAAAATCCATGCCGGTGACATTGTCATCATCATCTTCCTTATTTTCCTCATTCCAATTAGCAAGTTCCCTGCATCTATCATTGTCACTTTGTCAGCAAGTTGCTATGTAAGAACCCAGAAGTCAAAACCCCAACCCATATGTTGTGTATCAGGTTAATCCTTCAATTCTGTCAATGCTAACAGTTTCTTGTTGCATCATAAGTGAGGCATGTGCAAATAACTGTATCCAGTATCCACCACCAACTACAGATGCCAACACAGATCTAATAACATAACAACAAAAAGCTATAACAAAAATATTGGCTGCACTCTTACGCAAGTCCACTGAACATGGACAGTAACAACGTTATATCACGTATTTCTGTTAACTCAACATGCTACAATCAATTGAGTGTGTGTGGGTATATAGAATCGCTTTCTCCCCTCACAGTACAAGGTTTGGTTGGATAATTACTTCAAAAGAAAAGATTAACTCCAAAATAGATCAATAGTTTGGGTTTCCTTTGAGTACAAAATGACTAATATGATCCAATTACACTTAAGTGCGCTTTTAGAAGTAGAAGATGATAGAATACAGATTGAACATTGAAAATTGACAGTAATATAAAAGTTCAAAGATTTTCTAAGACAACCAAGTTATCACCGGAATACAATACTTCTCCTCCAGATGTACGGACGATTAGCATCATATAAGTTTCAGCAACTGCAAGTAACACTGTCTAATGAGCAACTACCCAAAATCGAGCCATCACATTATCTATTTGTACAGTAATCCCTAGAAAATTTTGATGTAATTCACTCAAGTGGAAGAACTAATGAATATCCAGAGTTTGAGTAGCCCCTAGTCAGATTGCTGATCCTGAATTTTCGTCACTTGTTACAGGAGGCTGGAACTAATAAATACCATCCAGAGTTCAGACAGTACACAATCTCCACCAATACGCTAGGATCAGAGCCTCAGGAAGCTAATTTACTATGTTACGAGCAAACGGATACGAAATCGAAGGCGGTAAGTGATCAAACACGTACCTCACTGGATGTGAAGATGGATGACCTCCCCGTCGTCGATGTCGCTGTCGTCATCCTCATCCGATGATGAGGAGGAAGGGGAAGGGGAAGGGGAGTACATAGGTACGACTAGCTCGGGAGGCGGGAGGAGGAGGAGCGGACTGCCTCGGGGGCGAGGGAAGAGGAAGCGGGGCCTGGCGTGGACGGGAAGGAAAGGGACGCAGAGGAAGGCGGCGATGCGTGCGAGGAGATCGAGCGGGCCGCAGCAGAGGAGCCCGAGGACCTGGTCGGCGGGGAGCGTCTCTGGGTTGCACGCGATGAGCTGCCACGCCGACGCCGATGCCCGCGCCACCGCCACCGCCCACCCCGGTCGTACCGCCATTCCCCCAAGGCCCGAACCAAACCAATCAACACACGAAGCTCCAATTCGCCTTCCCCGCGGGGTGGCGTGAGCCCGGGGAGAATACGAAGAGGGCACGGCACGCGCACGCGCACGCGCACGCGCACGCGACCGCAGGCGGTCTCGACTCCGCCTGGCCGCCGCGTGGATCTCGCCGGCAGGCTCGGATTCGCCGCGGCGGCGTTTCTGTCGACTGTCGTTCGATCGATCACGACTGGGTTCGCGAAGGGAAAATTGCTCATTCGCCGCAGAGTTAAAGGTCATTGCACATTTACTTAGGGTGTTTGAATAAATTTAGTAATTTTAGGGACTAAATTTTTTTTAGTTCATTAGCTCCCAAGTAAGAGCTAAGAGGGGCTAAAATGTCTCCTCTCCACTCAAAGCTTTAGCCCCTTGTATCCAAATAAAAGTGACTAAAATCTTAGCCCCTGTTTTAGTCACTTTGTTTTAGTCGTTTAGATCCAAACAGGTCCTTAGAGTTAGATTGTAGAAATGCCTCAAAATTGTCATGTTAACTTACAGATTTATCATATTTTAATATTTCTTCAGATTTTAATTGTTTTGTCTATTTCAAATTTTCGAAATCCCTGTTATGCCCTCACTTTCGTCATCGCCGCCCGTTCCCATTCTGTTACACCCGACTGTTTGCCTCCCGTCGTCGCCGATCACTGCACATCCATCACCTGTCGTCCGTCGCGCTCCTACGCCTGGGCTTGCGACGCGCAATTGTCTCCCATTGTTCGTCGTGCGCCTAGACCTGGTAGACCTGGGCGGCCGCTGTGCAGCCGTCACGCGCATGGGTTGTCGCCTTGCTCAAGTCCTGCTTCCGAGTCCTGCCAACCGTCGCTCTAGGTATATTACTATATGAGCATGGAATTGATCTTTGGTTTCTTTCCTTGTTGTTTCTTTATTCTACTTCTGCTTGTTTGTTTCATCGACTTTCATTTCAAGTAGAGACTGTATTGTTTCATTTCAAGTTTGTTGTTTGTTTATTTTTCATCTGTATTGTATTGCCTATGCTCAATAATTTGGTTTGTTGCTATTGTGCATGTAGGATATTATTAAATATTGTTAGATGTTATGAATGTTAGCAGTACATGTGTTCATAGTGTGGTAGAGGATAATGGTAGGGGTGTATCACATGAACCAGTGGATTGGTCTGGTCTTCAAATTGTTGAAGGTCCTGATGACTATGATAAATACATACCTATGGAAGAAGATATTATTTGTCAGCTTTTGGGTATGACAAATGAAGACAATATAAATGAGATTGATGTGGCTGAAAATGAAACTACTATAGTACACATTGATGGGGCTTATGTTTTGGTTGATGAGGGGATTCCTGATGGGGTACAACCCAGTTATGACATGGAGCATCCCAAAATTATTATAGGTATCATATATCCATCGATGGACCTATTTTGATTAGCAATAAGACAATATGCGATTAATCAAGAATTTGTATTAGCAATCAAAAAGTATGATCGTAGTAGATTTGTTGGCTATTGTAAAGCCGATGGTTGTCCTTGGAAAATAGTAGCCCACAAAACACCTACCAATGTAATCGAGGTACATGTACTAACTTTTGTCCTAAATTTATTTAATTGTTATCTTTTAATTGTAAAGTTGATGTTGCCTTTGAATTTTTTTAGGTCAACCAACTTGAAAATGAGCACACATGGTCTTCTACTAGCAGGATTAAATCTAGCATGGCTTCTCTAGGCTGGGTGGCTTTAAAAGCAACAAGTATTTTACGCACTAATCCTAACATGGGTGCAAAAGAAATGCAAAAGAAGTTGCAAGATGATTATAATGTCACTATTGGGTACAACATGGTGTGGAAGGGGAGGGAAAGAGCTATCAATGAAATGTATGGTAGTTGGAGGGAAGTTTTCAATTGCTATATGAGTTTAAGGCAGAGGTAGAGCTGAGATGTCTATGTAGCATTATTGAGATCGGAACACAAACCAAAGGGAGTAATGTACATTTCTATAGATTCTTTATTGCATTTAAGCCTTGCATTGAGGGATTCTTAAATGGGTGTAGACCATATATTAATATTGACTTAACTACTTTGAATGGTAAATGGAATGGACACTTGGCTGTTATATGTGCACTAGATGGACATAATTGGATGTTTCCAGTAGCATTTGGGCTAATAGATTCTGAGACTAAGCATAATTGGACCTGGTTCATGACGCAGTTAAAGAAGAGCATTGGTGAACCTCCTCTTTTAGTTGTTTGTACAGATGCACAAAAAGGTTTAGAGAATGCAGTTAAAAAAGTTTTTCCACATATTGAGCAAAGAGAATGCTTTAGGCATTTAATGGATAACTTTGTAAAAAAATTCCATGGTAACATCCCTAATCATATGTGGCCTGCTGCGAAGGCATATAGGCTAGATGTATTTAATTATCACATGACAAGGTCCTAGAGCAATGCCCTACAGTTGCTGATTATCTTAGAAGGTACCATAACTTAATGTGGATGATATGTTCCTATAACACAAATATAAAGTGTGACTACATTAATAATAACTTGGTAGACTGCTTAAATAGATGGATAAAGAGCATCAAAGATCTCCATGTTGTGGAATTAGCAGACAAAATCAGAGAAAAAGTCATGGAGTTATTTTGTAAAAGAAAAATGATTGGAGAGAGGTTGCAATGTCTTATATTGCCAACTGTTCTTCATCAAGTTAATAGAAGGTTTAGAGGCTTAGACATTTAAAGGTGCACAAAGCTGCAGGTTGGAGTGCAGGAGTAAAAGATACCAACAATGAACAATTGAGACATGGTGTAGTGTTACCTTACATGGAGTGTACTTGTCTTGAATGGCAACATACTAGAAAGCCTTGTGAGCATGCACTTTCTTTTATTACAACCCAAAGAAATGCCAACATGGAGAGCTACATACATGAATACTATTCAGTAGAGAGGTTTAAAGTTGCATATCAATTAGAAAGACCATTAACAGGTAGATCACAATGGACAAAGATGGACCTTGGTTTTGTACTTCTACCACCGATCGCTAAGCCAAAAACCCTTGGAAGACGTAGACTGAGGAAAGTTGACTCGACTCCGACGAGTGGACCCCACATGCCAGAGGGACATACATTATCAACTGCTCTTACCTCTACTTTTTTCATCCGCAACAACGAGGGCAGCATAGCGAGAGCAGCACGCTGCAGCATCGTCGGTGGCAGACACCATGTAGGAGAGGACAAAGGGACCGTCTCTACATGAAGAGATGAAGAACTGCAGGGCTGAGGATGTGTGAGTGTCGAACTCGAACCAGAGGCAGAGCATTGAACATGAAGAAGGAGCGACGGTCATGGGTCGTGGCCTAGCTAGGCCGACGTGGTGGCATGGGCGACAAGATGAGGAGCAGCGACGTCGCTAGGCACTGGCTCTTTGGCTCATGTCCTATTGGCGCAGCTGATGATCCAACAACCATCAGATTATCAGAGTTGACTCGCGTTCGATTGATATTTACAAAATAGTCATCCCTGATTGTGATTTTGGTTGGCAAAAAGTAACTAAAAATTGAACAGAACTAAACATAAATTAATTATGTTTTTATTCTTTGTAACTTTGTTTTTTCTTTTTGGCTTACTATTCAATTTTTATTAAAAATACAAATATCCCTAAATACTGAAGAACAATGCAACGCTATTAAGCATGATAGAGTAAGCTAAGAGAATCACCTAGGTTTGGGGCTAGCAGGGTTGAACTTATGTATACATGGCATGGTCTTAGATGGAAAAACAGAGAAGGAAAATGGTAGTGTACCTTCATTGTTGGATTTGGAAGAAGACGTCATGGTGAATCCTTGGCATCGTGGTCCGGCGAGTAGAATGACGGTGAAGGGGCCTCCCCATCGCTTCAACGCAAAACCAAAAGATCGTGTTGATCTATGGATGTTGGGGAGAGGGATGTGGTGTACAAAGTATTGGAACCTTGCAGCTGTTGGCCTCTCCCTCTTATTTATAGCGCTGCGCGACAGGGGGGCCTTCAACCATAATTGGTTGAGCACCCCCGATCAGGACGCGAAAGTCTAGGGGACTCTGTTAGGGAGTCTGAGTCTTAGGGGAGGAGGAGAGGGACTCGACCCCCTCTCCTCCATGAGATCTTATCCTGACATTCTTCCCTAGATCTCATCTTAGTTCTTAACTTAACTTAACATTACACTTATTCCATTATAGATCAATGCATAGAGCATGTTGCATTACAACAGTCTGTTACGTATTATATGACTCAACAACTACAATACACCTTTCTATTCTGAAATAGTTTTTAACTTATTTTGGGCCCTTGCAAATCCAGTGATCATACGCTATCCCTTAAACCCATACCGGTTAAGTGTTCGCTGAACATGTTGGGTGGTAAGCCTTTTGTGAGCAGATCTGCAAGTATTCGCTTGGTACTTATATGCTCTAGACTTATGGTCTTATCTTGAATTTTCTCCTTAACAACATAATACTTAATATTAATGTGTTTGGCAGCACCACTTTTCTTGTTGTTATGGGAGTATAGTACTACTGACTCATTGTCACAATACAACTTAAGTGACTTTTCAATACTGTCGACCACTCTTAAACCAGGAATAAATTTCTTAAACCATAGTGTTTGTTGGTGGCCTCATAACATGTAACAAACTTGGCATACATCATGGAAGATGTCGTCAATGTTTGTTTGGAGGTTTTCCACGACACAACTCCTTTTGTGATTGTGAATATATAATCTGATGTGGACTTCTCAGTATCCACACACCCCGTAAAGTCTGAGTTTGAATAACCTACTATCTCTAGGTTATCTGATCTCTCATATGTGAGCATGAGGCCTTTTGTGCATTGTATATATCTCAAGGCTTTCTTAACTCCTTTCCAGTGATCCATGCCTGGATATTTTTTGATATCTACCAAGCATCCCAGTTGTAAAAGCTAAGTCAGGGCGAGTACATACTTGAGCATACATTAAGCTTCCGACAGTAGAAGCATATGGAACCGATTTCATTTGATCAATCTCATATTGGTTCTTGGGACACTGAAAGTTCCTAAACTTATCACCCTTGACTATCGAAGGAGGCGAAGGCTTACATGAATGCATACTATATTTCTTAAGTATCTTTTTTAAGTATGCCTTCTGCGATAATCTTAATACCCCTTAGTTCCGTCTCAAAAAATCTCAATTCCTAACATATAGGAAGCTTCTCCAAGATCCTTCATGTCAAAATGCGAGGGCAAGAACTTCTTAGTTTCTAATAGTAGTGTTGGGGAAAAATACTTCACCCTCAGGACTTCAGAGGTTGACAGTCAAAGATAACTTATCGACATCGAAGCTCGTGTTTATGCCCAAAGGTGGTGAACTTTGTTGGACCGGAAACGGCGACCAGAGGGGGTGAATGGGAGATTTTAAAATTTCAGACTAAAATAACCTTCTGTTTTAATTTAGTCTTCTATGGAACAGGCTTCGAACACACCCTTCGAAGTTCTGGTTCGGAGGTATTTCACAGCTCCGAAATCAGGCTTCGCAAGGAGCAAAAGTTCGAAGTCAAGAAGACTTCGCTCCACCCACAACCCCGAAGATTCAGCTCTGCTAAGTCAGTGCAGGCTCCGCACACTGGGTGCCTTCGAGCAGACTTCGCACTTCACCCTTCGCAAGAGCAGACTTCCCTCTGAGGACTTCGACCAAACACTCAGCGCTAGCAACTGGTACTAGGCTTCGTACTTCGAAGGTCTAAATGCACACCAAACACACTTCGCCGAGGACTTCGACCAGGGAAGAAAATGGGCTTCGATTCAACCCAAGGACAATGCTTCACTAGTAATCAGAGAGGTCTAGCCTCCAGTTTACACAGAGCAAACAGACACTGAAAACACACACTTCACACGGACAGACTTCTCACACACTTCTCCAGAAGAGATCCAGTGCACAAATTCACCCTAGAAAAATGGTGCACAGAGAAATCAAAACATGAAGTGCAACACACAGTACAAGTTCAAGCAGTGAAAGAATAATAGAATCAAAACTTCATTGCATGAATAGGGAACACAAAATGAACTCACATGATGAATACAGAGAGAGTCGCGGCTAGCACAAGAGTTCTACAATGGCTGCTCATCAAAGTGTTAATGTGACCTAGCTAGCCTCCACTATTTATAGGCACTATTCAGCCCTGTGAATAGATTACTTTACCCCTAGGGTTTACACTGTTTTGTCTCATCAGAATAGGGGGGTACAGCTGGTAGTCTACTTTATTTGGAGGCTTCTTTTGTCAGCTTCGCAGAGGAGACAGCACCAGCTTTTGCAGAGTAGACGCGGTCAGCCTTTGCAGTTTTGGAGCCTTCTGAAGCCCCCCTTCGCATGCGAGGGGTGCAGTAGCTTTGGTGAGAAGCCTTGAGCCTAAGGGCCTTCGCTTCACCAAAGTCAGCCTTCGATACAGTGACGGTTTTGAGCCGAAGCCGTCAAAGCCATTGGGCCTTCGCACCAACACCTCTGGAGTGGACCACCATGACTTCGCAGCTTCTCCCAGCTCGAACTCCGTCAGCCCATGTACCGAAGCCATGGATGGCCGAAGTACCTCAAGTCAGCCACACTCCGAAGCTCCACCTTCGGAGTACCACCCTTCGAAGTCCCTCCTTCGTCCAAGGCCAACATTCCATGAGCACTTCGTCGCAGTGTCTCTCCCCGAGCACACTCCTCGACGAACCTCACCCAGACCATGCCTTCGATGCACCTTGACTTCTGAGACCTTCGTTGGGTATACCTTTGAGTGCCTCCCTCCAGAGCACACTTCGAACGCCTTGCCTCATTGTTGAGGACTTAGTCCACCATACTCCGAAGTCACTCCATTTGGAGTACACTTCGAAGTGCCTCGCCTCCGACGACTTTGTCTCGGGGTACCTTCACCTGGAGCCATGCTCCGCACTCTCTGCCTTCTCCTGGCGCACCTTGACCCGAGGTCCGACCTCGACCCCTTCGCAGCCTTCGCGACCGAGCTCCCCGCTCGCCTGGCATCAAGCCTCCCGCTTGACCCAGGTTCACTTGCTGCGAACCGTCCGTCGCCTCCGAAGTCACCTGCGCACCACAGACAGACAGACAAGTGTATCCAATATCTCAGAGACCTCTTCGAGTAAACAACCTCCGATACTCACTCCGGTGTACCATCCAAAGTACCGAGACCTTCAGTATGACCCAATCATCATGTACTGTCGGACCCCTCCGACAGGCACACTCCGCTACAACAACTGCAGCAAAACAGACCCACCGAACTCTTCGGTGAAACAACCTCCGAACCCCTTCGGAGGGACCCCTTCGAATCAGAGGATAAAATCTGTCAATTACTCATCACAGACTCCGAAACCAACCCTTGGTTTCTCAATCCCCCCCTTGATGAGTGCATTGACAACCAAATTCAAGTTCAAGAAAATTTGAAAAAAATTCAGCACACAAGTGACCATAAAACTCAGAAACGAGCCAAACCATGTTACTTGAAAAAAGAATTTTCCTCCTCCTTTTCAAAAGAGTAAAAGCCCCTTCGGCAAATCTTTCCCTTTGCAAGATAAAACTCTCCCTAAGTTATTTTACCCCTTGCTACAGAGAACTCAAAAATTTCTCCCCCTTTGGCAATGCAAGCATCAAGGAGCATTTAAAAGATGCAAAGCTTCGAAATGGGCAGAATTGCAAAGACATATGAAGCAAAAATATGCCAACATTAATACCATTTATCATGTGCTCAACTCAATTTAACATTCTCTAAAAAACATGATGACAACATATGATTTTATTATTTTGAAATAAAAGCATCACCACTCAATCAAGGTAACTAGACAAGTAAAAATAGGGACTGCGCAAAGCTAGTCAATTTCGACTCTAGACAGACAAGTCCAGTTCAAGTGGAGCATTGAAAGCAAATTTGTTTGTCTACATTATACTTTCCAATCAAGACAAACCTAGGCATGAAAGCCATCAGAAGCTTAAGGCGGTGATTTTGGCATACACTACACTATCCCAGTTCAGACCAATGTGCAATGGTAAGCAGTCTAGAATAGAGTAGTGCGACAAACAAACTCACCTGTCTTTTCATATGTAGCATGCAAATCATGGAGTTTTGGATTTTAATTAAGTGAACAATTTGTTTAGCACTTGATGAATACCCATGAGTAAGTAGAACAATTTTTCAAGTTGCAATGGTTAGCATCCAGAGAAAAGGAGTCTTGCTATCAAGCAGATAAAAGATAGCTAAAGCAGTCCTACCTAAACATGCTAGATTCAGGACTAAGCAGTGAGCATGATTTGATTTTAGAAAGAAAAATCATGCACATAATGTTTCAGACATATTAAATAGAGCTGAGCTAACATGATTTCATGAATTAAAATCAGGCATATAAGTGCAAAATATGTAAATGCAATTTCACACACAATGAGCATATGCAAGACAATCAAAATCTGCTCCCCCTCATAAAATGCCGTAAGGGTGACAAACACCAATTTCCCCACGCAAGTAGGCAAAATGAGAAGCATCGAGGGGTTTTGTGAATATATCAGCTAGCTAGTGTTGGGTATCAACATATTGAAGCTCAATATCACCCTTCTCATTATGATCTCTGAGAAAATGATATCGCACATCAATGTGTTTGGTTCTGGAATGCTGAAATGGGTTATTTGCAATACAAATAGCACTAGTGTTATCACAGAAAAGTGGAACACTCTTATAATCTAACCAAAAATCCTGCAAAGTGGAAACCATCCACAAAATCTGAGAGCAACAACTAGCTGCAGCAACATATTCGGCCTTAGTCGTTGATTGTGCAACACTAGACTGTTTGTAGGAAGACCAGCAAACCAGCGAAGTACCCAGAAAATGACAAGTACCAGAGGTACTTTTCCTATCAATCCTACACCCAGCAAATTCTGCATCGGAATAACCTCGAACACACAAAGAGGAAGACGCAAAATACCAAATGCCAAATTTGAGGGTATGTTTGAGATACCTGAGAATGCGTTTTACCTCTTGGTGGTGCGAAGCTTGTGGTGAAGCCTGAAAACGAGCGCACAGACACACTGCAAAGTGTATGTCTGGCCTCGTAGCAGTCAAGTAGAGGAGGGAGCCGATCATGCTTCGGAACTCCTTCTGATCTACGGCTTCTCCATCTTCGTCAGGATCCAATGCTACAGATGTAGACATTGGAGTGGCGAGTGGCTTCGCATCATCCATGTCGAATTTCTTGAGCAGGTCCTTGGTGTACTTCGTCTGGTGGACGAAAGTACCTTGTTTGCTTTGCTTGATTTGCAAACCAAGGAAAAAGGTGAATTCGCCCATCATGGACATTTTGAACTCCCTACTCATGGCATCTGCAAACTCGGCAACCAAAGTATGAGAAGAGCCACCAAAGATGATATCATCCACATAAATCTGAACTAGGAGGAAATCTTTGCCATGCTTGAGAGTGAATAGGGTTTTATCAACAGATCCCATCAAATACCCCCGCTCAAGCAGAAAAGACTTAAGTCTATCATATCAAGTCCGAGGGGCCTACTTGAGTCCATAAAGAGCCTTATGAAGTTTAAGGACTTTATGTGGGTATTTGGGTTTTTCAAAGCCAAGGGGTTGTTTTACATAAACATATTCGCCTATGAAGCCATTAATAAAAGCACTTTTGACATCCATTTGATAGAGTTTGAATCCCCGGGATGTCGCAAAGGCAAGCAAAATCCTAATGGCCTCTAGACGCGCAACAGGTGCAAAAGTTTTAGTAAAATCAATCCCTTCTAGTTGAGAATAACCCTGAGCTACAAGTCTAGCCTTGTTTCTAACTACAGTCCCATCCTCCCCTTGTTTGTTTTTGAAAATCCATTTCATTCCAATGAAATGAACATTTGGTGGAGGATCAACTAAAGTCCAGACTTGGTTTCTCTCAAAATTTTCAAGTTCTTCATGCATGGCATTAATCCAACTAGAATCAGAAAGTGCATGACTAACATCTAAGGGCTCGAAAGAAGCAACAAAATCGGAATCAATGAAATGAGCATGAGAACGTGTTACCCTTTGATCAAGCTCACCAATGATCTGCTCGGGAGGATGCATCCTTTGAACATGATGTGGAGCCTCACGGTGGGATGTAGTCTCCCCCTCAACTCGTTCGTTGGAGTGGTCCAAGATGACCGATGTCTAGGTAGTTGCTTCGGGACCTTGTGCCGAAGTGGTCGAAGCGGGGTCGGCTTCGGGGGTCAATGTCGAGGGTAGTAGGGGTTCATCCTCGAAATCTCCGGGATCTTCTTCGAATATGGTCTGCTCCATGTCGTGTTCATTTGCCTGTTCAAGAGTAGAACTAATAGAGGGGGTTGATTCATCAAAAGTCACATCACATGACTCGATGACAGTGTTAGTATCCAAATTATAAACACGATAAGAATGACCATGTGTGGTGTAACCCAAAAAGATCCCGTTAGAAGAACGTGACTCGAATTTATCCAAATCTCCACGTTTTAGGATAAAGCAACGACAACCAAAAACTCGAAGATGAGTAACTTTGGGCTATCATCCAAAACGTAGCTCATAAGATGTCAAGTTCAAAATTGAGCGCAAGAATATTCGGTTTGAGATGTAACAAGCATTGTTCGTGGCCTCAACCCAGAATTTCCTAGGAGTCCTGTGCTCATCGAGCATTGTCCTAGCCATCTCAACCAAAGTGTGGTTCTTTCTCTCAACAACACCGTTCTGTTGAGGAACCCGCGGAGCAGAGAATTGATGTTCTATGCCATGCTCCATGCAAAAGTCAACAAAGAGACTATTCTTGAACTCAGTGCCATTATCACTTTGAATGAATTTCAATGCACCCAGGAGTTCAGTGAAAAGTCTTAAAGCTAAGCTTCGAAAGTGTGAAAACACTTCATCCTTCCTGGAAAGAAAGAAGACCAAAGAGTAGCGAGAGAAATCGTCAACAATGACTAACACATACCACTTGCCGCCTAAAGAACTAACTCGAGAAGGACCTACAGTGTCCATGTGGAGAAGTTCTCTGGGTTGTTCAGTCATCACCGTGGTGACTGGTGAGTGCGAAGCGGCAATCATTTTTCCATGTCGACTTCTGAGCTTTGGAAGTGGCATAGGAGACTAGGGCATATGAGCTTTGAGTTGCTTGCTCGTCTGAGTGCCCTAGGTCTGATATGAGGATTGCCCAAGTCTCATTTGACGGAGAATTCAATTTGGAATAAACAAGTTTAAGGTTGATAACTACTTCTCCGGCAGCAGGAGGGAGCCCTCGCCCCCAGAGGGGGGTTAATTCCTATATAAATCCTCCCTATACAATTGGTCTCCCATCCCAATTGTATCAATTCAGTATATTGTATTTCCGACTCCAGTCAGGGCTGACCCCTCCTTCCGGGTTGTACTCTGCTCTCGCTTCGTGCAGCCCTCCACTCGTTCCTCGTAATGTGCAACAAGATAGTGAGAAGAACCAGATGACTCAGAAAAATCAGCTCTAAAAACTCTCCCAACTCTAAAGATCTTACAAACCACAACGCCATCAGAATTGAGTACTTGCGAAGTATCGCGATGGAATCACACTTCGAAGCCCTCATCAAGTAACTGAGATACAAAAAGCAAATTGTATCCCAAGTTTTCAACCAAAGCAACATCTTTGAGAGTGAAATTCGAGTTAATACTTACCACACCTTTACATTTCACTCTACTCCTTCGATTGTTGCCGAAGGTGATATGTTCCTTTTGCTTGGTTGTGGTGAGGCTGGAGAACCATTGTGGCGCCCCGATTTACCGAAATCGGAACATTATTGAATTTCATAAGAAAAACAATAATACAAGAGGTTCATCATGTGACAAGCGTACATACGACAGTATTCATGGTGCGCAAACCATATTTATTACATCAGAGTTGAAATAAAAATAGTAATAAAAGTAAATAGCATTACGAACGCCTTCTTTAGGATCTTTGCTTGACTGGGTCGCTTCTCCAGACCATCTTCATAGCAGGCATCCTCTGTGGGGTCTAACGGGTATGAGTACAAAAAGTACTCAACAAGCCACCACAAATGCAAGTAATAATGCAGGATAATAAACAAGGAAGGGTAATGGCTAACAGTGCGGAAAAGTACATTTTCAGTTATTGCATTTAGTATAGTCAAATTTAATCATGTGGAAAAGTAAACATGAGCATCAACAACATCATCTAACTCGAGGAGTACGTTTTACCTCCTCGCACAACAGTCCTTACATGTCCAACCATCATGCACATACATATTCAGAGTAATCTAACAGTGGGATGTCACGCAACCCGCCCTTGACCGTGGGCTCGGCTTTTTGAAAAGATTTAAGACTCTGATCAGAGATGTACTACTGTACCCACAAGGCATGCACTCATCCCAAACAAGATGACCCATACCACGGGAACTCGTGCCAAAACCTCGGCATGAAATGCTCCAAGCGATAACCACCCGCTCTAGGTTTCGCCGGCGCACCGGGCCGCATCCCGGCTCACGTCGCACCCCCTTTTGCGCCACATTGGTACAAGCCACCCGCAGGTGCTGCTTGACCCATCTCCAAATGGTGGCCTCGGTTTGGAACACTCCATACCTTAGTTAGGACTTACCCATTAGACTTGTGGTTAGTACGGAAGTGTATTGCAACGGATCCCTTAGACCGGTCCTTATAGTGCCCCGGGTGCTACCAACCAATGCCTTAGCTTGCACCCGGAACTCACCATGCATTCACTCACAACCACAACTCCAACACCGACAGAATTCCAAAGATGAGAATAACGGGGATCATATAGTAGAACCAATCGCTACGACTCATTTTTAATCCTATAGCAATCGTGTCAATACATTGGACACTAGCTAATAACATTTATCATATGGTGACAAGGAGTTTAGGCTAGAGAGCATGGCTTGGGTTGCACATCAAGGTCGGGGGATCCTAAATAAATATATTGTAAGGGTATCATTTGACTAATGCATATATAACCTATGTGTTTTAGCGATAGTTTAATCAAACATGGGTTCAATATGCTCAAAAGATTGGTTTGGTGAATTGCCTTGTTTAGCGAAGGGTGAGGGAGGAACTTCCGGGAAATATTCCGGCTCCTCGACGGCGTCGTAGTCTTTCCAATATAAATAAAGTAAAATAAAATAAATACAACATCCAATCTAAACAATATAAAATCACACAATGAGCACATAGGTTTAAGTTGGTTTAATTGAATGAAAACCACGTTGTGAAGTTTCTGAAATTTGTTTTATAAATAATTTTAGAAGGAATTATAATGAAAGGTGGTCCTATATAAAAAGGGGTTTTAAATGTGAGTAGTTTGATATTAAGTTTCCTAATAAATTTTAAGATGAAAAGTTCATGTCAAATTAGTGGTTTTCAGTATATGAACAGAAAGGAATAAATATAAATTTTACTGAAGTTTAAATATTTGAATTTATATTTTTACCCTAAGGGCATTTGAATACCTATTTAAATAAACATAAAAGTCCAAAGTAAACCTACTGTTTTTATTGTATGAACATGTAGAGAATAAAATTATAAATCTTCTGAAATTGAAATGACAATTTTTAGAGTTCAAATGCGCCAGATATGAATTTTACAAGTTTTAAACAGTTTCTGGAATTTATTTCTAAATTTAAATCCCCTCGGGTCCACGGTGAGCCAGGCCCACGGTGAACCCGCGCACTATGCGCGTGGTCCGGTCCAATCTGGACCGTTGGATCCAGATCCAACGCGCGAGGGCGAGGCGGTGCGCTTAAGTGATAACGGATGGCCACGATTAAAACGCGCAAAATGGTACCACGTGGACGCACGGGATCGAACGCGGGTTTTAAATGGAAATGAACGTGCGAGATTAAAATGTACCGCTTTGACCAGATCCGACGGTGCGGATTAGATCGCGCACGTGGAGCAACTAGCGCCGCTCGATCGCGATCGTGCGGTCGGGATTGAATCCGACACGGCACGGTTACTCGACCCGTGCCGATCATCTTCTCCGACGACGGCGAGCGGGCCAGGGGCCACGGTGAGCGATGACAGTCCTAGCTAAGCCTAGAAATGGAAAGAGGACGCTATGGCGGTCACGACGGTACCTTAGGTGAGGTGAGGGGTCGACGGAGCGCGGTCGGTGGTGAGGGTAGACGACGGAGTGGTTCGGGCTCCTCGTCGGCGATGGTGCTCCGGCGGGGTTCGACATCGGTGGAGGGGTGGCCGAGGTCGGGGTCGTCCTTGCGGTCACGATGGTGGCGAGGGCGTGGACGAAGGTGGTCTGAGGCGATGGCGAGTGCTGGCCGGAGGTGAAACAGAAGGAGTGCGCTAAAAGGCGAATTGCGGGCGTTCTGTTCGTTCTCGCGTTGAGTGGGTGTGGGGGATAAAACGCGGACGGGCAGGGGGTTTAAATAGGATCACCGGTGGAGCTCGCATGCAAGGAAAGTTGAGGCAGAGGCTTAACTTGCCGGCGAGGTCTCGGCCATGCACGGGGCTGCGTTCTCGGGGGCTTAAACGCGTCCTTTAACGCGATTAAACGGGCAGGGGGCTCGGTGTGCATTAAACTGACGCCAATTGAATGCGGGGGAGGGGGGGGGCAGCGAGGCGGATCCGAGGCGGGGGTCGTCGGCCGGCGTTGTTTGGGGACGGCGACGTGAGGTTGATGATCGGTCTGACAGGTGGGGGCCACTGGCCAGCGAGCGCGAGCGAGTGAGGGTGGCGATTGACGGGTGGGGTCGGGCTCGGCCGAGGGAGTGGGCTGGTTGGCACCGACAGGTGGGGTCGGGCTGTCGGGCCGCGCGCGCGAGGGGAGAGGGGGTCTATGACGGGTGGGCTCCACCAGTCAGATGGTGCGCGCGGGAGGGAGTGGGCTGGGCCGGCCGGAAGAGAGAGAAAAGGAGGGAAGGGAGCCCATTACTGTTCCAAAACATTTCTGAATAAAAATAATTCCAGGAAATAGATTAAAATCTTAGGGCTACTTCCAAGCTTGTTAAAAATTTCTAAAAATTCTCAAAAATATATTTTGGACTTGGGAGTTTATACAAAAATTTTCAGCTCCTCGTTTGGTCATTAACTCTATGTTGTCGTTCAAAATGGTATAGAAGGGTATTTAAAGGTATTTTCAAAATAATAAAATCAAGGAAATTGAATTAATTAATATTTTTATTCCTTTGAAAATTTGGGGTGTTACAAACCTATCCCCCTTACAAAGAATCTCGTCCTCGAGATTGGAACATTACTCGAATAACTCGAGGTATTGGGCTTTCAGTTCGTCTTCCTTTTCCCATGTAGCTTCTTCGGCGGGGTGGTTGTCCCACTGAACCTTGCAGGAGCGAACTACACGACTCATGGTTACCCTTTCTTTGGTTTCCAAGATCTTGATGGGCTTCTCGATGTAGGTCAAGTCGTCTTGGACGTTGAGCTATTGAAGATCGGCCTGCTCGGCGGGCACACGAAGGCACTTCTTCAGCTGAGAGACATGGAACACATCATGAACTCCTGCCAAAGATGGAGGCAGTTCAAGTTGATAGGCAACTTCTCCTTGCCGTCGGAGGATCTGAAAAGGTCCGACGTAGCGGGGTGCTAGCTTGCCTTTCATGTTGAACCTTTGAGTGCCTCGCAGGGGAGTGACTCGGAGATAGACATAATCACCCTCCTCAAAGGTTAGGTCTCTTCGACGGTTATCGGCGTAGCTCTTCTGTCGGGACTGGGCTATCTTTAACCGGTCCCTTATGATCTTGACCTTCTCTTCGGCTTCTCTTAATATATCTGTCCCAAACAGTTGTGATTCTCCGGTTTGATCCCAGAGCAACAGCGTTCTGCACTTACGTCCGTAGAGTGCTTCGAACGAGGACATTTGCAGGCTGGCTTGATAGCTGTTGTTGTAGGAGAACTCTGCATAGGGTAAGTTCTTGTCCCACATCCCGCCAAAGTCTAGAGCGCAAGCTCTAAGCATATCTTCCAATATCTGGTTGACCCTTTCGGTTTGACCGTCGGTTTGTGGATGATAGGCGGTGCTAAAGTTCAGCCGGGTGCCGAGTTCCTCTTGAAGGTTCTTCCAAAACTTGGAGGTAATCTGACTCCCGCGGTCAGATACAATCTTCTTAGGAACTCCGTGAAGGCACACGATCCGGGTCATATACAACTCCACCAACTTGGCGATAGTGTAAGTCGTATTGTCCGGGATGAAGTGAGGTACCTTGGTGAGTCGGTCGACGATCACCCAGATAGAATCATGACCAGCTTGGGTCCTGGGCAGTCCCATGATAAAGTCCATTCCTATCTCTTCCCACTTCCATTCAGGGACTTTGAGAGGTTGAAGGAGTCCGACAGGTCTCTGATGCTCTGCCTTGACTCGCCGGCATGTGTCGTACTTGGCCATATACTCAGCTATCTCTCTCTTCATGCTGACCCACCAATATTTTTCCCTCAGGCCTTGATACATCTTGGTACTCCCGGGATGAATGGAGTATAGAGTATCGTGGGCTTCATGAAGGATGAGGGTCTTCAACTCAGGCTTGTCGGGTACACATATCTGGTTTCCGAACCAGACGGTACCATGCTCGTCCTCGGAGAATCCGGGGGCTTTACCCTTCCACATGTTCTGTTGGATCTCCAAGATGTCCGGGTCTTCCTTCTGCTTTTCTCGGATCTGGTCTATCAAGACATGCCGAGACTCCAAGGCAGCGAGGTACGCTCGGGTGGTGATCCCCAAATTCAGCCTTTCCATCTCCTTGTAAAGTAAAGGAGCTTGGTCTTGAATCATGATGGCGTTGCAGTACCCTTTTCGACTAAGGGCGTCTACCACCACATTTGCCTTGCCTGGATGATAATGGATGCCCAAGTCATAATCCTTGATCAGTTCCAACCATCTCCTTTGCCTGAGGTTTAGATCTGGTTGGGTGAATATATACTTGAGGCTCTTGTGGTCGGTGAAGACCTCACACCGATTCCCCACAAGGTAATGTCTCCATATCTTCAAGGCATGAACCACGGCTGCTAACTCCAGGTCGTGGGTCGGGTAGTTCAGCTCATGCGGCCTCAGTTGTCAGGAGGCGTAGGATATCACCTTCCCTTCTTGCATTAAGACGCATCCCAATCCTTGACGAGAGGCATCACAGTAGACGTGGAAGTCCTTCCGGATGTCTCGCAGAGTCAGAATAGGAGCTGACACGAGCTTCTTCTTGAGGGTCTGGAAGCTTTCTTTGCGGTCTGGGGTCCATTCAAACTTTATTTCCTTCTGCAACAGTCTGGTCATAGGTTTGGCGATCTTCGAAAAATGCTCGATGAACTGGCGGTAGTATCCGGCTAATCCGAGAAAGCTCCGGATCTTGGTCATGGTCGTGGGCTGCAACCAGTTGGTCACTGCTTCAACGGTGGTTGGGTCCACTGCTATTCCTCCGGCAGATATGACATGGCCTAGGAATTTCACCTCAGACGACCAAAATTCGCATTTGCTGTATTTGGCGTGGAACTGCTGTTCCCTTAGCTTTCCGAGGGTCAGGCGGAGGTGGGTTTCGTGTTCTTCCTTGGTCTTGGATTAAACGAGGATATCGTCGATGAATACTACGATGAACTTATCCAAGAACTCCATGAATACATTATTCATCATGTTCATGAAAAAGGCCGGGGCATTCGTGAGTCTGAACGACATCACTGTATACTCGTAGAGTCCGTAGCGGGAGGTGAAAGCAGTCTTGGGTATGTCTTCTTCTCTAATCCTCAACTGGTGATACCCTAACCTGAGGTCAATCTTTGAAAACACCGAGGATCCCTTCAGTTGATCGAACAGGTCGTCGATCCGAGGCAATGGGTACTTGTTCTTGATGGTTACGTCGTTCAAGGCTCTATAGTCCACGCACATCCTCTTGGTCTTGTCTTTCTTCATAGCGAAGATGACCGGTGCACCCCAGGGTGAGGTACTCGGTCGGATGTACCCTTTCTGCTCTAGGTCTTCGATGTTGCTCTTGACCTCGGCTAATTCGTTGGCGGCCATCTGGTATGGGCGCTTGGAGATTGGAGTGGTCCCGGGGAGAAGTTTGATTCTGAATTCGATGTCCCGCTTGGGAGGCATTCCTGGTAGGTCTTCAGGGAAGACGTCCATGAACTCCTTGACTATGGGTACTTCTTCAAGAGCTAGCGAGTGGAGGGATGCTTCGAGTGGTTTGCGACTGGTCATCCGAAAGGTGACGGCTGCGCCTTCAGGGTTGGTCACTGTGACGGACTTGTTGGCACAGTTGATCACTCCCTTGTGTTTCATCAACCAATCCATCCCTAGGATGAGGTCGAGTCCGGTGCATTTTATGAGGACTGGCTCGGCCCGGAACAATACTCCTTGAATCTCTATCTTAACCTTAGGACTGCATAAGTGGGCTAAGGTCTTATTGCCTGGAGTGGCAATCATCATGGGGACGGATAGAGGGAGCACGTCCAATTCGTGGATTTTCACAAAATCTTCCGAGACAAAGGAGTGTGTCGCTCCAGAGTCAAACAATATCACAGCTGGTACGGAATTTGCAGTAAACGTACCGAGCACGACTTCGGGAGCCTCCTGAGCTTCCTCCACGTTGATGTGGTTGACGCGGGCACGCACCGCCTGGTTGGGTGCCGTGCCTTGGGGCTGCTTGGGGTGAGGACACTGGTGCGAATAGTGCCCTTCCTTGCGGCAGTTGAAGTAGACGACCGGCCTCCCTTGGCGATCCTTCAAGATCGGGGCCTTAGCGGTTAGCGTCGGCTGAGTGGCCGGAGCGGGTTGAGCGGGGCGAGGATGCCCGGCGTTGGATCCACCAACGGCGTGAGGTGGCCTGTAGGCAGGCCGAGGATGGTAGGCGGGCGCTGGTGGCAGAGGGACGAAGCGGGGCCTCTGAGAGTTCGCCTGCTGATGCTTGAAGGCGATCATCTTCCTCTTCTTGAGGTCTAACCTGTTCTGCTCAGTCTCTTGGATGAGCGCTTTATTGACTAGCCATTGGAATTCGGCGTAGTCGGTGGCGACGAGCTAGATGGACAACTCATCTTTAAGTCCCCGGAGGAACTTAGCCTGGCGGAAGGCGTCGGTTCGCACCTCTTCCGGCGCGTAGCGGGCGAGGCGGTTGAACTCATGGAGGTACTCCATGACGGTCCGACTGCCTTACTACATGTCGCGGAACTCCTGCTGCTTTACCGCGATGACACCGGTGGGGACGTGGGCGGCACGGAAGGTGATGGTGAACTCCGCCCATGTCACCACGTGGTCCTCAGGCTGGGACTCATGGTAGTTGTCCCACCATTCAGCGGCGGGACCCTGGAGCTGGTGAGTGGCGAAGGCCACTCGCTCCCGGTCGGTGCAGGGGAGGAGGTCAAGCTTCTTTCCAATGGTGCGGAGCCAATCCCCGGCCTCCATTGGGTTGGTGGTGCTTGAGAAGATGGGCGGGCGCACGCGCAGAAACTCCGAAAGTTGGGGAGCGGGTGCGGGTGCTGGTGCGCGAGGGGCGGTTTCCCCATTCTGCAGACGGTCCACCTGAGCTTGTTGGTGCTGCATCTGAGTGAGGAGGGCGGTGATCAGCTGGTTCTGATTCGCCATCATCTCCGCCAAGGTAGGGTGGTTGGCGGAGGGCGACCCAGACTGACGTGGGCCCGTTGCACCCCAGTTGGGTACAACACCCTCGGGCGCGTCACGGCTTCCTCCTTCTCCGTTGTTGGAGCCAGTGTTCTGGTGGTCGGCCATCTTCTGAATATACCATGATATAAAAAGGATGATGACGGTACAATTAAAGAAAATAGCTCATAAAGCTCATGCATATAAACCAAGTGGTAAAAATTGTTCATTACAACTAAGCTCTTATTCTATCTACAACACAACTCGTTGTAGATAGCACCACATACAAAATTATTTTATTAAAATAGCGATATCTAGCGCCTACTCGCCACCGGAGGCGGTCTCCGTGCTCTCGGAACCACGAGTACGCGGCTCCTGAGGGATGGTGGGCTCGAGAAAATTCTCGATGATGGGGTCGGAGACGAGGCCGGGGCGCGGTGCAGGGGCGCTGGTGGATGGTCCGGTGGTGGAGGGGTGTGGCGGGATCCGCTTGGGGCGAGGGACGGGCTCACGGATGGGCTTCCTCTTCCTCGGGAGGAGGGGAACCATCTCTGCGATATCCTTCTGCAGCTGCATAATCTTGCGCTGCAGCTCGCCATTCTGTTGGATCAAGTTCTTCGTCTCTTCACGAAGAAACTCAACCGCCTCATGGTGCTCATCGGCGTCGAGTACCGCCTCTGTATGGAGATCGTCCATAGCCTGAAGAAGGCGCGACTGCCGGGCCATGACTGAATCACGCACGGAGTGAACTCCGAGGTAGATGCTACGGTAGGCACCGGGAGTGCGCTTCGGCATAAGACGGAAGGACGAGTTCTGAAGACGATCGTCGTAGATCATCCTCAGCTCCATAAGAGCCTGTAGGGCGACTCGTTGGCACGCGACGTCGAACGTCGGGCCTCCAAGCGCGGTGGTGTAGGACGGCAGATGCTCTCCGGAGCCGTGGACAGTGAGGGAGACGTCGTAGGGTCCGGCAAACTCCTCCAAGTACACTCCTTGGAATTCGGGCTCGAAGAGGAACCCGAGGAATGTGAGCATCATCCGGAGCTCCCTGACGAAGCCCTCAAAGTGGCGACAGTAGCTGTGGACTTGGTAGACAGGCATCTACAAAACAGCAAGTTGAAGAAAAAGTGAGGGGAGGAACAAAGTTTATAAAGTAGGTTTTCGAGAAATAATTTTCTGCAGCTATTGGCTAGGCGGGTCTGTTTGGCTTCCTACAGTCAAGTCGGCTCTGATACCATCTTGTGGCGCCCCAATTTACCGAAATCGGAACATTATTGAATTTCATAAGAAAAACAATAATACAAGAGGTTCATCATGCGACAAGCGTACATACGACAGTATTCATGGTGCGCAGACCATATTTATTACATCAGAGTTGAAATAAAAATAGTAATAAAAGTAAATAGCATGACAAACGCCTTCTTCAGGATCTTTGCTTGACTGGGTCGCTACTCCAGACCGTCTTCATAGTAGGCATCCTATGTGGGGTCCAACGGGTATGAGTACAAAAAGTACTCAACAAGCCACCGCAAATGCAAGTAATAATGCAGGATAATAAACAAGGAAGGGTAATGGCTAACAGTGCGGAAAAGTACATTTTCAGTTATTGCATTTAGTGTAGTCAAATTTAATCATGCGGAAAAGTAAACATGAGCATCAACAACATCATCTAACTCGAGGAGTACGTTTTACCTCCTCGCACAACAGTCCTTACATGTCCAACCATCATGCACATTGGTACAAGCCACCCGCAGGTGCTGCTTGACCCATCTCCAAATGGTGGCCTCGGTTTGGAACACTCCATACCTTAGTTAGGACTTACCCATTAGACTTGTGGTTAGTACGGAAGTGTATTGCAACGGATCCCTCAGACCGGTCCTTATAGTGCCCCGGGTGCTACCGACCAATGCCCTAGCTTGCACCCAGAACCCACCATGTATTCACTCACAACCACAACTCCAACACCGACAGAGTTCCAAAGATGAGAATAACGGGGATCATATAGTAGAACCAATCGCTACGACTCATTTTTAATCCTATAGCAATAGTGTCAATACATTGGACACTAGCTAATAACATTTATCATATGGTGACAAGGAGTTTAGGCTAGAGAGCATGGCTTGGGTTGCACATCAAGGTCGGGGGATCCTAAATAAATATATTGTAAGGGTATCATTTGACTAATGCATATATAACTTATGTGTTTTAGCGATAGTTTAATCAAACATGGGTTCAATATGCTCAAAAGATTGGTTTGGTGACTTGCCTTGTTCAGCGAAGGGTGAGAGAGGAACTTCCGGGAAATATTCCGGCTCCTCGACGGCGTTGTAGTCTTTCCAATATAAATAAAGTAAAATAAAATAAATACAACATCCAATCTAAACAATATAAAATCACACAATGAGCACATAGGTTTAAGTTGGTTTAATTGAATGAAAACCACGTTGTTAAGTTTCTGAAATTTGTTTTATAAATAATTTTAGAAGGAATTGTAATGAAACGTGGTCCTATATAAAAAGGGGTTTTAAATGTGAGTAGTCTGATATTAAGTTTCCTAATAAATTTTAAGATGAAAAGTTCATGTCAAATTAGTGGTTTTCAGTATATGAACAGAAAGGAATAAATATAAATTTTACTGAAGTTTAAATATTTGAATTTATATTTTTACCCTAAGGGCATTTGAATACCTATTTAAATAAACATAAAAAGTCCAAAGTAAACCTACTGTTTTTATTGTATGAACATGTAGAGAATAAAATTATAAATCTCCTGAAATTGAAATGACAATTTTTAGAGTTCAAATGCGCCAGATATGAATTTTACAAGTTTTAAACAGTTTCTGGAATTTATTTCTAAATTTAAATCCCCTCGGGTCCACGGTGAGCCAGGCCCACGGTGAACTCGCACACTGTGCGCGTGGTCCGGTCCAATCTGGACCGTTGGATCCAGATTCTACGCGTGAGGGCGAGGCGGGGCTCTTAAGTGATAACGGACGACCACGATTAAAACGCGCGAAAGGGTACCACGTGGACGCACGAGATCGAACGCGGGTTTTAAATGGAAATGAACGTGCGAGATTAAAACATACCGCTTTGACCAGATCCAATAGTGCGGATTAGATCGCGCACGTGGAGCAATTAGCGCCGCTCGATCGCGATCGTGCGGTCGGGATTGAATCCGACACGGCACGGGTACTCGACCCGTGCCGGTCATCTTCTCCAACGACGGCGAGCGGGCCAGGGGCCACGACGAGCGACGACAGTCCTAACTAAGCCTAGAAATGGAAAGAGGACGCTATGGCGGTCACGGCGGTACCTTAGGCGAGGCGAGGGGTCGACGGAGCACGGTCGGCGGCGAGGGTAGATGACGGAGTGGTTCGGGCTCCTCGTCGGCGATGGTCCTCCGGCGGGGTTCGACGTCGGTGGAGGGGTGGCCGAGGTCGGCGTCGTCCTTGCGGTCATGATGGTGGTGAGGGCGTGGACGAAGGTGGTCCAAGGCGACGACGAGCGGTGGCCGGAGGCGAAACAGAAGGAGTGCGCTAAAAGGCGAATTGCGGGCGTTCTGTTCGTTCTCGCGGCGAGTGGGCGTGGGGGATAAAACGCGGACGGGCAGGGGGTTTAAATAGGATCACCGGCGGATCTCGCATGCAAGGAAAGTCGATGAAGAGGCTTAACTCGCCGGCGAGGTCTCGGCCATGCACGGGGCTACGTTCCCGGGGGCTTAAACGCGTCCTTTAACGCGATTAAACGGGCAGGGGCTCGGGGTGCATTAAACCGACGCCAATTGAATGCGGGAGGGGCCAGCGAGGCGGATGCGAGGCGGGGGTCGTCGGCCGGCGTGATTTGGGGGCCGCGACGCGAGGTTGACGATGGGTCTGACAGGTGGGGGCCACTGGCCAGCGAGCGCTAGCGAGTGAGGGTGGCGACTGACGGGTGGGGTCGGGCTCGGCCGAGGGAGTGGGCTGGTTGGCATCGACAGGTGGGGTCGGGCTGTCGGGCGCGCGCGCGAGGGGAGAGGGGGTCACTGACAGGTGGGCTCCACCGGTAAGATGGCGCGCGCGGGAGGGAGTGGGTTGGGTAGGCCGGAAGAGAGAGAAAAGGAGGGAAGGGAGCCCATTACTGTTCCAAAACATTTCTGAATAAAAATAATTCCAGGAAATAGATTAAAATCTTAGGGCTACTTCCAAGCTTGGTAAAAATTTATAAAAATTCTCAAAAATATATTTTGGCCTTGGGAGTTTATACAAAAATTTTCAGCTCCTGGTTTGGTCATTAACTCTATGTTGTAGTTCAAAATGGTATAGAAGGGTATTTAAAAGTATTTTCAAATAATAAAATCAAGGAAATTGAATTAATTAATATTTTTATTCCTTTGAAAATTTGGGGTGTTACAAACCTATCCCCCTTACAAAGAATCCCATCCTCGAGATTGGAACATTACTCGAATAACTCGGGGTATTGGGCTTTCAGTTCGTCTTCCTTTTCCCATGTAGCTTCTTCGGCGGGGTGGTTGTCCCACTGAACCTTGCAGAAGCGAACTACACGACTCCTGGTTACCCTTTCTTTGGTTTCCAAGATCTTGATGGGCTTCTCGATGTAGGTCAAGTCGTCTTGGACGTTGAGCTGTTGAAGATCGGCCTGCTCGGCGGGCACACGAAGGCACTTCTTCAGCTGAGAGACATGGAACACATCATGAACTCCTGCCAAAGATGGAGGCAGTTCAAGTTGATAGGCCACTTCTCCTTGCCGTCGGAGGATCTAAAAAGGTCCGACGTAGCGGGGTGCTAGCTTGCCTTTCATGTTGAACCTTTGAGTGCCTCGCAGGGGAGTGACTCAGAGATAGACATAATCACCCTCCTCAAAGGTTAGGTCTCTTCGACGATTATCGGCGTAGCTCTTCTGTCGGGACTGGGCTATCTTTAACCGGTCCCTTATGATCTTGACCTTCTCTTCGGCTTCTCTTAATATATCTGTCCCAAATAGTTGTGATTCTCCGGTTTGATCCCAGAGCAACAGCGTTCTGCACTTACGTCCGTAGAGTGCTTCGAACGGGGACATTTGCAGGATGGCTTGATAGCTGTTGTTGTAGGAGAACTCTGCATAGGGTAAGTTCTTGTCCCACATCCCGCCAAAGTCTAGAGCGCAAGCTCTAAGCATATCTTCCAATATCTGGTTGACCCTTTCGGTTTGACCGTCGGTCTGTGGATGATAGGCGATGCTAAAGTTCAGCCGGGTGCCGAGTTCCTCTTGAAGGTTCTTCCAAAACTTGGAGGTAAACTGACTCCCGCGGTCAGATACAATCTTCTTAGGAACTCCGTGAAGGCACACGATCCGGGTCATATACAACTCCGCCAACTTGGCGACAGTGTAAGTCGTCTTGACCGGGATGAAGTGAGGTACCTTGGTGAGTCGGTCGACGATCACCCAGATAGAATCATGACCAGCTTGGGTCCTGGGCAGTCCCGTGATAAAGTCCATTCCTATCTCTTCCCACTTCCATTCAGGGACTTTGAGAGGTTGAAGGAGTCCGGCAGGTCTCTGATGCTCTGCCTTGACTCGCCGGCATGTGTCGCACTTGGCCACATACTCGGCTATCTCTCTCTTCATGCTGACCCACCAATATTTTTCCCTCAGGTCTTGATACATCTTGGTACTCCCGGGATGAATGGAGTATAGAGTATCGTGGGCTTCATGAAGGATGAGGGTCTTCAACTCAGGCTTGTCGGGTACACATATCCGGTTTCCGAACTAGACGGTACCATGCTCGTCCTCAGAGAATCCGGGGGCTTTACCCTTCCGCATGTTCTGTTGGATCTCCAAGATGTCCGGGTCTTCCTTCTGCTTTTCTCGGATCTGGTCTATCAAGACAGGCCGAGACTCCAAGGCAGCGAGGTACGCTCGGGTGGTGATCCCCAAATTCAGCCTTTCCATCTCCTTGTAAAGTAAAGGAGCTTGGTCCTGAATCATGATGGCGTTGCAGTACCCTTTTCGACTAAGGGCGTCTGCCACCACATTTGCAATGCCTGGATGATAATGGATGCCCAAGTCGTAATCCTTGATCAGTTCCAACCATCTCCTTTGCCTGAGGTTCAGATCTGGTTGGGTGAATATATACTTGAGGCTCTTGTGGTCGGTGAAGACCTCACACTGATTCACCACAAGGTAATGTCTCTATATCTTCAAGGCATGAACCACGGCTGCTAACTCCAGGTCGTGGGTCGGGTAGTTCAGCTCATGCGGCCTCAGTTGTTAGGAGGCGTAGGATATCACCTTCCCTTCTTGCATTAAGATGCATCCCAATCCTTGACGAGAGGCATCACAGTAGACGTGGAAGTCCTTCCGGATGTCTGGCAGAGTCAGAATAAGAGCTGACACGAGCTTCTTCTTGAGGGTCTGGAAGATTTCTTTGCAGTCTGGGGTCCATTCAAACTTTATTTCCTTCTGCAACAGTCTGGTCATAGGTTTGGCGATCTTCGAAAAATTCTCGATGAACCGGCGGTAGTATCCGGCTAATCCGAGAAAGCTCCGGATCTCGGTCACGGTCGTGGGCTGCAACCAGTTGGTCACTACTTCAACGGTGGTTGGGTCCACTGCTATTCCTCCGGCAGATATGACATGGCCTAGGAATTTCACCTCAGACGACCAAAATTCGCATTTGCTGTATTTGGCGTACAACTGTTGTTCCCTTAGCTTTCCGAGGGTCAGGCGGAGGTGGGTTTCATGTTCTTCCTTGGTCTTGGAGTAAATGAGGATATCGTCGATGAATACCACGATGAACTTATCCAAGAACTCCATGAATACATTGTTCATCATGTTCATGAAAAAGGCCGGGGCATTCGTGAGTCCGAACGACATCACTGTATACTCGTAGAGTCCGTAGCGGGAGGTGAAGGCAATCTTGGGTATGTCTTCTTCTCTAATCCTCAACTGGTGATACCCTGACCTGAGGTCAATCTTGGAAAACACCGAGGATCCCTTCAGTTGATCGAACAGGTCATCGATCCGAGGCAATGGGTACTTGTTCTAGATGGTTATGTTGTTCAAGGCTCTATAGTCCACGCACATCCTCTTGGTCTTGTCTTTCTTCATAGCGAAGATGACCAGTGCACCCCAGGGTGAGGTACTCGGTCGGATGTACCCTTTCTACTCTAGGTCTTCGATGTTGCTCTTGACCTCGGCTAATTCGTTGGTGGCCATCCGGTATGGGCGCTGACAATAGGAACAATGAAACACTCTCCTAGGGGCACTCCCATGGGTCATAGGAGCAATCCTCACAGGCTCCTTGGGCTTCTGCTGAGTGGTTTTCTTGGAAGGAATTTTCTTTGCAGAAGGAGTGATTTTCTTTGGAGTTCGGGTAGGCTTTTTGGCTGATGGAGTGTCTAACAGAGCTCTCTCTTTCTGTAAGGTAGTGGGTGAGGTAAAAACAGTTTTGTTCTCACTGTCTGAAGGGATTCTCTCAAAACCCAATCCTAGAGCTAACCCTGCTCTATCAGCACACATCTTGGTCTTGGCCAAGAGCAAATACATCCTACCCTTTCCCTCGGTGCATTTGTTAACCACAGAAAGAAGGTATTCATTTTTAGTCATGAGGTTCTCAGCACGCTCTCTAATAGTGCCTAGCTGGTCCTTAAGGGTTATGCAAGTGTCACACACAAGTTGCACATCCTTAGAACTACCGGCCCTCTCCAATCTAGCCTCTAAATCCTGAATATGCTTATCACGTAAATTAATGCTTTCATGTAATAAGGGGCAATTCATGCATTCAATTATATCATGAGGACTAGAATCAATCATCAAAAGCTGCTTATGCGCAGTCTCAAGCTCAGATAGAGTTTGAGCATGTACAGAATGCAACTGAGCGAGCTCACCCATGAAAACAGTACAAGATTCACATTCAGCATCATTAATCCTAGACTTAAGCATGGCATAATCAGTAGAAACAGATTCTAGCCTAAGTCTAAGGTCTTTTCTATTTCTAGCGGCTTGCACAAGTAATCTATCCTGACCAAGAACTACTTCATTCAGTTCATGTAATTTAATTGAAAGCTGGTCATAGGATAGAGGCACCTCAGATGAGTCAAGCTCATCGCTGCTGTGATCGCTGTCGGCCATGAAGCAAAGGCTAGTGAAGTCTCGTCCCTTCTTGTCCTTCTTCTCCTCCTTCCTTGTGGACTCTTCCTCCTCAGAGCTCGACTCCTCAGACCTTCGATGTCGCTGAGAGCAGCAACAAATACTCTGGAAGCGGCTTTGGCTACCCTCTTAGCCACCTTGCCGCGCTTGCCCTTCACAAAGGGTTTCCTCTCCTTCTTATGGTATTTGGGGCGCTCACTCTCATCTCTCTTCTTGAGTTTAGGACAATTGGCCTTGATGTGAGAAGTATCACCACACTCAAAACAACCACTAAAACCACTTCTCATCTGATCCCATCTCTCATGGTGAAAACGGGTAAACCTTCTGGCAATGAGAGCAAGCTCATCATCATCCAAAGTGTCCACCTGCTCCTTAGTGACGGAGACCAGGGAGGACAAAGCAAAACCATCTATAAGAACACAAGTGCCTGATGTGCTTGGTTCTGCAGTGATGCCACGGCTAGTGCTAGAAACTAGTGCCAATGGCTGTGGCAATGAGTTCCTATGCACTGCAAGAGATGCCTTGACAATCTCTGTGGACTTCAGCTTGCTGAAGAGCTCATCACATGTCAATGTGTCATAACCTGCGAACTCCTCAATGCTGGATATCTTCACTTCCCATATGCTACGATCAAGAGCATAGAGAAGCTTGATAGCTCTATCATGATCATTGTAAGCAAGCGTCCCGTTGGACCGCAAGTTACTCACTATCGCATCAAAGCGAGAAAACATGGCATCTCTAGATTCACCAGGTGCCTGCACAAACAACTGATACTGTTGATTGTATGTGCTTTGGCGCCTGGCCTTAATCTGTGTAGAGCCCTCATGAAAAATAGTGAGTGTAGTTCAAATCTCTCTAGGTGTCCTAAGGTGCTGCACCCTATCAAACTCACTTCTACTCAAACCAATGAACAATATATTTCTAGCCTTGGAGTTGGCATTATACTGATCCTTCTCTGTTTGAGAGGTGCGAGTTTCAGGGATGGAGTATTGTGAGTCCACAATCTCCCAAATTGAATTTCCTTGGCTTAGCAAGTAAGCCTCCATGCGCACCTTCCAGTATGCAAAGTCCGTCCCATCGAACAGAGGTATTTTACTAACTCTGTCCATGTCGCCAACAGATCACAAAACCGGTTAAGGTCAACTAGTGATCTTAACCTGCTCTGATACCAATTGTTGGACCGGAAATGGTGACCAGAGGAGGCGGGTGAATGAGAGCTTTTAAAATTTCAGACTAAAAATATCCTTCTATTTTAATTCCGTCTTCTGCGGAACAGGCTTCGAACACACCCTTCGAAGTTCTGGTTCGGAGGTATTTCATAGCTCTGAAATCAGGCTTCGCAAGGAGCAAAAGTTTGAAGCCAAGAAGACTTCGCTCCACCCACAACCCCGAAGATTCAGCTCTACTAAGTCAGTGCAGGATCCGCACACTGGGTGCCTTCGAGCAGACTTCGCACTTCACCCTTCGCAGAAGCAGACTTCCCTCTAAGGACTTTGACCAAACACTCAGCACTAGCAACTGGTACTAGGCTTCGTACTTCGAAGGTCTAAATGCACACCAAACACACTTCGCCGAGGACTTCGACCATGGAAGAAAATAGGCTTCGATTCATCCCAAGGACAGTGCTTCGCTAGTAATCAGAGAGGTCTAGCCTCCAGTTTACACAGAGCGAAGAGAAACTGAAAAACACACACTTCACACGAACAGACCTATCACACACTTCTCCAGAAGAGATCCAGTGCACAAACTCACTCTAGAAAAATGGTGCACAGAGAAATCAAAACATGAAGTGCAACATACGGTACAAGTTCAAGCAGTAAAAGAAGAATAGAATCAAAACTTCATTGCATGAACACGGAACACAAAAATGAACTCACATGATGAATACAGAGAGTGTGGCGGCTAGCACATGAGTTCTACAATGGCTGCTCAAAGTGTTAATGTGACCTAGCTAGCCTCCACTATTTATAGGCACTATTCAGCCCTGTGAATAGACTACTTTACCCCTAGGGTTTACTCTGTTTTTGTCTCATCAGAACAGGGGGTACAACTGGTAGTCTACTTTATTTGGAGGCTTCTTTTGTCAGCTTCGCAGAGGAGACAGCACTAGCTTTTGCAGAGCAGACATGGTCAACCTTTGCAGTTTTGGAGCCTTATGAAGCCCCCCTTCACACGTGAGGGGTGCGGTAGCTTCGGTGAGAAGCCTTGATCCTGACGGCCTTCGCTTCACCGAAGTCAGCCTTTGATACAGTGATGGTTTTGAGCCGAAGCCGTCAAAGCCCTTGGGCCATCGCACCAACACCTCTGGAGGGGACCACCACAGCTTCGCAGCTTCTCCCAGCTCGAACTCCGTAAGCCTGTGTACCGAAGCCATGCATGGCCGAAGTACCTCAAGTCAGCCAAACTCCGAAGCCCCACCTTCGGAGTACCACCCTTCGAAGTCCCTCCTTCGTCCAAGGCCAGCATTCCATGAGCACTTCATCGCAGTGTCTCTCCCCGAGCACACTCCTCGACGAACCTCACCCGGACCATGCCTTCGATGCACCTTGACTTCTGAGACCTTCGTCGGGTATACCTTCGAGTGCCTCCCTCCGGAGCACACTTCGAATGCCTTGCCTCATTGCTGAGGACTTAGTCCACCATACTCTGAAGTCACTCCATTCGGAGTACCCTTCGAAGTGCCTCTCCTCCGAGGACTTCGTCTCGGGGTATCTTCACCCAGAGCTGCAATAGCTGCAGCAAAACAGACCCACTGAACCCTTCGGTGAAACAACCTCCGAACCCCTTCGGAGGGACCCCTTCGAATCAGAGGATAACATCTGTCAATAACGCATCACAGACTCCGAAACCAACCCTTGGTTTCTCAAACTTTCTAAGCCAAAGCATTCGGCTTACAATTCGAAGGTACCATCCGCATGCTATGAAGCTTCGGTGGAAAACAGCAAGACTGATAAGATGTTTGCCTTATCTTCCTTCTCTGGGTAGATTTTACTATTTTAACCCTATTCGGGGTACCGAATAGTTTCCACTATGTCGGTTGTAATTGAGGGGTAAATAGGTATTTTCCTTAGACTTTTTGCCTATAAATACCCTCCTTCTTACCCTGTAATAGGCATCGAATACTCAACTATTCAATACACAATTTTGGACTACTTAAGCTATTATCCAATTCAGAGGCTTGAGATAGTTCTCAACACAAATTCACTGTTTGTTAGTTCTTAATCTTAGAGAACCTGTTAGTGTAATCTTTTACGCCAATAGTTTGCGCCGTCCGTGGGGACCCTAGTTCTATAAGCTAGTTCTCTACTACTGACTGTACTTCGAAGAGCACTTGCGGAGGGAGCTTTGGAGTCTCAAGATTCCGCGCACCCTTCGGTAAGGGGCTTCTTAGTGCAGTTCGAAGGCCTTTCCTCGCCTTCCCAAACCAATCGAAGTCCTTGGTCTTCGGACCTCATCTTCATTAGCTATGCCTCCCAAGCGGAGCCTAGCCTCGGATCCTCCCCGAAGGTCCCCTCGGACCAACGGAGTAGGACCTTCAGTCATCCCGGTAACTTCCGAAGGAGCTGCCGGACGTCGAGCACCCAGAGGCCTCGAGCTGCTCCCACGGTGCTCCAAACCGACTATGTCAGTTCCCAAGAACCGGAGCTCCCTTCCGAAGGAGACGAAGACCTTCCTGAGGACGAGGCTACTAAAGTATCACAACTTCAGGAGGAAGTGGCAAGGTGGAGGCAATATGCCGCCGATCGACTTCGCTCCTAAGCTTCCACCCAGGCTCCAGAAGGGCCTCAAGACAGTGGTGCTGGTAACCTTCCTGAAGTTGTCCAAGTCCTAGAAGAGGCCAAGAACGCATCCTTCGATGACGAGTCTCCGTTGCATTCGGACCTACAGAAGGTGCCCTTCGATCCCGGGTTTAAGGCCTTGAAGTTGCACAAGTATTCCAGTGGGTCTAAACCCGGAGAATTCACTCGCTCGTATGCTCTTGCGATAGAAGCCAGCGGAGGGGTGCGTAACACTATGGCGAAGTGTTTACCCCTCGCTCTCGAAGGTGTAGCTCTCCGATGGTTCTGTTCTCTAAGGCTAGGATCTATCAAGTCCTGGGAGTAGTTGAAGAGCAAGTTTGTAAGCAACTTGCAAGGTATGTTTGTGGCCCCAATCGCAGAGCAGGGGAGACACTTCGGGAATACTTCACACGCTTCGCCCACACCAAATCGCAGATCAAGGGCTTGTCTACCTCTTTGGTAGTCGATGCCGCCCGCGAAGGGGTGTTGAACCCGGATCTCCTCAGCAAGATTCATCGGAAACCGGTGTCATCCGTGGCATAGCTGATGGCATACTTCGAATAGTATGCCAAGGCAGAGGAAGGCTGTCTCCGAAGAACCAGAACACCTGCACCAGCCCTTTGGGAAGTGAAGACGGAGCCCGAAGCCTCAACCTCTTCGCAAACCCCTCATGACAATCGCTTCAATGATCACAGGCGGGGAAAGAAGCACTTTCGCTCGGAGGTGTTGAACATTGCACCCTCCGCCCCGAAGGCACATTCCAACTTTCAGCAGTCGCAAGGCTTCAAGGTTGGAGCTCCGAAGCCCTAAGAAAGAATAGCTGGCAGGCACTAGAACTTTCTCTACTGTGTGCATGGCGAGAATAGAAGCCATGAAATGAAGGATTGTAAGGCGGTATTAACCCTTCGAGGTGAATACCTGAGATGAAGTACAGGGCGAGGTACTTCGGATCGAGCCCCTCCAGTGGCACGTTCGGAGCCCGTGCAAATCGTGGCCCGAGCCGGCATCCCCGAAGCACCCATGCAGCTACCGGTGGCCAACATTAGGCCACCACCGAAGCAGGAGGATCCCCAAGATCGCGGCAAGCGAGTGGTCTTGCCCATCTACGGAGGGGGGACCCTCAGTAACATGTCAAAAAGGCAGCGATGAGAATATGTCCACGAAGTAGGACACATAGGGACCTCGAATTCCGTGGAGGGAATGCCCGAATGGTCTCATGTACCTATTTCCTTTACTGCCAATGATGCTACGGGGGTGAAGTTCCCCCATGCTGACCCCTTGGTCATTTTAGCAGATATAGCTGGGGTTGAAGTTCGAAGGATCCTAGTGGACAACGGGAGCTCCGCAGACATACTTTTTGTCTAGGCCTTTGATCATATGTGCATTCCTCGGAGGCATTTACTTCCGGTGGCTCGCTGTTGCGCCCCGATTTAATAAATCAGGACTTTATTGAAATTCCATAGAAAATCAATAAAACAAGACGTTCATCATGCGACCACGTACAATACGGGCAATCATTCACGGTTCGTAGACCACATTAATACAAAAGTGAATAAAGGTGAAGAGAAACTAATAAAATAAAGGTCCTAGATGAACGCCTCCTTCCAGTCACGCCTTGACTGGGTCGCTACTCCAGACCTGCATCCTCCTCGTAGTAGACGGGCTCTGATGTTGTAAGTCAACGGGGTGAGTACAGGGGTACTCAGCAAGCCACCGAATGCAAATAATATGCAAGATAATAACAAGGGAGATAGTGGCTAGTTTTGCGGAAGCGAGTAATTTGTAAAGCATTTAATGTGAACAAGTTATTAGTACTGAAACGTAAACATGTGAATGCATCATCATCTTCTAACTCAAGGGGTACAGTCAGACCCACCTCGCTCAACAGTCCTTACATGCCATGAATAACTCGACTATTCAAACAATTGTAAACTAACTGCGAGTAGTCACACAACCCGCCCTTGATCGTGGGCTCGGCTTTTCGAAAAGATTAAATTACTCTGATCAGAGATGTACCACTGTACCCACAAGGCACGCACTCATCACTTACACCAAAGTGTAACGAGATGACCCATTTCACGGGAACTCGTGCCAAAACCTTCCATATAGTCCTCCCCTACTCAATAGCACCCTCTTATGGGTTTCATATGGTGTCCCGACGCATCGGAGCCCCACCATACCCCCCCTTGAGCCTCGTCGGTACAAGTCGCCCGCAGGCTAGCCCCTTGCCCCCTCCTCTATGGTGCATCGAGCCGGAGTATTCCATACTTCTAGTTAGGACTTACCCATTAGACTTGTGGTTGGTACGGAAGTGCTTTGCAACAGATCCCGCAGACCGGTCCTTATAGTGCCCCGGGTGCGACAAACCAATGCCCGAGCTTGCACCCGGAACCCACCATACTTATAACTTAGCCAACTCCAACAGAGTCCAGAGACGAGAATAATGGGGAAATTCATATACAGAATCCAGGTATCTACGACTCATTCTTTTTATCCTATAGCAGTTGTGCCGGTACATTGGGCACTAGCTAATAATTTATAGTAGAGTGACAAGGAGTTAAGGCTCAATAAGCATGGCTTGGGTTTGCACACAAGGACGGGGATCTAATAAATATAAGTGTAAGGCTTTGATATTTGACTAATGCAATATTAACCTATGAGTTATAGCGATATTTTAATTAAAACATGGGCTCAAATATGATCAACTGTTTCCACAGAGGTGGTCGATGACTTGCCTTGATCAGCAAATGGTGATGGAGGAACCTCGGGGTAGAACTCCTGCTCCTCGATGAACTCGTAGTCTTCTCGATACGGAAAAATAAACAGTACATTCAATAAACAGACAAAAATTCACCAAATACTAAACATACACATTTGTGGGTTTAATTATGTGGAATAAAGTTTTAATATTCTGATGTTTGGTGAATAAACAGTAAACTTAATTTCTTAGGGCTTTCTAATTTATTTTTCTGAATTATTAATTTATCCCTAAGGGGTTTATATTCTTTCATTTGTTAAAAATATTTTGGGTAACAGTAACATACTTTTTTATGGCATTAATGTGTAGAGAATATTATTCTGGATTTAACAAAATTTGAATGGTGAAATTTTGAGTTAAAATGAGCAAGATATGAATTTTTGAAGTTTAAACTATTTTCTGAATTTTATTTAAAACCAGAAAATGGGCTCTGGTCCACGGTGAGCCAGGCCCACGGTGGACCGCGCCACTGTGCGCGTGGACCAGTTGATCCAGAGCCGTCGGATCTGGATCTGGCGGCCAGACGCGAGGCGGGAGGGGTTAAGTGGAAATGGACGGCTGCGATTAAATCGTAGCGAAGGGGTACGCGTGGACGTCTGAGATCGATCGGGGGTTTTAAGTGGCGATCGACGGCCGAGAGGCCTTGATACCCCTTTGACCAGATCCGAGGGCCCAGATTAAATCCCGAAGGGATTTAATCCTAGCCCTCCGATCGCGATCAAACGGCCGAGGCGCGATCCGGCACGGCACGGCGTAAGGGGGCGTGTACCCCCTTCGTCTCCGGCGACGGTGGCCTCTGGCGCGGTGGCGACGGCGGCGGCGAGGACCTAAGGGCCTAGCTACGGCCAAAAAATGAAAAGGGGAGGTCGAGACGGTCTCGGCCATACCTTCTGTGGTGACGACGGGCTACGGGCGGCGACCGGCGGCGAGGGGTAGACGAAGGAGGCCCTCGGGGAGCTCGTCGGCAACGGCGATCCGGCGGGATCTACGGCCAACCGAGGGACGGCCAAGGACGGGCGGTCGACGTCGGACTCGACGGTGGCAGTGGCTAGGGCAGGGGAGGCCAGAGTCGACGGCGAGGGATCGCCGGAGGTGAAGCAGACCCGAAGCTCGAAAAAGAGGGCGACGGTGCTCTGGAGGGCTTCGGTTAGGGCTTAGGAGGTGTGGGCGGAGTGCGGTGAGCCGAGGGGTTCTTATAAGGGTCACCGGCGGTGGATATGGCAGGGTAATTGGAGGAAACCGAGAGGGCTCCTTCCATTTCCGGCGAGGTTTCCTATCTCCTCGGGTATGCTTCCTTATGCGCGAAGATGCGTCGCCATGGATGGAAAGGAGGCGGTGGCGTGCGGGGAAGGTGATCCGGGGTGATCCGGTGGCCGGCGGCGAGGAAACAGAAAGCGATCGCCGGGGAAGGAAAGGGGAGCGATCCCCTTCCATTGGAGACGAAGGATCTGACAGGTGGCCCCCACCTGTCAGCGGGCGAAACAGAAAAGGAAGGGCCGACAGGCGGGCCACACCTGCCAGAGGGAGGAAGGGGGCGCGGCTGAGACTGACAGGTGGACCAGGCGGGGCGGGCGCGGGAGAGAGAGGGAGGGAAGCGGCGCCGACAAGCGGGCCCCACTGGTCAGTGACGCACGGGTTGGACTGGGCTGGGCTCGGTTACTTTGGAGGTTGAGGCCCGTTTTGATTTTTAATTCTTTTCTGATTTAAAATAAATCCTGTAATTCATATATTTGTTTAAGGGTTGAATTACTGTTGATAAAAATTTGTAAAAATTCCTAAAATTATATTTTGGCCTCTAGTTTATCTCATAAAATTTGCAGGTCCATATTTTGGGTATTTCCCCCTATTTGGCTTTATTTGGGTTCTTTCATGATTTTCCTTTAATAATAAATCCAGAAATGATTTAAATAATATTTTTTTTTATTTTATTTGTTTTTATTTCTTGGGGTGTTACACTCGCCCACTTCAAGGTTTCGTAGGTCCGCCTCTCGATGCCTTCGGCCAGATAGGGCTCAAGGTTGCCTTCGGAGAGGGGCCCTTAGCCAGGGCGGAAGAGGTGATCTTCGATGTCGTCGACGCCCCATATGCCTATAATACGATTTTCGGACGGGGGATGTTGAACCAGTTCGGGGATATAGCACATCACAACTACCTATGTCTCAAGATGCCCACGCAAGGTGGAGTTTTCACTATCTTAGGAGACCAAGCTGTAGCCCAAAGAATGGAGTATGACCATGGTCAGCCATTGGACCCTCGACAAGTGCAGAGTGTGTCAGAGCACACGGAGGAGGTTCCGGAGTGTTCAAACTCCTCGAAGGGCCTTTCCCTCAAGCCAAGCCCGGAAGGTGATGTCGTCACAAAGATAATTCTAAAGGATGGCAAAGAATACCCAATACAGTTTGGCAAGGGGCTATCTCCGGAGATAGCTGCTCCGTTGGAAGAAGTAGTCAAGCAAAATTTAGACATCTTTGCCTGGACTGACGAAGACATCACCGGGGTTGACCGGAGTATCATCGAGCATCGCCTTCTTGTCAACCCGATGGCTAGGCCAGTACGCCAGGGGCTCCGTAAGCTATGTGCAGAGAGGGTAGACCTCGCCAAGGTAGAAGTGGAAAAATTGCTAAGGGCTGGCATCATTAGGGAAGTAGCCCACACGGAGTGGCCAGCTAACCCTATTTTTGTTAGGAAAAAGGGCTTCGACAAATGGCACATTGCATCGATTTTACATCATTAAATAAAGCATGCCCATGAGACCTCTACCCTATGCCCCGAATAGACCAGCTGGTGGATTCTACGGCTGGCTCCAAATTACTGAGCTTCTTGGATGCTTACTCCGGTTATCATCAAGTCTGGCTAAAGCGTGAAGACTAAGCCAAGACAAGTTTCATAACCCCATCCGGAGTATTTTGTTATGTAAGAATGCTTTTTGGCTTGCGGAATGCCAGAGCCACATTCTCACGTTTGATAGCTAAGGCTCTAGGTCATCAAATAGGTCGAAATGTCGAAGCCTATATGGATGATATTGTAATAAAGAGTGCTGCAAAGCACCATCATAGCCAAGACTTAGCGAAAACATTTGAGAGCCTCCGAGGATGTGGAGTTCGCCTCAACCCTAAAAAATGTATATTAAGGGCGCAAGCAGGAAAACTGCTAGGGTATTTAGTTTCGAGTAGGGGACTCGAAGCTAGCCTAACGCAGATAAGTGCATTGCAAAGAATGGCTCCACCAGAATATTTGAAGCAGGTCCAGAAGCTAACAGGACAGCTCACAGCTCTCAGCAGATTCCTGGCCAGATCAGCCGAACGAAGCCTTCCAATTTTTAAATCTCTAAAGGGGTTTGAAAGTTTCAACTGGACGCTGGAGTGCCAGAAGAGCTTCGATGATATCAAAGAGTACCTCAGAAGCCTGTCGACACTTTCTGTGCCCCTCCCGGAAGAAACTCTCCTTCTTTATCTTACAGCAACGTGCTCCGCAGTAAGTGCAGTATTGGTCAGAGAGGTTGTGCTTAAAGGAAAGCTAGTGCAAAATTCAGTTTACTTCGTCTCAGAAGCTTTGTCCGGAGCAAAGACAAGATACTCCGAGCTCGAAAAAATTACTTATGCTTTAGTAATGGCCTCGCGGAAGCTAAGGCATTACTTTCAAGCACATAACCTAATCGTTCCTACCTCGTATCCCCTTGGTGATATGCTTCAGAACAAAGATTCTATGGGTAGGATCGAAAAATGGGCTATCGAGCTAGTCCCCTTTGGAATTCCCTTCACGGTGAGAACAAACTATCAAATCTCAGATCATAGCTGACTTCGTGGTAGAGTGGACTCCATTTGTAGTTTGGGCTCCGGAAGAACCCTCCGAAGGTCTATGTACATTTTTTCTAACGGAGCCTATCAGGAATCTGGTGCTGGTGCTGGAGCTGGAGCTATAATAATATCGCCGTCAGGGCAAAAGGCCATGTATTCTGCGAGACTCAACTTTAAAACAACCAATAATATCTCAGAGTACGAAGGAATCCTGCTAGGCCTCCGAAAGGCAAAGGCACTTGGAGCAGCAAGGATTATAATTAAAACAGATTTCCAAGTCATCGCAGGGCATGTTGACAAAAGCTTTCAAGCAAGGAACCCACATCTGGCAAAGTATCTGGAAGAAATCCGCAAGACAGAGGCAATGTTTAAAGGATTTTCTGTTCGAAGTATCCCTCGAGCAGATAATCAGCTTGCAGACATTCTAGCAAAGGCTGCGGCCGGAGCATTGGACCTCCTGGAGGGTGCTTTCTATGAAGAACTAGTCAAGCCTACAGTAAATCAATTACCCTCAGCAGAAGTCCTTTGTATCCCAGCTATAGATTGGAGGGCTCCGATAATGGATGTCTTGCAAAGCAGCGCAGTCTTGTTAGAGGGTCCGGATTTCCGAAGGTTGCAAGCAAGGGCTGGAAATTATAAGTTGGCAATGGGATATTATACAACGTTGGAGTTTGTTCTCCTCTACTCCGGTGCATCTCACAACCCTAAGGCCAAGATATACTTCGGGACATTCACGAAGGTTTATGTGGAAGCCACCTGGCCCCCCCGTCCTCTAGTAGGAAAGACACTTCGGTAGGGGCTCTACTGGCCAACAATTGTAAGAGATGCGGAGGAATTGGTTCGAACCTATCAAGGATGCCGGTGGATGGGTAGACGGAGCCACCGTCCACCAGTACCACTTCAAGTTATTGCCTCGGTGTGGTCAATGGCACGATGGGGAATGGATATCATCGGCCCTTTTCCAATGGCAAAAGGCAGCTTCAAGTTTGCAGTGGTAGCAATTGAATATTTTTCTAAATGGGTCGAAGCTGAACCCCTAGCTGCTATCACTTCAAGAAATGTGCAAAAATTCTTTTGGAAAAATATCATATGCAGGTTCGGAGTGCCAAGGGAGCTAACTGTGGATAATGGAACCCAGTTCGAAGCCGAAACCTTTAAAGAATTTTGTGAAGAACTAGGCATCAAGTTATGCTTCACAGCAGTTTGCCATCCACAATCCAACGGAGCCGTTGAGCGAGCCAATGGGAATATTCTCTCTGGTCTGAATCGAAGGATTGTCGGGTTGGCCAAAGGGCTGTGGACCGAAGAACTCCCTAAGATTCTATGGTCCATTCGGACCAATCAAGCCAGGTTCACAGGCTTCACCCCATTCAGGCTACTATTAGGAGATGAGGCCATGACTCCTATGGAGCTCAAAGGTGGATCCCTTCGCGTAGTAGAACCTGGAGATGAAAACGAGAGAAGCACTTCACTGGACTTATCAGAAGAAACAAGGCTTCGAGTTGTCGTCAATCTGACGAAGTACCAAGACCAAAAAAAAACATGGTATGACCCGAAAATAAAGCTGAACGAGCTTAAGCCAGGTCATTTAGTTTTGCGAAGTGTAATAGCTCTAGGGAAGATAGGAAATAAATGGGAAGGACCATATATTATCCTACGCTCAGGGCGCCCCGGCTCATTAAAATTAGCTAATTTAGAAGGGGAAGAGTTGAAGCATGCATGGCATGTGGAGCACCTTAAACGTTATTACGCTTAGGGGCTCCTTGTAATCAATTGTAAAAGTTCCTTTCTAAATAAAAATGGAGGTTCAAATTTTGTTTGCTCTTCGAATATCCATTATTCTTGGTGGACGCATTAGGAGAACGGAGATGCTCGCGGAGTCAAGCATCTTTCCAAGAACCCGAACAACGGCCTTCGAACCATTGGTTTAAGGATTCCATTGGCAGCCTATGAATTCCAGGCTCCAGCTTGTTAGGATCCATAGAAGAGTCTAAGGACTTTAAAAGAAAAGATTTCCGGCCTCCAGGTTCGAAGCATCTGTAAAAGAGCCAAAGGTGGCGAGCCTACGGATTCCAGGCTCCGGCTTGTTAGGATCCGTAGAAGAGTCTAAGGACTTTAAAAGAACAGATTTCTAGCCTCTGGTTCGAAGCATATGTAAAAGAGCCAAAGGTGGCCAGCCTATGGATTCCAGGCTCCGGCTTGTTATGACCCGTAGAAGAGTCTAAGGACTTTAAAAGAACATATTTTCAGCCTCCGGGTTCGAAGCATCTGTAAAAGTGCCGAAGGTGGCCAGCCTATGGATTCCAGTCTCCGGCTTGTTAGGATCCGTAGAAGAGTCTAAGGACTTTAAAAGAATAGATTTCCAGCCTACGGGTTCAAAGCATCTGTAAAAGAGTCGAAGGTGACCAAGTAATAAGGTTTAAAGTCTCTAGCCAATGAAACACTTTTAAAGTCCTAAGCGACTTCTATGGGAGTTTACAAGTATAAACTTAGCTCCGAAACTTATAAACATCATAATACGAACACATAGTTCGAAGAACTCTACAAAAAAGTAAAGTATGATTACTAAGTGTTGTGCGAAGCATCATATTGTTATACAAATCATTGTGTCCGACGGACCCTATAGCAACGCGTACGGTCCCCCACCCACAAGGAGGGGCAGGGGAGTAAGGAACAACAATATGTTTTCGAAGCAATTCATATTAATTGAATAATCATACTTTTACATCAAGAGAAATTTTGGTCTAAGCCTAGATAAAATCGGAGACCCATCCGACCTCTAGATCTACTTCTAAGGCCACTTCGACCTTCGGAGCTCAAAGCCATCAGGATTGTCTTCTTAGTCTGAGTGTGTCTCTTCTTCAAAGCTCACAGTTTTTTCTGCTCCTCTTGAAGTTCAGCCCAAGTCAGAAGCCTTTCGGAGCTAGCCTCTACAGGATCTTTGGCCTGGTACTCCGAGTTAGACCAGTCTACGTACTCGGAGGATGAAGATGTTTTTTTCCTTTTTCCTCTTCTGTGATATAAGCTAAGACTTCATGGCGGACTTCGGGTGCTATCTCACCTTGATCTCCGCGAGGAACAGAGAAGCGCGAGCGTCGATAAGGCCTTAAGCTTTCAAGGACTGACCACTACCGACGGAGCCCTTCGTTAAGTTCCAATACTTCGAAGTCAAGCTCCGAAGGACATGGCAAACCTAAAAGAATAAACATCCAAACAAGTTTCTCATTTATAAACTTTTCATTCATTAATGCAAGGGGCTTTACAAGATTTCTTGTACATGCTTAAGTGCCCTATAAAACTAGACCTGCGGGTCGGTTGGCGGAGCAGGAGGTGTCGGAGCTGGTGAAGCTGGAAGTGGAGGCCTTGTTTGCGCTTGCTTTTGCCGGTGGGCCTCGTCGATCCAAGTTTTGGCTACAGCCTTGTGGTCTGTTTTCCAGATTAACCGGAAAGCTTCCCAGGCAGAAGCTACATCCTGCGAAGGACGCAACAATCCCTCATCAGCAAAGCCTGCTGGCATCGAACCCCTAACCGAAGCGACTGAAATCCCAAGAGCTTCGAGGTAACGGAGGACTCCAATTCCAGCAACTTGTCCGGAGATCTCTCCATACCGGACGCCAGAGCCGATCATCAGCCTTGTAGCCACTTGAATCATCTTTAGCTTCCGGTCGAGGGGCTCGCTCGCCGCAGTAGAAGACGAAGGGCACATGGTGCCGAAGTACTCCAAGGTACCCTGAAGGGCATCCAAGGTACGCTCCACTATTTCAGCATTCTTCATCTCTACCGCCTCCAGCCCCATAGCAGCAGCAGATACTTCAGCCATTTTGGACAGCAAGGTGCTCTTCTGAGCCATCGCCTATTTGAGTGAGTCTTGGAGTTCTACAAGTTGCGTGCTCGAAGTAGCTGCCGCTTGCCGGAGCTTCTCCACCTCTGCTCGGAGCACCACACATTCGGTTTCGACTTCTTGGGCCAAAGTTTGGAGTGTACTGCTGCTCTGCCGCTCGATCCGGAGGGCCTCATCGGTGGTGGCCCTAGCCCTCCATTCTTCAAGGAGCTCCTCCTCCAGCCGAAGTGTTTTATCTTCAGAGCTTTTGAGTGCGGACTGGAGGGTAGTAACCTTCCTCTTGAGCCGATTGGTTTCGACTTCGTTGGAAGTCGTTGCCGCTCTAGCAGTTCCATTTATTAATTAAAGGCACCTATGGTATGTTGTATACCTGAAGGGCAGCCCTTTCGAGGGCTAGATCAAGCTTCGGGGCTCTGGCCTCATTCAAGATGGAGACCAAGTCGGAGTTTACGACTTCTTGGCCCTTCTCTGCCAAGGGCTCTAGAAGCGCTCGGAGGCCCGTTCATTGCTCCAAGAAGGGAGCCAACAAAGGGAGCCAGGACAAAGCCTGGCGATCATCTGCGGTCGCCTCCTCCTCCTCCGAGTTACTCACCGAAGGGTCATTGGAAAAAGGCGTCGTCGTCGGGGCAGGGGGGAGTCCAAGGCTCGTCATGCTTTTTCCCCTTCCTGGTACGAAAGCTAGAGGAGCAACTCCGGTGGAGGTAGATCCTCCCTCGACTGATGTCCCCTCGGCTGGAATCACTTCGCCGGAGACGACTCCAGTTGTCAGAGCCATTGTGTCCATCGGAGCTTCAACTCCGAGAGAAGCTAGAGCTCCATCTATGGTCGGAGCTGCGCTACTCCTCGACGTACCTACAACATTAAGGTACTTGATGAATATTTGTGGGTAATAACTATTACAGGAAATGATAAAGGCAAAGGCTTCTAAGTGTACCTTTGTTGGTGCCTTGAGGTAAATTTGCAGGGTCCTCCAGGACTTCGTACAACCGGAGGTATTCGTTGAGGTCGTCCCTCGAAGTCCTCTCCGGTGTAGCTACTGCAGGCGGCTCGACCTCCATCATTATCACCCCAGCCATGGGTGAGTTGGGGATAACCGTTTCCAACTCCGAGCTCACAACGATGGGCGTAGGAGAGTGCGTCGGGTATACCTCCACAGTCTCTCGAGCAGGAGCTCCGGCTGTGTCCACCGCTTCATCTTCGTTGTCATCAAGAAGATAGTCTTCTAGGGCTTTTCCCATTTGAACATCGGAGCCTTTGTTCTCAGCGTCCTCCGAAGATGAGCTCCGAATGCCCAAGGATGAAGCAGAGGACGCCTGAGTCAGCTGAGGAGGAGGTTTGGCTACTTTCTTCCCCTTCTTGATTGGGGTTTTGCCAGCTTTCTTCAAGGGCTCGGCGACAGTTTTCCTTTTCTGAGGGGCCGCTCCGGCTGGGTTGAAGTCTGGTAGAGGTGGAGGCACCATTTCGAGGGCTCTCCACACTCTGTTGAAGCGTTCCCAGCTCCCCACCAACTCTATTCTCTTCTGCCTCTCAACCACTGTAGGGGCTCCAAGCACCTGTTCTGTGGCTCTCGCTATCTGCTTCGGAGCTAGCACCAAAGGGGCCGCTGAAAAAAGGTAGCATATTATAAGTATCTTATTTCTTTTCTAACATATTACTGCAGGAGGATCGAAGGCTTACCTAGACTTCGAAGCTCACCCTTTGAAGCGCTTTGGAACGCTATCGGCCAATCGGCTCTGAGAGGTGGAATCCAGAGGGCGATGAACTCTTCGGCTAGGTCCCGCATGCTCATGCGGCTGGCTATCGAAGTAAGTAACCCCAGTCGCGTTGAGAGCAGGCTGGGGTTCGGAGTGACTTCTGCCTCCTTCCAGAACCAAATTTCTTGAAGAGGTCCCGCGAAGAAAGAGTCTTCTCCGACCTCGACGTAGAACCACCGGAGGATCCAGTTGGTGTACCATCAGTCGTTGATGGCCTTTGCTAGAAAGTGTTGAGCGTGCTCCTTCTGTAGCTAGAAGTTAACGCTTCCAAAGGTTGTTATCACCTTGGTGTCTCCGGGGCCATCTTGTGGCTTTGGTTGGCAGATAGCTTCGTGAGTGGCAGCAAAGACCTCCGATCGTCCTTCGCATCCTTCAGCCCGAAGCGCCCACTCGAAGATAGCCAGCCTTGCGATGGCATTGGGGGACAGTTGAGGCAAGGTAATGTGAAACATTTCCAATACCTCTGATAAAAAGCTGATGGAAGGGAGCCCAAGACCAGCTTCGAAGAATGCTTCGAAGATACTACTTCTCCGCTTCATGGCCTTGGGGTCAACTCTGTTCCGGGGACCCAAGTCCTCATCCTGGGGCCTATCTTCCTAGCCACTGCCTCCTCGATGGACTCCGCGGTGCTTGTAGACTGGCCGATAAGGAATCTTTGGGGATCTTCTTCTTGGATGGAGGGCGGAGCTCTCGAGGGTTCTTAGGCCAAAAGTCTCCTGGAGCCCCCGCCATGGCCGCTGCCACCGAGGTCGCCCAAGCTTGCCTCTGCGCCAAAGTACTTGCTGTCGTGGGCACGATGTGGCTAGTCCTCGCCATGGCTCGATCGCTCAGGAAGTTGGGGGATTTGGAGGTTGAAGAAAGTAAATTTCGGAAGTCAGGCACGGTAAAAGTTTTTGGTGGATTCTGATCCCCCTTTTATAGCCTTCCGTGAGCTGTTGCACTTCAGTTGCATTCACATTGCAGGTTCGACTTCCGTCGCTGGCGGGTGGGACCAGGAAGTGAAAATGTGTGAACCCACGGTAAAATTTCGACCGTTACCTTTTCGGGAGCATAACGGCTACTTGATGGGTAACGACTAAAAATTAACGGCTCTTCACGACGTTTTACCTCCACAACGGTTCCCTTTCCCGTGAAGTGTTCGCACAACAGTCTTGGTTCGAAGCTTTCATCGGGAATACTTCGGTGTCAAATACCATTCGAATAGTTGTAACACCTTCAAAATTCTCTAAGTCTCTGAATATGAAAATATTCCTTGCGTATAATGCTTTCCTACTACACAGGTTAAAATCGGAGAAGCGTATTCGAGGGGCTACTGTTTGGGGAAAATACTTCACCCTCAGGACTTTAGAGGTTGACAGTCAAAGATAACTTATCGGCATCAAAGCTCGTGTTTATGCCCGAAGGTGGTGAACTTTCTAAGTCGAAGGGTGCTTCGGCTTACAATTCGAAGGTACCCTCCGTAGGCTATGAAGCTTCGGTGGAAAACAACAAGACTGATAAGATGTTTGCCTTATCTTCCTTCTCTGGGTAGATTTTACTATTTTAACCCTATTCGGGGTACCAGATAGTTTCCACTATGTCGGTTGTAATTGAGGGGTAAATAGGTCTTTTCCTTAGACTTTTTGCCTATAAATACCCTCCTTCTTACCCTGTAATAGGCATCGAATACTCAGCTATTCAATACACAATTTCGGACTACTTAAGCTATTATCCAATTCGGAGGCTTGAGATAGTTCTCAACACAAATTCACTGTTTGTTAGTTCTTAATCTTAGAGAACCTGTTAGCTTAATCTTTTACGCCAACAAGTAGATTAACATCGCTACTCGCTAGTAGGATGTCATCCACATACAAGACTAGGAAAATAAATTTCCCATTCTTGAACTTAGCATAAATACAATTGTCCTCTTCATTCTCCTTAAACCCAAATTTTCTAATGGTTTCATCGAATTTGAGATACCACTGCCTAGAGGCCTGTTTAAGTCCATAAATGAACTTAGTTAAATAGCATCCCAAATTATCTTTCCCTTTTATGACAAAACCCTTGGGTTGTGCCATATAGACATTCTCATTTAGATCCCCGTTGAGAAATGTTGTCTTTACATCCATATGATGTAACTCTAAGTCATAATGTGCTACTAAAGCCATAATGATTCTGAATGAATCCTTAGATGAGACAGGCGAAAATGTCTCATAATAGTCTATTCCTTCTCTTTGAGTGAAGCCTTTAGCAACAAGTCTGGCCTCCCTTGGGAGTCACGTTTGACCTTGTAGACCCACTTGCAGCCTACTGTTTTGGATAATTTAGAAATTTCTTCTAATTTCTAGACTTTATTGGTACTCATAGACCTCATCTCATCCTCCATGGCCTCAAGCCACTTAGAAGAGTGAGGGCTTGTCATAGCTTCTTCAAACAAGGCGGGATCATCATCCATTTGAATTTATTCACTCATATAAACCTCATAGTCATCAGGAATAGCTGATCTTCTCACTCTTTGTGATCTCCTAATGTTTTCTTGAACTAACACATTATTTTCTAAGATAGGAGGTTGTTATTCTTGTTCTTCATTAGCAACATCTGGAACTACGGGTTCCTGAATAACAGGAGACTCATAAACAACAGGTGCCGCTAATGAAGGTCCAACTTCATGTGCTGGACAAATAGGTGCTATCACAGATACATGAAAAATTGGCTCTTGAATCATAGGAGTGGGTACGCAGACCCGCTTCTCTTCAATACTAATTTCTCTAGGCACCGTGCTCCCCATAATCATAGCATCTTCTAAAAAGATTGCGTGTCTCATTTCTACAAACTTAGTATGTCTATCAGGACAGTAGAAACAGAAACCCTTAGACTTTTCTGGGTAGCCAATGAAATGGCAACTTACTGTCTTAGGATCTAACTTACCAATATTTGGGTTAAATACTTTAGCCTCAGAAGGATATCCCCATACTCTAAAATAATTTAGAGAAGGCTCTCGTCTAGTCCATAATTCATACGGTGTTTTAGGCACCAACTTACTCGGGACCTGATTAAGAATATGAATAGCGGTTTTTAATGCCTCCATCCATAAACCAATCGGTAGAGTGGAATAACTTAGCATGCTTCTTACCATGTCCATTAAGGTGCGATTGCGCCTTTCTACCACTCCATTTTGTTGAGGTTCGCCCGATGTAGAATACTCGGCTACTATACCATTTTCCTGTAGAAACCTTGCAAAAGGTCCAGGAATTTGGCCATATGGGGTATACCGATCGTAGTATGCCCCCATGGTCAGATTTTACTATCTTAATCTTTAGATCATGCTGATTTTCTACTTCAGCCTTAAATATCTTAAATTTATCCAAAACTTTTGATCGCTCTTTAATTGGATAAATATAACCATAGCGCGAATAATCATCTGTAAATGTTATGAATGAATCATAACCATTTATAGATATCATGGGAAATGGACCACAAATATCTGTGTGAATTATTTCTAAGACTCATGTGCTTTATTTCACGCCTTTCTTAATTTATTTGACGTATTTACCTTTAATACAATCTATGCATTGATCTAAGTCTGTGGATTATAAAGGTGGAAGAATTGATTCCTTAACAAGACGTCCAATCCTCCCCCTCAAAATATGGCCTAAACGATAATGCCATAATTTCAAAGATACGTCATTAATTCTCTTACGCTTATTAGTATTGTTAGACGAGGCATTTTCACTTATGGCATTCACTGAATCATTCAAAGATAGAAGATAAAGTTTGTCATGCTTGAAGGTAAGACCCACAACTTTATTATCATAAATAATAGAATATTGTTTGTCACCAAAATAACAATCATATCCATTATTAACTAAACAAGAAACAGAAATCAAGTTTCTCCTCATCGAAGGAACATAAATTACATCTTTCTAAAGAATTACAAAGTCATTATTAAGTTCTAATGGGATATTCCCTATGGCTTCAACTTCTGCTTCGACTCCATTTGTAACTCTAATTGTTCTTTCGCTTCTTCCCAAAGCTCTCATCATAGAGAATCCCTACAAGGAGTTAGAAACATGAATAGTTGCACCTGAGTCAATCCACCAAGTATTGGCAGAATAATCTAAGTATATAGATTAATCAATAGAAGTTATTTCATCATGACCATGTTTGCTCAACTATTTGAGAAACTCCACACAATCCTTCATGTGGTGTCCTTCTTTCTTGCTGTTGGACCGGAAACGACGACCAGAGGGGGGTGAATGGGAGCTTTTAAAATTTCAGCCTAAAAAAGCCTTCTATTTTAATTCTATCTTCTGCTGAATAGGCTTCAAAGACACCCTTCGAAGTTCTGGTTCGGAGGTATTTTACAGCTCCGAAACCAGGCTTCGCCAGGAGCAAACGTTCGAAGTCAAGAAGTCTTCGCTCCACCCACAACACCAAAAACTCAACTCTGCTAAGTCAGTGCATGCTCCGCACACTGGGTGCCTTCGAGTAGACTTCGCACTTCACCCTTCGCATGAGATGACTTCCCTCTGAGCACTTCGACCAGATACTCTGTACTAGCAACTAGTACTAGGCCTCGTATTCCGAAGAGCTAAACTCACACAGAGCACACTGCGCTAAGGACTTCGACAAGGGAAGAAACGAGCTTCAATTTAAGCCAAGAACATTGCTTTGCTAGTAATCAGAGAGGACTAGCCTCCAGTTTACACAGAGCGGACACACACTGAGAACACACTCTTCACAAGCATAGATCACCCACACACTTCTCTAAAAACACCCCAGTGCACAAACTCGAACTAGGAAGAAGTGGAGCAGAAAGAAATCAAAACTTGCAGTGCAAAACAAGCATACAAGTTCAAGCAGTAAATGAAAACAGAATCAAAGTTTCATTGCTTGAATAGGGAACACAAAATGAACTCACAGGATGAATACATGAGAGTGTGGCGGCTAGCACATGAGTTCTACAATGGCTGCTCAAAGTGTTATTGTTGCCTAGCTAGCCTCCACTATTTATAGGCACTATTCAGCCCTGTGAATAGACTACTTTACCCCTAGAGTTTACACTGTTTTTGTCCCTCTCAGACAGGGGGTACATATGGTAGTCTACTTTATTTAGAGGCTTCTTTTGTCAGCTTCGTAGAGGAGACAACATTAGCTTTTGCAGAGCAGACACGGTCAACCTTTGCAGTTTTGGATTCTTCTAAAGCCCCCCTTCGCACGCGAGGGGTGCGGTAGCTTCGGCGAGAAGCCTTGGGCCTGAAGGCCTTCGCTTCACCGAAGTCAGCCTTCGATACAGTGACGGTTTTGAGCCGAAGCCGTCAAAACCCTTGAGCCTTCACGCCATCATCTCCGGAGTGGACCACCACGGCTTTGCAGCTACTCCTAGCTCGAACTCCGTCAGTCCATATACCGAAGCCATGCATAGCCGAAGTACTTCAATACAACCACACTCCGAAGCGCCACCTTCAGAGTACCACCCTTCGAAGTCCCTCCTTCGTCCAAGGCCTCCGCATGAAGCATTCCATGAGCACTGTGTCGTAGTGTCTCTCCCCGAGCACACTCCTCGACGAACCTCACCCAGACCATGCCTTTGATGCACCTCGACTTCTGAGACCTCCGTCGGGTAAACCTTCGAATGCCTCCATCCGGAGTACACTTCGAACTCATTGCCTTATTGTTGAGGACTTTGTCCACCATACTCTGAAGTCACTCCTTTTGGAGTACCCTTCGAAGTGTCTCGCCTCTGAGGACTTCATCTTGGGGTACCTTCAGCCGGAACCATGCTCCGCACTCTCTGCCTTTGCCTGATGCACCTTGACCCAAGGACTGACCTCGAACCCTCGCAGCCTTCGAGACCGAGATCCCCACTCGCCTGGCATCAAGCCTCCCGCTTGACCCAGGTTCACTTGCTTGCGAACCGTCCATCGCATCTGAAGTCACCTGCACACCACAGACAAGTGTATCCAGTACCTCGAAGACCTCTCTAGGTAAACAACCTCTGGTACACACTCCGGTGTACCGTCCAAAGTACCGAACCCTTCGGTACAACCAAGTCATTGTGTACTGTCGGACCCCTCCAACAGTCACACTCCGCTGCAACAGCCGCAACAACCGAACCCTTCGGTGAAACAACCTCCGAACCCCTTTGGAGGGACCCCTTCGAATCCAGAGGATAAAATCTGTCAATCACTCATCACAGACTCTGAAACCAACCCTTGGTTTCTCACTTGCAATGCCTGCAGATGCCCGAAGGGACATCGTGTTCCTTTTGAGTCGCTTTCCCCTTACTCTTAAAAGTCTTAGTGTTCTTCTTAGGGGAAAAAGTTTTCTTCACCTTATCTTGGATGTGATGTACTGAATTACTACCATGTGCCTCCTTGATGCGCTCTTCTTCTTGATCGTAGTTGGAAACTAACTTCTCCAAAGTCTAGTCTTCTCGCTGAGAGTTGTAATTGACCACAAAGTGCTCAAAATCCTTACTCAGAGAAGTCATGATCACATGGACAACAAAATCCAAAGGCAACTCCATCTTCATGGACTTCAACTTAGAAGCCTAGTTACTCATTCTCAAAATGTGGTCTCTAATGCCCCCACCAAAGTATTTTTCTTAATGATGAAGCTCGCATGTACCTTAGTAGAGTCAGTAAACTGACTTTCTACCTTCTTGAGATATTGTGTAGCAGTTTCACATTTTGGGATAGATCCCCTGGTCGGCTCCATGATGGAGTTCTTAATGATCATAAGGCACTTCCTGTTAGACTATTTCTACTTATTGTGCTCAATATCTTATCTCATTCTTACTGGAGCAAATTCCTTCTGACGGGTAGCGAAAGCCTCATGGGTCTCGCCACTCTGAATAGCAGGCTCAGTAGGCTCAACTAGGCAATCTTGCTGTAAAGCAAAATCAACATCTAAAATGGCGAGAGCAATTTCAACGCTCTCTCGCCAAGAGCCATAATTATCCCCATTGAGTTTCTCAATGGAAGATATCTGAGTGAGCAGTTGGCCTGATAAGGAACAATAATCAAGAGGATTAATTATAGACATAAAAAATACATGCAAATTTAATGTTGGTCAAAATTAGCATGTGACATACTTCAAAAATAAGAATTAATTCTACACCACCGTTGGGCAGAAATAGAATCAACTCAGCTTAATCATAATAATTTTATCACCAATGTTGGTTAGGAGATAAAAATACCATGCTAACAAAATAAAAATTTATCATGTCAATTAAATTATATCGTTGGTTCAAATTTAATCGACAAAATAAATAACACTTAATTAGGTGGATGAACATGGTTATATAATTATAAGGTGCTAGCACAACAGAAGACTTAAACAAAAATAATACACTGTTTAATCAGCGGCATAATTCTAAATTTAAATTCTTAAACAATTATTTTCTAATTAAACATGTCGTTAGACTAAATTTAAATCAGAAAATAACAAAAAAATGTTCTAAAATATACTCAAAAAATCAGAACATGTTACTAAACATGACAAAAATTACAAAATTATCCCCACATATAACTTAATGTTATCTTAATTTTAGGCAATTTTCTTAATTTCTAGAGAATTAATAAACACAAAACTAATTTTTTAAATTCTAGAAATAAAACAAAGCGAATTCGGCCCAAACAGTGCAAAAATCCTAACCCAAAATGAGATTTTTGTAGGCCAAGTGAACCTAGTCCCAGGCTAGGAATATGTCGCGCCCCCGCGTGCGCAACCTAGGCTTGGGCCGCCATTCCCCCCCCCCCCCCCCGCCTAGGCTACATCCTGCTCGATCACTGCTAGACGACCACACGCGACCGTCGCCCGCTTAAAAGGCCAGTCGTGCCACGAAAACCTAACCCTATCAATTCCATGCGCGCGCGAGCGGGACTGAGTGGCTGAGAGCGGAGCGGCAGTGGCTACGGCGGTGGACCGTGACGGTAAAGCACCGCCCGCCGACTAGCTGGCCGAGCCCCGCGCTCACTCGAGGGTGAGCAGGGCTCCGCCGAGCTAGCTGGCGGCGGTCAAAACCGCCTGACCCGAGGGCAAAACAGCGGTCGCCGGTGAGCGGCGGTGAACTAGGGCCTTCTTCCCGTCCTCTAGCGAGTAGTGGCGACAGTGCGCGATGAGGTAAGTCCTCGTCCCTAAACTTAGGCTTAGTTAGGGTTAGGGTTAGGGTGAAAACCCTAACCCTAATCCTCTGATCTGATTTTTTTGTTTCTTGTCTGTTCTTCCGTTGGGTTCTCAGGGGTTTGCTTAGGGTTCATAGTATAATGTGGGGTCCTTACAGGGGGTTTTCTGAGGTTCTCAGTGCAGCGGTGGTGTCGGCTCAAGGGGACCTAACACCAAAACCTAAATCCCTAGCCAGCCTAAACATAGATCCGGCTATACCATTGAGAAAGTAAGCTAAGGGGATTACCTAGGTTAGGGGCTAGCAGGGTTGAACTTAGGTATACATGGCATGATCTTAGATGAAAAAACAGAGACAGAAAAGGGTAGTGTACCTTCGTTGTTGGAGTTGGAAGAAGACACCATGGTGAATCCTTGGCATCGTGGTCCGGCGAGCAGAACAATAGTGAAGGGGCCTTCCCGTCGTTTCAGCGCAAAACCAAAAGATTAGGTTGGTCTATGGATGTTGGGGAGAGAGATGTGGCGTACAAGGTATCGAAACCTTGCAGTTGTTGGCCTCTCCCTCTTATTTGTAGCGCTATGCGACAGGGGGGCCTTCAACCATAATCAGTTGAGCACCCCCGATCAGGGCGCATGAGTCCAGGGGAACTCTGTTAGAGAGTCCGAGTCTTAGGGGGAGGAGAGGGACTCGACCCCCTCTCCTTCACGACATCTTATCCTAACAAAGCATACTTCTTGCAAGCCATAGTCCACAAGCAAAACTTGTCAGTTGAGCGGCCTAGCCCATTAGACACAATCACACACACAACAGCACATAACTAACAATCCAACATCACTAATTCACTAATTGATATCTTTAAGTTGCCAACTCAATTCCAATCCCTAGATAAAGATATGTCGATGTCTATCGTCCAATTGATTTTCCTAGCCTAACCCTAAGGTGATGTCTAGCATTGACACCAAATGCCGTCATTGCTGAGGACATTGTTGCTTGCCTCAAAGTCTAAATCTAGCGATCATGACGCGTTGTGCGGTCACTATGATCTGGATGCACCACTCTCTTAGCGAAGCGACGGTGTCTCATTGCTCTTCCCTCATCTCCTATAGTGGCCACACCAATGTTCCAACATATTGCATGGGATAACACTTGCCAACCATCACGCTGGCGCTATAAGGCCATCTCCAATGCAAAGATACTTAAAGAGATGCTAAAGTAATAAAATATGTTAAATATTTTGTCTAAGAGCCTCAATTTCCAATGCAAGATGTTAAAGATAGGTGCTTAAACTTATTTTTTGAAATCGTAGCAAAACATCTTATAGTCCAATGGTAATCTCTTAATGTAGTGCTTAAAGACAAAAAAACAGGTAAATACTAGTATAGTCTGAGCTGGATTCATTTGGCTGCTCGTGCATGTATCCATGTTGTTTTTTGTATTGTATTTTTGTATTGCATGGTTTGTTGTGCAATGCAATTTGTTACGCACATTCAGATTATTTAGTTGCCGCATGCAATTCAACGTTTTGTTTGTATTTGCTCCGGTTTGCATGCTTCAACGCTCTGTTTGTATTTATTTGCTTCGGTTTGCATGCTTCAACGTTCTGTTTGTATTTGCTCTGGTTTGCATGCATGCTTGCAACGTCCTGTTTCCTTTGCGTCAAGCATCAATTTCTTGCGTATCCAATTTTTGATCTAAGCGTTATTCAAGCATCGGTGCTACAGATAGCACAGATTCCTACCCTATAGCATCCAAACAGAAAAAGCCGGTTTGTTTTGGCTAAGCCGAGTTGTGATGCCTACCACTGACAACCTACACTCTCGCGTTGGGTCTTTACATATCTCCTATTGTCCGGTGTTTTGGTAAAACCAAAAATAAAAAACTGAACCAAAATATTTCAGATTTATTAATTCTAATATTTCAGTTTTATTAATTCTAATAACTGATTTATCAGTTTCTATTTTTTGTAAAACCTGAATTTTTAGAAACCAAACGAACCTAATAAGTTGTCCACCCTCCTAATATCAATGTCAGTAGTAGTGATGTTTTTGTGCAAAAATAGTCTCCTGTTCCGGCGTACATAAATATTCCCTCATTTTGGATAAATTCTTTTTTGACACTGTACAGATAGGTGCAGCGTGCATCGCAGCGCAATCCAGTACTCTCAGTTTCATAATACAACTCGTATGATTTGTTTATAAATCTTATTTAATTTCATCAATTTTGTAAAAAAATATTAACAACAAATCAAATTAATTTCATTAAATTCACCATGAAACATATTTTAATAGTGTAGTTATTTGATATTTTAGATGTCAATATGTTTTTCTTAAACTTAATCAAAGCTAAAGAAATTTAACTTATAAAATCAAACAAATTATAATATAAAACCATCATAATATGAAATAAAAGAGTAAAATAGTGGCGGCCTGAGCTTTCGATTCGGCGACCTGGAATTTGGTAGCTCTATACTTTTCAACATGCAAGACACATAATTAGGATTTAGGAGTCCAACTTGTTCCAACAGAGTCGAGTTTGCAAGACACAACATATCAGATTTCCCTGGCAAAAAGATAGTTTTCAACATGAAAACATTCCGAGCAAACTACTAGCATTGTGCTCAGTAGAAGCACAAGTCCTGAAGAGTTTACGACTTTACGGCAATGATGAAACAGAAAACTTGTTGCTGTTAATAATTAGGAAAGAACACGATGAATCGGTATTCGGTGATGACCAATGCATCACTACATGAGGACGAAAATGGAACTTCAAAATGAGAGACAGTATGATGCATCCAACCACGGCATTTTATTTGATGCATTGTGGTGGGAAAAATACAATGGCGCCTATCACAAAAAGACTTCATGGAAGGGTCCTCTGGTGGAGGGGAAGGGCTCCCAATTCTTCGCGCTCTAATCTCTCCTTTTTCACCTGCAAATAGAAAAATGCATATCAAACAATAGCAGACTTGGACAAGCTTCAAATGAAAATTATCCCCACCATAAAACTAACCTGCAAACTTAAAGCCTACAAATCTCTTGGGTACTGATATCAGTGTTACTTCTGTGTAGACTTTAGGGGTGCAATTAGTATAGCGTGGTCAGATGTAAGTATACAACAATCAAGGGAGTTAGAAGGATAACGGACAAAAGTCACACCCATGATTCAGCAATTTTTAGGGCAAAGCATCTTGTACTCAGTTAGCAAAAGAGTAATAAAACTAAAAATGACAACACTTGACAAGATTATAACCAAGAAAAAGAAAAGGTGATAGATCAATATTCATGCTGCCATAGTGACACGCACCCCTTGAGGAAGAAGGTCAAAGAAGTAGAACATATTCAAACACACAAAATAGCTTCAGGATAACTTGCTTCAAAGAAGTGAAACCCTATTTACATGAACATAATTGATTAATGATTACCATTTCAAACTAATCTATACATTCTTCCTAGTACCAGAGATAATATTACAAGGGCTATATAACACACATTATGACATGCTAATGCATAATCAGATGCAAAATGACCTCATACTTAGAAAGTAGATAAGGGTAAAGAAAAGTGCATAATATAGACCATAGCTTACTTAGCATTCAATTATAATTAGTGTCTGTGCATGAACAAGTGCACTGACAGAAGAGCATCTTCATATATTTACCAGATCCAACATGTCGCTCAAATAGCCTCTGAATGGTGTCAGTCGTGCCTGTGCGAAATAGAGAAAATGTTTCAAAAGTCAGGTTAGGATTGATAATACAGGCATAATGGTAACCATTGGCTCATTGCTAAACATGAAAAATAGCCCAATTACATATTCAGGTCGTTAGAGAGAAGAAATCTACAATGTTCTAAAAATTGGGTCAAGGTGCTGCCAAGGCACTAAGCGCCACCCGCGACTTTGCCCTTGGCAGTGAGCTCAGCAGCCACAGTGCCTTGGCGGTGAAACTCGGTGCCGCCTAGGCACTGAGGCTAGGGACGGATGGAAACGAATCCAGATAGCACTATTTATCACATTTTAATTTAAATATGAATACGGGTTCGGATGTTCTCGAATACGAATACAAAACGGATGTTTCGAATACGAATATTTATTCGGATGTTTACTCGGTTTAACTCCAAATGTTCGTTGTTTCACAAAATTTTTAAAAGTTCAAAGGGTCCAATATACCAAATTAGAATAATAATTAATAAGAAACAGTGATACACAATAAACCATGCACAAAATAAATTTTTAAACAACACTAGCTAAAATTAATCATACACAACAACCAATAAGAACTACATAAAGTCTTGAACCGAAATTTATCATACATTTCAACCAACAAGAACACACAAATTGAGTCCAGGTGCGCAAATGCAGAAAAAACAGGTGGCAATTTGGAAAGAATTGGCTGGATTTTATTGTTTTTAAAAATTAAACATTTTCAAAATTTTATTAACATCCTATATGATAAATGTCTCAAAACGTTTTCAAAATTTTATCATGGTATCTAAGTATAATATTATAACACTATGACAAGTCTCATATTTTGCAGACTTTATTTGATTTTTTTATAATTAAAAAACCCTTAAACTCCACATTACTGATGAAGTGTTGTAACATAATTTTTTAACATTTCTTTAAATTTAGTGGATAAGAACTAAAAATGGACACAAAATAGTGAATGTGATTTTTCTATAAATTTTAGCGCATTATTTTAGGTACTTGCAGTTCAAATTTCACATATTTCAATTTAAATACTAGAAACACAATTAATGACTTAAAAATAGCAAATAGATATAGAAAAATACAAAAGAATCATATGGTATGAGATATGTTATATTTTAATTATATAAAAAAATTCAAGTTAAAACAAATATTTAACCATCAATTTACTTTAAATCATAGTCTATTCCTTCTCGAAACTCTATTTCCTCTCGAGAGAATCTCAGATTTCTTAACATCCTATATGATAAAATTTTCGAAACATTTTAAACAATTTATCATGATATCTACATATAATATTATAACACTGTGACAAGTCTCGTATTTTTCAGACTTAATTTGATTTTTTATAATTAAAAACTCTTAAACTCCACATTACCAATGAAGTGTCGTAACATAAATTTTTTAACATTTCTTTAAATTTAGTGGATAACAAATAAAAATGGACACAAAATATTGAATATGATTTTTCTATAAATTTTAGTGCATTATTTTAGGTACTTGCAGTTCAAATTTCACATATTCCAATTTAAATACTAGAAACACAATTAATGAGTTAAAAATATCAAACAGATCTAGAAAAATACAAAAAAGTTATATGGTATGCGATATGTTGTATTTTAATTATATAAAAAAATTCAAGTTCAAACAAACATTTAACCATCAATTTACTTTAAACCATAGACTATTCCTTCTCAAAACTATATTTCCTCTCAAGTAAATCTATTAAGTAAATCTTAGATTTCTTAACATCTTATATGATACATTTTTTGAAACATTTTCAAAATTTTATCACGGTATCTACGTGTAATATTATAACACCATGATAAGTCTCGTATTTTTCAGACTTTATTTGATTTTTTTTATAATTAAAAAACCCTTAAGCTCCACATTACCAATGAAGTGTTGTAACATAAATTTTTTAATATTTCTTTAAATTTATTGGATAAGAACTAAAATAGAAACAAAATAATGAATGTGATTTTTCTATAAATTTTAGTGTATTATTTTAGGTACTTGCAGTTTAAAATTCACATATTCCAATTTAAATACTAGAAACACAATTAATGAGTTAAAAATAGCAAATAGATCTAGAAAAATACAAAAACTTTATATGGTATGATATATGTTGTATTTTAATTATATAAAAAAATTCAAGTTCAAACAAACATTTAACCATCAATTTACTTTAAACCATAGCCTATTTCTTCTCAAAACTCTATTTCCTCTCAAGAGAATCTCAAATTTCTTAACATCTTATATAATAAAATTTTCGAAACATTTTAAAAAATTTATCATGATATCTACGTATAATATTATAACACTGTGACAAGTCTCGTATTTTTCATACTTTATTTGATTTTTTTTATAATTAAAAAACCCTTCAGCTCCACATTACTAATGAAGTGTCGTAACATAATGTTTTTTAACATTTCTTTAAATTTAGTGGATAACAACTAAAAATGGACACAAAATAGTGAATGTGATTTTTATATAAATTTTAGTGCATTATTTTAGGTACTTGCAGTTGAAATTTCACATATTCCAATTTAAATACTAGAAACACAATTAATGAGTTAAAAATAGAAAATAGATCTAGAAAAATACAAAACAATTATATGGTATGAGATATGTTTTATTTTAATTATATAAAAAAATTCAAGTTCAAACAAATATTTAACCATCAATTTATTTTAAACTGTAACTTATTAATATTCACTAACTTAAGTATTCCATAATTATATAAATAATAAATAAACCATTAATATAGTGATAATATATTATCTTGAGTCTAAGTTTAATCTGTGTGAAATCCTAAAACGAATATGAATGTATCCATTTTCATATCCATATTCAGCAAAATTCGGATATCTGTTTCCATATCCACATTTGTAAAACGAATTCGGATATTTCCGAATGTCATCCATATTTAATTCGGATATGAATACAGATATCCATATTTACAGTTATTCGAATACGAATACGAATAATTCGGATATTCTGAAATCCATATCCATCCCTAACTGAGGCTGCCGGGCAAGCTCCTACATGTCACTTCAATCCGCCACCGATCTACACGTCACACATGGCCTCAGTGCCTCCTCAGTCCTCACAGCGCCCAATGAGGTCACTGCTGCTGAGCTCTCCAAAACAACCGCCCTCTGCCTGTTTTGTGCCACCTTCTAGGGGAAGGTGTGCACCAAGTTTCTCACACGTTAATATTCTTTATGTTGGTGTGCTGAAACTTTATTAAAACAAAACATGTGTTTTGGATACTATTTTTGTGAAAAATGTGCTCCAAATTATTGTTGCCCATTTATCTACCACCGGCCACCTAATAGCTATGTTATCCAGATACGTGAATACGGATACACGATACGCGATACGTGATACGACGATATTTCAATACGTCATTTTCTAAAAAACACGATGTCATGCTTGGGTTATGCTACATACGGTACCGGAAAACAGGGAAACAATGCCATGAGAACAGCAGGCATGAGCTAATTCTGGTGGATTGATTCTAGTGATTAGGGAATAAAATCTGTATTGCCAAATACGGTTAGGGAATAAGATCTTCATGTTGCCACCCTGTAGAATATAAGCAGGAGTCCGGCTAGAAGGGAAGGGGGGATTTTGGGTATTGTTACGACTGTAAGGGTTAGTCCTTGTCCGCGATAGCGTGGAGCCACGACGGCTCCACCACACTGGTGCGGTCCTGGTCCCTGACCTACCACTCTTTCTCGTACAATCCGAGTTCACCAACCACTGACAACTTGGCATCATGAGTTTCGGGTTCCGCTTCTGCTGCCCACGACATGAGCTCGGCTTCAGCGATAGGCAATGGGTCGGAATCAGCAGCCAACTAAGGAGAGAAGGAGCTCACCATGGCCGATGTTGCCAGATGGCTCTAGGCGATGAAATACATCATGAGACCACTGATACCCCTGTGCGATCAGGTGGTAGCCATGGAAACCGCACTCACAGAGCAAGGCCAGCGGCAACAACTCCTGCATGTTGGCCTCCTTCGCGCCGAGCGTGCTCTGCGTAGCCAGGAGATTGGCCGACCACCAAATGGCCGCCGCTGCGGCGACGACGAGGAGGGATTTCCCACCACACACAAAATGGAATTTCCAAAGTATGACGGCGTGGGCGATCCCCTGCCACGGTTAAACTAGTGCCAACGTTATTTCTGTGTGCGGCGTACTCTAGAGAACCAGCACGTTGCCTACACAGCATTTTACCTCACTGACGACACGCAATTGTGGTACCACCGACTAGAGCTCAACATCGGACCGCCGCCGTGGCCACGCTTCGTCCAACTGGTGAACAAACGGTTAGGGCCACCGCTAACCGATGGTCCGATCAGCGAGATTGCGCTGCTTCATCGTGATGGCAGTGTAGATGACTTTGCCAAGCGCTTCATGGCCTTGTCGTGCCACGACACAACCATCTCAGAAGCTCATCAGCTGCAGCTATTTCTTGCGGGCCTCGGGAATCCTATTAGCACGGATGTCGCATTACACGGACCACCTCTACTCGATGACGCCATGATGTTGGCCCGGGCGTATGAACAACGTGAAGCGGCGCCACCCGCACAGACACCACGACAACAGTAGTTCTCACGCACCCGCGCCAACCCTCCTGGCTTGGCCTCAGGTGCCTCGCTAGCAGCCTTGGCTACCTCTTCGCTGTTGGTGGCCAAGCCCGCCACGTCAATCAGGCGACTGGCACCCGCCGGGGTGGCCCAGCATCGCAAGAATGGGCAATGCTTTCATTGCGACAAGTCCTTCATGCATGGACACAAGGAGGTATGAAACAACTATTCTGCATTGAGGTGGGCGACGATGATGACACTCTGTAGATGCCATGGACACACTGATGATCTCCATTCACACGCTCATGGGTATACAGCCACGCGCGAGGCGCACGATGCAACTCCATGTCATCATCAACGGCGCAAAGATCATCGCCCTCTTGGACTCGCGGTCTACACACAACTTCCTGGATATCGACATCGTTGAATGCATCAACATCAAGTTTGGCAGCCAAGCAGGGCTACGAGTCAATTTGGCAAACGGTGAGTGAGTGCAGAGCCAGAGCTGCTGCAACAACATGCCCATCACCATCGGCAATGAACCGTTCACACTTGATTGTTTCGGCCTTGCGCTCGGCTCCTATGAGATGGTGCTTGGTGTCCAATGGCTGGAGTCACTAGTTCCGATATTTTGGGACTTCGTCGCGCACACCATCGTCTTCGTCCGGAATGGACACCAGGTCTACTGGCAAGCCACAAACTTGATAGCAAGCTCACCCCCGTTGATGTCAATACACGGCAACGTCCTAGAGGACTTGTTGCGCCGCTTCGAGGGGGTCTTCGCCACACTGGTGGGGCTGCCGCCGGTATGCCCAAGCAGCCACCACATTCTGCTTCTGCTGAGTACAACACTAGTAGCAATGCGGCCTGATCGATATGCGCACCTACAAAAAGAGGAGCTAGAATCCCAGTGCGCTGACATGCTTCGTCAGGGGGTGATCCGACCGAGCTCATCGGCGTTCTCATCGGCGGTACTGCTTGTCAAAAAGCATGACGAATCTTAGCGATTTTGTGTTGATTACAGGGCACTGAACAGTAAGACGGTGAAGGACAAGTTTCCAATACACATCGTTGAAGAGTTGCTCGACGAGTTGCGCGACACCGTCTTCTTCACGGAGCTCGACCTGTGATCTGTGTGATCTGGATACCATCAGGTGTGGATTCATGAAGCCGACATGGACAAAATGACATTTCGCATGAACCAGGGACTCTTTGAGTTCCTTGTCATGCCATTCGGCTTGACGAACGCGCCGACCACCTTTCAAGCACTCATGAATGATACTCTCCAACCATTCCTCTGCAAGTTCTTGCTCGTTTTTTTATGATATCCTCATCTATAGCCCCTCCCGGTCGGAGCATCTCTAACAACTCAACTTGGTGATGTCCAAGCTACAAGAGCATCATTTGTTCGCTAAACGCTCCAAATGTGCGTTCAGTGAACGTTCAGTGGCGTATCTAGAGCACGTGATTTTGGCGGAGGGTGTCGCGATGGATGAACAGAACATCTGAGCCGTGCTACACTGGTTGTTGCCACGATCCGTGCATGGGGTCTGAGCCTTTCTGGATTTAGCGAGGTACTACTGCCACTTTATAAAGAAATACGGTGCCATTTCCACGCCATTGACAACACTCCTCAAGAAAGACGCGTTCAAGTGGAGTGCAGCAATTGAGGCGTTCCGAGTGTTGCAATGCGCCCTTACGACAACGCCGATCCTACAGCTCCCGAACTTCCACCGAGACTTCATCGTGGAATGTGATGCTTCCGGCATAGGCCTCGGTGTTGTTCTCCATCAAGGTGGCGGACTGGTGGCCTTCTTCAATCGCCAACTGGTGTCGTGGGATACCAAGCTCGCCACCTATGAGCAAGAGCTCATTGGACTGGTCCAAGCCATACGGCACTAGCGACCGTACCTTTGGGGGAAAACATTCGTCATCAAGACCGACCACTTTAGCTTGAAGTTTCTCCTCGATCTGCTCCTTGCAACAATTCCTCAACACCAGTGGGCTAGCAAACTCATCGGGTTCGAATTCCACATCGAATTCCGATCCGACGTGGGGAACGTAGTGGAGGACGCCTTGTCCCAGCACGACACTGAGTCGACGGCGGAAGTGGCGGCACTCTCAGCTTCCTCCTTCACCGTCCTCGACGATCTCCGTCACGAGAATTCAACTTACCCTATACTCCAGACTCTAATGACATAGGTACTTGCCGGTGAGCAGGGGGAACATTAGCAGATCATTGATGACTTGATCATAGCGCGCGGAAAGGTGTTTGTACCAGTGGGGTCACCGGTGTTGTCAGGCCTCCTGGCTCAAGCGCATGGGTGCGGCCATGAAGGTACTGAGAAGACACTACACTGAGTACACGATAATTTTCTGGTCCTTGGCGCCCGCACGCTTGTACGCGACTTTGTGCGAGCTTACACAATCTGCCAGCCTAACAAGACCGATCAGCTGCAACCGGCCGGCTTGCTCCAACCTCTGTTGGTGCCATCGACGGTGTGGGCAGACATTGCACTCGAATTCATAGAAGGGCTTCCCAAGGTCAATGGTCGGTCTGTCATTCTGACGATCGTCGACAAGTTCTCTAAAGCCGCCCATTTCATGCCGCTGGGACACCCATACACGACCACTACTTGTTGGCGTAAAAGATTACGCTAACAGGTTTCTGTGGAAAAGAAACTAACAAACGAAGTGTTTGTGAAGCAAACTGTTCTAAGCCTCCGAAAGGATAATAGCTTAGAATAGTTCGAATGTGTGTATTGAATAACTTGTATTCGGTCCCTATTACAGGGTGAAATGGGGGGTATTTATAGGCCCAAACATTAAGGAAAAGACCTATTTACCCCTCTATTACAACCGACATAGTGGAAACTATTCGGTTCCCTTAATAGGGCTAAAATGGTAAAAGACTAATCTAATGAGAAAGAAGATGATGAGGACATCACTTCACAGGATACACACATGAAGCCTCCACCTACAATTCAATTACAAGGACCAATCACACGCGCCCGTGCCCGTCGCTTGAACCATGAGGTTAATTCGTTCCTTAGCAACCATGTTAATATTTGTTTGGACGGAATGCTACTGAATACGGGTGATATTTTGTTGCTTAGGAACATGGGAGATGGAATAGAAGAGTTGGAGTTGAAGACGGAGTCGCACGGATGACTTCAAGTCAAGAATTCGCTGGTTCGGACTACATCGACCACCCTGCACCAAAATGGGCATAACTTCCTCATACGAAGTCCGATTGGCGCGTTCTTTGACTTTTTGGAAAGCTGAGGAGAAGACGGATCGTTTGCCGTTGGTTTCACATCATTTGGACTCTCGAGTCGTTCTGTATGATTAAAACAGTCCTGCGTGACAGAACTAGGCCGTGTTGGCCATAATCTCTGAGTCTGTACATCTTCTAGCCCACAGCCCAAGTCTGTTCACCTCCCACAGGCCGCCGCCCTATATATTCTCACGCCAGCCACTTCTAGGGTTAGGTTTTGCTTTGTTGCATCTACACTGTTGTGTTTAGATCCCGCCTCTTGCGCCGGACCGATTGGCTGCCGCATTGGCGTTTGTGAAACCTCAACTTATCTTCGTTTGTCTGTGTTTTGGCATTCGATTTGTATCCTTCCTGTTCTTGCTTGTGTTCTTGGGTTCGCTTGCAGGAATTAGCCTTCGTGGCGAGGTCAATCGCGTTCTGCGTGGTTGATAACCAACGGAGACAGTGGTGTAACGATTGCAAGGTTTTGATCCGCCGGACCGGAGCCTTGGATCGCCAACGTCGAGATTCTCCACCAGCCCAAGTTTATCCCTTACCTAGCGGAAGATCGGGACCAATCCCCCATCAGCTGGTATCAGAGCTCAGATTTCCCGTTAGGTAATCTCGATCTACTTTTGTTTTACCCAGAGTCCAGAAAACCGCACCAAAAAAATTCCCCACCGAGAACCCCTTTGTGCCTTGCGATTTTAATTTCAGTTTTAACTTTGTTGAGTTCGTGTTCTTGGTCGAGTCTTGTTGCTGGTTTAGTCATCCCTCTGTGTCGTTTGAGTAGTAGTTGTTCTTGTGTCTCAGAAAAAAAATATCCCCACCGAAAAACCCCCCCTTCCGCAACCTTTCTTTGTTTTCCACATCTGCTCTTTGTGACCCCCCTTCGGTAAAACAGGCATAACTTTTCGCTCGTTTGGCAGAAAAATCTGAAATTTTTTGAGCGTGTTCCTGACTCAATTTGGAGGGTCCCCTAACCCACAAAGGTCGGTTAGCCCTCACCAAAATCGCCAAAAAAAATCGGGAAGATAGAGAAAAAAATTGGAGAAAGTTTTTGCTCGCCGGACAGCAAACTTGTTTGAATTTTGTGAGCCACATCCCACCTTAGTTGTAGGTGCCAATTTTTGTGGTTACTCCTCTGGTCATCCTTGTTTCAAAAAAAAATAGAGTGAAAAAAAGAAGAAAAAAAAATAAAAAAAAGAGAGAAACGGTCCTGTTATTTTGCTTGTCCGAACTCTTGTCCAAACTCTTGTCCGAACTCTTGTCCAATCTGAGGCAGTCTTTGGCTGTTTGTTGCTTGTCCGATCTCTTGTCCGAACTCTTGTCCGAACTCTTGTCCGATCCGAACAGCAGCAAAAAAAAAAGAGAGAAAAAAAAAATTTCACATACCCTTGTCCGATCACTTGTCCGATCTCTTGTCCAATCCCTTGTCCGATCTATAGAGAGCTGATTTTGACCTGTTTGTGCTTCCTTTTTGATTTTTGGGCACATAGTTTCCCTCTATTACTTGAACTTTCACTTTGGGAGCACTACGGTCAGCAACTTTGACGAGTACTTGGGAATACTTATTGAACTTGGTTTAACTGTTATTATTATCGCTAATCCTTGCTACTCACTTGCCTTCCAAGCTACACATTTCTCTTGGTCAGGACAGGTTCATTCCTTGCAATTGTACACCATCCTCCGTTTGGTTCATCACCTGTAGGCCAGTGACCTCACTGCGGCGTGGTAAGAACACTTGCAAGCGTGGGTAAGGTGCTTGACGAATTGCTTCCACCACACATCCAGCACCCCACCTAGCTGTTTTTCAACCAGGATTATTCTTTGTTGTTTTGTCTTTCACTAACATGGCAGATAACAGCGGCACCCCACCATCTGATTTTAATGAATGTGTCTCACGACGTGCTCTACTAGAGTCTCAGCGGCAGACCCAACATTCCATCGAACGTCTCGCACGTACTGTGGCTGACCTAGTAGACCGGATGACTGCCTTGGAAACACGATTGCCTACTGCACGAGCCAACGATGAACATGTTGAAGAGGAAGACGATCATATTGAAGATGAAGACGACCTATCCTATGCCGGAAACAATGCCATTGACCCTGACGAGGCTGCACGTCATCGCTTTCAGTTCAACCGTCAAGGTATGGGCGGCCACCGCAACCGCCCTCCACGAGGTAACAATGACAACCACAGGAACAATGATCCCTACTCTAAGGTAAAATTTTCAGTACCTCCTTTTGCTGGCACCTATGATCCAGATGCATATTTAGATTGGGAGATGTCGGTCGAACAAAAATTTAATGCTCACATGGTTCCTGCTATCCACCGCGTGCGTTTAGCTACTAGTGACTTCACTCGATATGCTCTTCTTTGGTGGACTGAAATAGTTCAGGTTGGAAATGAACCACAAACTTGGGATATGTTAAAACGGCAAATGCGTGGTAGATGGGACCCTCCTTCATATAAACGTGATTTGAGAAAAAAATTGCAGCGCCTAAACCAAGGAAATAAATCGGTAGAGGAGTATTATCAGGAGTTGCAAATAGGTTGCATGCGTGCTGAAATTGAGGAGGACAATGAGGATAAAATGGCCCGTTTTTATGGTGGTTTAAGACGTGAAATTCAGGATATCATTGATTATAAGGAATACAATACTATCACTCGTCTTTTCCACCTTGCTATGCTTGCAGAAAAAGAATTGCAGGGTCGCCAACAACCACAACGCAGCATGAGGACCAACATTGGTGGTGCTCCTTCACGCTCAAGTGGGCAGCAGCAACGACCACCCGCACCCCCTTCTCGACCGACGGCTACATCAGCACCCTCTACATCTACAGCCCAGGTTGAGAGTTCCAAGACTGCGGCAACCAAGGCGCCAGCCAAGCCCACCTCCTCGGCGGCCTCTACTGCACGTTCTGCAGCGATCCAGTGTCACAGATGCAAAGGACTTGGACACGTTATGAAAGACTGCCCTAGTCAGCGGGCTTATATTGCTACGGAAGACGGTGGCTATGTAAGTGCTAGTGATGTTGAAGATGAATATGCACTTGCTGCTAACATTGCAGGAGATGATGATACATTCGACGATGACGATGTTCTTGCGTCGGATGCCACTGCCGACCTTGAAGCACTTATTGTACAACGCGTCTTGAGCACTCACATGGAGCAGGACGACAGGGCACAACGGAACAATCTGTTTCAGACCTTCTTCGGCGTCAATAACCGTCGTGTACGTGTCATCATCGACAGCGGTAGTTGCAACAATTTGGTGAGCCACGACATGGTAACGAAGCTTCAACTTCCCACACGCGCGCATCCACACCCTTACCATGTGCAATGGTTCAACAATAGTGGTAAGGTCAAGGTAACACAAACTGCTCACATCAAATTTTCTATTGGTACATACGTCGGAGCTGCTGATTTTGATGTAGTACCAATGCAAGCATGTTCTCTGTTACTTGGTAGACCTTGGGAGTATGATACTGATGCTACACACCATGGTAGGAGCAATACGTACACATTTATGTATAAAGGAAAGAAAGTTACATTGCTTCCTATGACTCCTGCTGAAATTGTAAAATTTGAACAAGAAAAACATGCTAGGGATGCACAAAAGAGCAAACAACCTTCTGAAAATCAGCAAGTAGCTAAGACGCTTTTGAGGCAACAGAAAGATAAAATTGCTTCTCCTTCTTCATCACAAGTTATAAATCTGAAAGGGCGTGTCATGCTTGCAACTAAAACTGACCTTGCTGAAATTTGTGATGATACTCCCTTGCTATACGGCTTGATTTGCACAAACGTGTTGTTTTCACTTGCGAACATTCCTAGCTCTGTTCCTGTTGCAGTCACTGACCTTTTGCAGGAGTTTAAAGATGTTTTTCCTGCTGAGATACCACCCGGGCTGCCACCAATACGCGGCATCGAGCACCAAATTGATTTGGTTCCGGGAGCGTCTCTTCCTAATCGTGCAGCGTACCGTACCAATCCGGAGGAGACAAAAGAAATTGAGCGCCAAGTACAGGACCTTCTTGATCGTGGGTACGTCCGTGAAAGCCTTAGTCCTTGTGCAGTACCCGTTCTTTTGGTACCTAAGAAAGATGGTAGTTGGCGCATGTGTGTTGATTGTCGTGCTATTAATAATATCACCATTCGATATCGACACCCTATTCCTAGATTGGATGACATGCTTGATGAGCTTAGTGGTGCCATTATCTTTTCTAAGATCGATCTCCGTAGTGGTTACCACCAAATTCGCATGAAACTAGGTGATGAATGGAAAACTGCTTTTAAAACAAAGTTTGGACTATATGAGTGGCTTGTCATGCCTTTTGGACTTACTAATGCACCTAGTACCTTCATGCGCTTGATGAATGAAGTCCTACGGCACTTTATAGGACGCTTTGTGGTTGTATACTTTGATGATATCTTGGTTTATAGCAAGTCTCTCACTGAACATGTTGAACACCTACGTGCTGTTTTTATTGTCCTCCGTGAGGCTAGAATGTTTGGTAACCTTGAGAAGTGCACGTTTTGCACGGATCGAGTTGTGTTTCTTGGATATGTTGTCACTTCACAGGGTATTGAGGTCGACGCGGCAAAGGTAGAAGCAATCAACAGCTGGCCGCAGCCCCAAACTATCACAGAGGTACGTAGTTTCCTTGGTCTTGCAGGTTTCTACCGGCGTTTTGTGAAAGATTTCAGCACCATCGCCGGTCCTTTGCATGAGTTGACCAAGAAGGGAATTACTTTTGCGTGGGAGCCAGCACATGAACAAGCTTTTGCCACACTCAAAGATCGCCTTACACATGCACCTCTACTTCAATTACCCGACTTCGGTAAGCCTTTTGAACTAGAATGTGATGCTAGCGGTTTTGGATTAGGAGGTGTGCTGCTGCAAGGAGGTAAACCCGTGGCCTATTTTAGTGAGAAATTACATGGCCCACAGTTGAACTATTCTACCTATGATAAGGAATTATATGCCTTAGTGCGTGTGCTTGAAACTTGGCAACATTACCTTTTGCCTAAGGAGTTTATTATTCATTCCGATCATGAAGCATTGAAGCATATACGTAGTCAAGCAAATCTGAATAAACGACATGCTAAATGGGTAGAATTTATTGAGACTTTTCCATATATCATTAAGCATAAGAAAGGGAAAGATAATGTGATTGCCGATGCTTTATCTAGACGTTATACTTTGCTTTCTCAACTTGATTATAAGATCTTTGGTTTAGAAACATTGAAGGACATGTATGCTACTGATTTGGACTTCAAAGATGCTTTTGCAAATTGTACCGATGTCCGTGCTTGGAACAAATATGTGCTGAATAATGGATATCTTTTTCGTGCTTATGGTAGTAAGGGTAGAAAAGAGATAACATTTGAACCGGGTGATCTTGTTTGGTTGCACTTGCGCAAGGATCGTTTTCCTGATTTGAGGAAGTCTAAGTTGATGCCCCGTGCTGATGGTCCTTTCCGTGTGCTTGAGAAGATAAATGATAATGCATATAAACTTGAGTTGCCTGCAGCTTTTGGGGTTAGTCCCACATTTAACATTTCAGATTTAAAGCCCTATTTGGGAGATGACGATGACCTTGAGTCGAGGACGACTCCAATTCAAGAAGGGGAGGATGATGAGGACATCACTTCACAGGATACACACATGAAGCCTCCACCTACAATTCAATTACAAGGACCAATCACACGCGCCCGTGCCCGTCGCTTGAACCATGAGGTTAATTCGTTCCTTAGCAACCATGTTAATATTTGTTTGGACGGAATGCTACTGAATACGGGTGATATTTTGTTGCTTAGGAACATGGGAGATGGAATAGAAGAGTTGGAGTTGAAGACGGAGTCGCACGGATGACTTCAAGTCAAGAATTCGCTGGTTCGGACTACATCGACCACCCTGCACCAAAATGGGCATAACTTCCTCATACTAAGTCCGATTGGCGCGTTCTTTGACTTTTTGGAAAGCTGAGGAGAAGACGGATCGTTTGCCGTTGGTTTCACATCATTTGGACTCTCGAGTCGTTCTGTATGATTAAAACAGTCCTGCGTGACAGAACTGGGCCGTGTTGGCCATAATCTCTGAGTCTGTACATCTTCTAGCCCACAGCCCAAGTCTGTTCACCTCCCACAGGCCGCCGCCCTATATATTCTCACGCCAGCCACTTCTAGGGTTAGGTTTTGCTTTGTTGCATCTACACTGTTGTGTTTAGATCCCGCCTCTTGCGCCGGACCGATTGGCTGCCGCATTGGCGTTTGTGAAACCTCAACTTATCTTCGTTTGTCTGTGTTTTGGCATTCGATTTGTATCCTTCCTGTTCTTGCTTGTGTTCTTGGGTTCGCTTGCAGGAATTAGCCTTCGTGGCGAGGTCAATCGCGTTCTGCGTGGTTGATAACCAACGGAGACAGTGGTGTAACGATTGCAAGGTTTTGATCCGCCGGACCGGAGCCTTGGATCGCCAACGTCGAGATTCTCCACCAGCCCAAGTTTATCCCTTACCTAGCGGAAGATCGGGACCAATCCCCCATCAGAAGATAAGTCTTCCATCTTAGCTGGCAGAAAAGATCTTGGAGGGCCTTAGTTCGAAGATGTACTCCGAACCAATGCCTATCTTCGTACTTCGGACTTGGTTCCGGGTATCTTCGAAGATGATCGTCTGGGAACCTTCGAATCCGCTGTCTGCCTTTATGTTGCTTCGGCAATAACCCCGAAGATGAGATATTTTCCCCCAACAGTAGCCCCTCGAATACGCTTCTCCGTTTGACCTGTAACGTTAGGAGAGCAGTATACGGAAGGAAAAGATAACCAAACATAGGGGTTATTGGTTTTTATTTTATCTCCGAAATGCATGAAGATATGAACTTCGAATCAGTCTTAAGGAAATTGCTTTTCGAACTATCTTAGAACCGACTCAAGAAGTTCGAAAGTCTTTTAGACTTAGAGAAAATAGCCGTTAAGTTTCTGTTTCCAACGGAAACTGTAGTAAGCGTTAATCTCGGGGAAAAGTAACGGCAGGAATGCGAAACGACATGGATTAACGGTAAAAAACTGAAATCTAGGCTATAAATAGAAGGCCTAGAAGTTACCCGGTTACCTTTTCACCGCATTCTCGCAATCAAAAACTTTTTAGCCCTTTGAGTTCTTGAGCCCTAGCCTCCATTTCTTCAAAGCAATCCGGTGATCGCGATGGTGAAGACTAAGGGATCTGCACCTCCGTCGGCTTTGGCTCGGCAGCAAGCGGCTGCAGCAGCAGTGGCGGCAGCATTGGCGGCGGCACCTTCGGTACCGGCGGTGACATCAATGGTGGCAGGAGGGAGAAATCCCCAAATCGTCGATGACCAAGGTCTGTGCCCACCATCGACAAAGTATTTGGATCAGTCTTTCCAGTTGGGGTCTTCTACCTGCAAAAGAGAGTCACTGGCAATCGCAGCGGGAGGAAAAATCAGTAATGGAGTTATGATTCGGAAGCCAGGCAAAGAGATGATTCCAACGCCAAGACCCGGAGAAGTAGTGGTATTCGAAGCCTTCTTCGAAGCTGGCTTGGGCCTCCCTGCAGTGGACTTCCTGGCAGAGGTACTGGATCTGTTCCATGTAACCCTCCCTCAATTATCTCCGAATGCGGTAGCTAGATTGGCTATCTTCGAATGGGCCTTGAGAGCCGAAGGGTGCGAAGGAAGGGCAGAAATCTTCGCTGCATTGCATAGGGCTACATGCCAACCAAAGACCTTCGTAGGCCCCGGAGGTGAAAAAGTATTGGTATCCTTCGGCAGTATTAACTTTAGGCTTCGAGATGAGTATGCTCTTCAATTTCCTGCCAAGGCCATCAATGCCAGATGGTATACTGATTGGATTCTAAGATGGTTCTATGCCGAAGTTGGGGCAAGCAGTCCTCTGGCCGGGCCCCTCAAAGAAATTCAATTCCGGAAGGAAGCTTTGGTGCAGCCCAACGAAGGTCAGCTCGAAGCTCGTCTTAACCTGCTTCAAAAGATTAGCCGAAGGTTAAGTATGTGAGACTTGGCCGAAGAATTTCTTGGCTTGCAAATTTCTCCGTTGATGGCCAACTGGCCTATCGTCTTCGAAGATGACTCGGAAGGCGGTCTCCGCAAGATCAACTTGACTTTGAGCCCTACAGGTAACTTTGAAACCAACATGCATTATATATATTTACTTCGAAGAAAGACTAATTTGATTTATTTTTTAGCTTCTTCAGCCCCTATTACTTCAGAGCAAATTGTAAGGGCTTCGGAGAAGATTTTGGGTGCCCCAACTCCGACTGAAAAAGAATGGAGAGTTAAATTGGTCGGAAGTTGGGAGAGGTTTAACAGAGTATGGGGAATGTTGGAGTTGACTCCGCCCCCTCTGATGGACTGGGTGCCTTCGGAGAAAGGACCCAAGAAGAGGATAGCTGAAGCCGGAGCTTCGAGCTCCGCAAAGACTCCGGTGAAGAAGGTGGCTCGGAAGCCGAAAAATATCGCACCTTCGAATCCTGTGCCTTTGAGCTCAAGAACCTCAATCTCCGGTTCTAAAGAAGATGAAGGTATATTATTAGTGAGATTGATTGATGAAGATGCAGCTCAACAAAATATTCACATTGAAGATACTGCAGGTATGCCGGAGCCTCAAGCTAATATTGAAGAAGTGAGAGCTCCAGATGCTCAAGAAGAAGAGCAAATCGAAGCCCCTATGGGCGAAGATGAAGTTGAAGTTACAACTTCAGTTGTGGATGAAGGGAGGACTGCTCACGGAGATACTCCGGCAGCTGAAATTTTAACTGTGGATTCAGACGAAGACCTCACCTTCGATCCTCCGAGCAGTCCGGTGCTCGAATGCCCCCAAAATGTCGAAGGTAAACTTTGCATAATTCTTTTATTATTTTCTGCATAATTCTTTGTATAATACTTTTGCTTTCGCAGAGCCCCCTTCGGAAGAAGTACATCACGAAGACACAATTCAAAGGCCTTCGACAACTTCGGAGCCGCACCCGGAGGTCACTCAACAGGGGCCTGGAAGGGGTAAAAGACACATAGAGCCTCTCCCTACTCAAGGATCAACTTCGTCTGAGTCAACAGATGAAAGTGAATCAACTGAGGGGGGGCCATCTTCCGAAGTTCCAAGGACCTCAGGAGAACGCTCCGGACCTTCGCCAAGCAGGGATGACCAAGAGGCTTCGGCAATGCTCCCTCTTTTGACTCCTTTTTTGGAGCCAACTGGGCTTCAGACTCTGCTCAAACCTTTAGGTCGAGTGAGTCGCGAAGTCGGGGAGACAGAGCTGGTAGCAAAATTAAGCAGGGCGAAGAGTTCAGAGCTTAACGTTGCCCTGGAACGAGCGGTCTACCAGGTACGGAGCACCTTCGAGCCAATATCTTTAGCGAATTATATTGGGTTCGGAGTACATCTTCGAACCAGCAGCAAATTATACATGAATAATTTCTTACTTTAGTTTTTTCTTTTCTCAGCAAGCAGTCTTGGCCCGCGCTGCAACTTTATCAAGCGAGAATGAAATTGCTCAGCTTCGGGAAGAAAATGAAACTCTTAAACGCAACTTATCTTTCTCCGAAGCTAGAGTACTTCAAATGGATAATGTGATTTCAACGGAGCGTAGGGCCAGACAGGGCTTGGAGGCTGCTAATAAGGAGCTCGAAGCAGAAAGAATCGTGCTTCGGGCTGAAATTGAAAAGGTGCGGTTGGAGCATGCTAGTGCTGGGTCCGAACTTGTAAGGCTCCAAGAGGAAGCTAGCCAACTCCTAAACCAGAAGAATATTTTAACTACGGAGAATGCTAGGATTTCCGGAGTTTTGGCAGAAACGACTTCGAGCAAGGATGCACTAATTGAAGAAAAGCTTAAGTCGGAGAAGGTAGCTACGGAGGTCATCGAACAGATGCTAGGTGTTCTAGAGTACTTCGGTACTACTGGATCACTTCCTTCGGATGACAACGTGACTCTGCTGCGCTGGTTAAAAAGGATCCAAGGAGCAGCGAAGCAAATGAAGACGGCAGGCATTCGTTATGGAGAACTCTCCGGACAAGTGTCTGCCCTCGGACTACTTCGTTACTACGAGGATTTGGGCCGAACAATCACTCCGAGCGCAGAGGGCTCCATTACTTTCGACGACGAGCGGCTTTTGAATCCTTCCGAAGGCGTGACTGCCGCCTGGCGAGCCTTTCAAACCTCATGGAGAGCCGAAGGTCGTTCCGCGATCAAGGCTTGGATCGATGAAGGCCAACGCCAGAAGCAAGTTCGGAACCAAGCTTCGAGCAGTCAGCCTCCTCCGAACCCGCAGGTTTAGGAATCATTTAGGATTTTTGATTATGTAAAGCTTTATGCTTGTAAACATTTTATCAATGAAAATCTTGTTTGTTATATTTTTAGGCTTTGCCTCTTATGGAAGATATCGAAGTGTTAGAACTTAACGACGAACTTCGTTCATTATGGAATACCTTCGAACTTCTAAAGACTTACAAGCGTCCTCGATTTCTAATTCCTCGAGATGACTCCGGCGTAATTGCGCCCGAAGTAATCAAAGATGTATTGTCTTATATTAAAGAGGAAGAGAAAAAGGTTAACGCAAACACCTCGTCTTCTGAAGACACTATTTGGTCTGAAGATGAAGGTGAAGCTCGAAATAAAAGATCTGAAGATCTTAGAAGCTGGGAAAGAAGCCCCGAACGGCTTCGAACTTGGGCCGAGCTTCAACAAGAGCAGAAGGATTTTAGAGCTTCGAAGGGGAGGAAGAGAGTTAAACGTAAAGTTCTTAGAACTTCCGATGTTGGAACTAGTCGTTCCACCCCTAGCTCTCGGGACCGAAGAGGTCTCCGATTCCTTCTTGGTATAGATACCAATTTTTCATAGTGTAATCTGTAAACACATTTATTTCAATAATGAATGCCGATTTAAAATTGTCTCCATATTTACTAGCCCCTCTTTGGGTATAAGCAACTTCGAAATGTATTCAAAGATGGTTATGCGCAAAGAAAAAACTTCGGAGTACAATTTTTTGGGGGTTCGGAGCCCCTCTGTCATTTAAAGATCTTTTAAAATCATATGAAATGTCTTCGACTATTTGTAGTCAGAAGAATGGTAGCTTAGTACCTTTGTTTTATGAAAGAAATCACTTGAGACAACTTTCAGGACACTTTAGTGTCTTAAAAAAATTGTCACTTTGGACTATGTTAACAGACATTCGAAGCTCATGGCTCAAATGTTGTTTTGCTTTAGCCACCTTCGGCTTATTTTTGCGATCTCTGACGAACCAATGGTTCGGAGTTTGCAATGGTCTCTTTGGACTCTTTTTACGGATGTCTACCAGCCAATGGCTTGGGCTCCGTATATTTTGGCCACCTTCGGCTCTTTTTGCAGAAGTCTACCAGCCAATGGCTTGGACTTCGTAGATTTTGGCCACCTTCGGCTCTTTTTACGGAAGTCTACCAGCCAATGGCTTGGACTCCGTAGGTTTTGGCCACCTTCGGCTCTTTTTACGGAAGTCTACCAGCCAATGGCTTGGACTCCGTAGGTTTTGGCCACCTTCGGCTCTTTTTACGAAAGTCTACCAGCCAATGGCTTGGACTCCGTAGGGTGTGGTTTTGGGCTCTTTTACGGATGCCTACAAGCCGGTGGCCTGGGCTCCGGATTATGCCAGCCCCCACGTCGGAAGCTTCGAACTTTATGGGTTCGAAGTCCGAAAATACAACCCAGCTTCATGACACTTCCCTCTCGGTCGACCCCGCGGTTCCAGTGCGTCCACTTGGAAGCTGGAAGTCTATGAGGGGAAGGCACTATCAGGATCATATGCTTTATTGATTTAGAAGATGATTACAAGCAAATTACAAGGAGCCCTTATGCGAAGTATCGCTTTAGGTGCTCCGCATGCCAAGTATGTGCTAACTCTTCACCTTCTAAATTAGCTAATTTAAATGAACCAGGGCGCCCTGAGCGGACAATTAGATATGGATCTTCCCATTTATTGCCTAACTTCCCTGGTGCTATAATGCTTCGTAGAACAAGATGACCCGGTCTTAGTTCATTGAGCTTAACCTTCGGGTCATACCAAGCCTTCGTCTGCTGATGATATTTTGATAAATTAGCTACAGCCCGAAGTCTCGTTTCTTTTGATAAATCTAATGAAGCTTGTCTTTCTTCTTCAATGTCCGGTTCGGTGCTGCGAAATGATCCCCCTTTGAGCTCCGTTGGAGTCATAGCTTCATCTCCGAATAGTAGTCTGAACGGAGTAAAACCTATGGACCTTGTTTGCGTAGTCCGAATGGACCACAGAATCTTCGGAAGCTCTTCGGTCCATAGTCCATTTGCTAATCCTACTATTCTTCGATTTAGCCCTGATAAAATATTTCCATTGGCTCGTTCTACGGCTCCATTCGACTGAGGATGCCTCACTGCAGCAAAACATAGCTGAATGCCTAGGTCTTCGCAAAACTTCCTGAAGGGTTCTGCGTCGAACTGTGTTCCATTATCAACTGTGAGGTATCTAGGCACTCCGAACCGACAAATAATGTTCTTCCAGAAGAATTTCTGTACATTGTTCGAAGTGATAGCTGTTAAGGGTTCTGCTTCCACCCACTTAGAAAAATATTCAATAGCTACCACTGCGAACTTGAGATTTCCCTTTGCTAACAGAAAGGGACCAATTAAATCCATACCCCATCTGGCCATAGGCCATACCGGAGCAATGACTTGAAGAGCTGTTGGTGGGCGATGACTCTGTCGACCCATCCACTGGCATCCTTGATAAGTGCGGACCAAGCTCTCCGCATCAGCTGTTATTGTGGGCCAATAAAGCCCCTGGCGAAGTGTTTTTCCTAGGGGTGGGCAAAAATTAACCGAAAACCGAAAACCGAACCGAACCGAACCGAACCGAAAAAAACATTATTTCGGTTATTTTAAATATATTCGGTTTTTATTTTTAAAAATTTCGGTTTTCGGTTTTCGGTTCGGTTTTTACCTGTGGAAAACCGAAACAACCAAAAAAAAACCGAAGCTTGTGGCATGGATACGCTTGTATGCAGAATTTGCATTGTTATTGGGCTTTATGCCTGTATTCGGCCCATCTCCTGTTGCCTATCATGACACATGGAAAATTATTGGGCTTTATGCCTGTATTTGGCCCATCCGCCCATCCTCTATTTATTCAGCCCAGTAGTGCGTGCCTGTAGGCCGGCGCCCCTTACCTCCCAGCCAGCGGCCCGCGACTTATTCGGTAAAAACCGAAAACCGAAAAAAACCGAACCGAAATAGTTTGGTTTTTTCGGTTCGGTTTGAAAAAAAATTAATGTAGTATTCGGTTCCTGTTTTCCAAAAACCGAACTTTTAAAAAACCGAAAAAACCGAACCGATAAAACCGACAAAACCGATTGCCCACCCCTAATTTTTCCTGCCAGAGCTCTAGGGGCTAAATGGCTTCCACAAAGGCCTTCGTGAATTTCTCGAAGAATTTCTTGGCCTTCGGCTTGAGATATGCATCGGAGTAGAGGGGAACATACTCCGGCCTTGTATAATATACCGTTGATTAACTGATAGTTTCTGGCTCTGAGCTTTAATCTTGACAACTGGGGCTCTTCGGGCAAATTTGTTCCTCCTTGCAAGAGTTCCATGATCGAATTTTTCCAATCTGCACTAGGAATGCAAAGAATCTCCGCAGAGGCAATTTGTGGCACCGAAGGTATATTGAGCTCCTCATAAAAAGCTTCTTCAGGCACATCCACAGCTCCGGCTGCAGCCTTCGCTAAAATGTCCGCTTGCACGTTTTCCGCTCTTGGTATACTCCGAATGGAAATACCCTTGAAGTGTGCTTCGATTTTGCGGATTTCTTCTAAGTACTTTGCAAGCTGTGGATGCCGAACTTGAAAACTTTTGTCTACGTGCCCTGCTACTATCTGAGAATCTGTCTTTATAATTATTCTTGTAGCCCCTAGAGCACGTGCTTTCCGGAGTCCCAATAAAATCCCTTCGTACTCCGCTATATTATTGGTAGACTTAAAGTTGAGTCTTGCGGAGTACATTGCTCTTTGCCCTGATGGTGAAATCAACACTGCCCCAATGCCTGCTCCGGATGCTTGGAAAGCCCCATCGGAGTAAACAGTCCAAACTCCGTCACTTGATTTCTCCGGAGTCAAATTCGCAGGTGGAGTCCACTCTGCTACGAAGTCTGCTAGGACTTGGGATTTGATAGTTGTCCTTGCCAAGAAAGATATGCCGAAGGGTGCTAGCTCGACTGCCCACTTTCCAATCCTTCCAGTGGAATCTTTGCTGCGGAGCATATCTCCTAAGGGATACGAAGTTGGTACAATTACATTATGAGCTAAAAAATAATGTCTTAGCTTCCTCGAAGCCATTATCAGAGCATAAACGAACTTCTCAAGTTCGGAGTATCTCGTCTTTGCTTCTGATAATGCTTCGGATACAAAATAAACAGGATTTTGGACCAACTTCCCATTGAAATCCACTTCTCTGACAAGGACTGCGCTGACAGCTGAACCTGTAGCTGCAAGGTACAGGAGTAGGGTTTCGTCCGTAGTAGGCACCGTGAGTGCAGCAAGATTACTGAGATAATCTTTAATATCTTCGAAGCTTCTCTGACACTCCGGTGTCCATGCAAAATCTTTGGACCCTTTCAAAGCTTTGAATATTGGCAAGCTCCTCTCCGCAGACCTTGATAAAAACCTGCTAAGTGCGGCCAGACGCCCAGTCAGCTTTTGCACTTGCTTTAAATTCTCTGGAGGAGCCATCTTCTGCAGCGCAGTTATTTGAGTAGGGCTAGCTTCAATTCCCCTGCTTGAAACTAAATACCCTAACAATTTTCCAGCCTTAGCTCCGAATATACATTTTTCGGGGTTAAGACGGATCCCACATGCCCGAAGGCTATTGAATGTTTCTGCTAAGTCTAGGCTATGTTGGTGCTTTAAAGCACTCTTTATTACAATATCATCCATATAGGCCTCCACATTGCGACCTAGTTGATGACCTAGAGCCTTAGCAACTAATCTTGAAAAAGTAGCCCCGGCATTTCTTAGGCCGAAGGGCATTCTTACATAGCAGAAGACTCCCGAAGGAGTTACGAAGCTTGTCTTGATTTCATCTTCGCGCTTCAACCATATTTGATGATAACCAGAATACGCGTCGAGGAAGCTTAGTAACTCCGAACCTGCGGTGGAGTCAACCAGTTGATCAATTCGGGGCATGGGGTAGGGGTCATGTGGGCATGCTTTATTCAAGGATGTGAAATCAATGCACATGCGCCACTTCCCGGAAGACTTCTTTCTGACGAAGACTGGGTTGGCTAACCATTCTGTGTGAGCCACTTCTCTGATAATCCCAGCCTTCAATAATTTTTCAACTTCGTCCTTAGCTAGAGCAGCTCTCTCTGCGGACATCTTTCGGAGTCCTTGTCGAACAGGTCGAGCCTTCGGGTTTACAAGTAAACGGTGTTCAATGATATCCCGATCGACTCCGGTGATATCTTCGTCAGACCAAGCGAAGACATCCAAATTTTCTTCCACCACTTTTTCCAAGGAGGTTGCAACTTCAGGAGGTAAATCTTTACCAAATTGAAAAGTGTACTCTTTACCATATTTAACAATGACTTTCGTTGCAATCTCTCCTTCGGGACTTGGTCTCGGAAAGGACTTCTTCGAAGCTTCGGAGGAGGCTGAAAAGATTTCTTCATTATTCTGCACACTGTTTACTTGCCTCGGATCAAAAGGGGGACCATGACCATATTCCTCCCTCCGAGCAATGGCTTGATCTCCGAAGATTGTAAGGACTCCTGCTTGTGTGGGCATCTTCATGCACAAGTAATTGTGATGCGCCACAGCTCCGAACTGGTTCAACATGCCCCTTCCGAAGATGACGTTATAAGCATACGGGGCATCTATCACATCGAAAATTACTTCTTCAGTCCGGGCTAATAAACCTTCTCCGAAGGTAACTTCCAGGCCTATCTGACCAAGTGCATCAAGCGGGGGTCCTGCGAAGCCTTGCAAAGGACGAGCCGCTGGAAGAAGATGCTTCCTGGAAATGCATAACTGATCGAAGGCTTGAACAAAAATGATATCTGCCGAGCTACCTCCGTCAATTAACACCCTTCGGACTTCAGTGCCCGCAATATTAGCAGTGATAACCAATGGATCTGTGTGCGGGAACTTAATACCAGCTGCATCCTCCGCGGAGAAAGATATCAGAACGTGAGACCACTCCGGCATTGCAGCTGCAGATGACGAAGTCCCAATATGACCTACTTCCCGAACGTACTCTCTTCGCTGTCTCTTGGACATGCTTCCGAGGGTACCTCCTCCGGAGATAGGGAGAACTACTCTTTTTCCTCTATCTTGCCCTTCCTCTTGCTTCGGAGGTGGCATAACATTGGCCACCGGAGGGTGCCTTGCAGCATCAAAATTTTCTATTCGCGCCACAGCCTAGACCGGCTCTGGGCGCGTTGCAGCTGGAACTCGGTCGGTACTGCCTCGACCCGAAGTTCTCTCTAAGTACTCTCCCCTTAGAGTAAGTATAGCCTTGCAAGTGTCAGTTGCATGGCTTCGATTTTCTCCGTGAATGCAGCAGAAAAGGGTCTGGCCCTTGCCAGCCGTTTTCCCTGGTGGCCTCCAGCCGCTGGCCTTGTTCCCCATAGACTGTGGAGCTCTTGGTGCAAACTTCTGTGGGGGTGCAATATTCATAACTTCAGAACGAGGGTGCTTTTGCCCTCTTCTCCGATCATGTTGCACTTCGAACACTGGTTCCTGCGGCTGCGCCGAAGTTTTCACTTCTACTTTGACTTCTTGCAATATGGACGAAGTAGCAGCAGTCCTCCGAAGCCAACCCTCTTCTGACCTCGCATACTCCTCGAAGTATGACATCAACTGAGAGACTGAGGAGATGCTTTTCCGATGCAGCTTATCCAGAAGGCCTTGATGACTGACGCCTTCCCGAGCTGCATCAACCACTGAAGATGTGGACAGCCCCCGAATTTGCGACTTCGTATGAGCGAAGCACTTAAAGTACTGCCTCAATGTTTCTCTGGGGAGCTGTTTCACCTGGAAAAGGCTTCCTGTTGACATAGGAGGCACGAAGGTGCCCTGAAAGTTGCTTATAAACTTCTTCTTCAGCTGTGACCAAGAATTGATTGATCCTGGCCTCAAGGACCAGAACCATCTCAATGCCACTCCTTGAAGAGCCAAAGGGAAGCACTTCGCCATGGTGTCTCGAACACCTCCGCTAGCCTCAATTGCTAGGGCATAACACCGAACGAACTCTCCGGGATCTTCATCTCCGGCATACTTACAGAGCTTCGAAGTTTTAAACTTTGGATCAAAGCGAACCTTCTGCAGCTCAGGATGCAGCGGAGATTCATTGTCGAAAGAGGCATTCTCCGGGGCTTCGGGATAATCAAGATCGTCGTCTTCGGGCACTTCTGGGATGGTTGGGGTGGCTTGAGAGCGAAGCCTGCTCGCAGCTTCCTGTCGCCACCTTGCCACTTCAGCTTGAAGGTTGGCCATTTGACTGGCCATATCTCCAAGATTATTTTCATTTCCTCCGGAAGGATCTTCCGGGTCTTGAGAACTGATAGGATCAGTTCGAATCGGGATGGAGGGTGGAGAAGGGACTCCGGGCTGTCGGAGTATGGAAGGGGTTGGCGGAGAAGCTTCGTATGCTCGAGGGATAGAAGCCCCTTCCGGAGTTTGTGGAGGGAAAGCCGAAGACCCTCCGACTTCAACTGTGTCGAAGGGTATCTCTCCGGAGATCCGAGAGGACCTCCGAGTGGGATTGCGGGGTGCGCTCCGCTTAGGAGGCATGATGTAAAAGGTTGGTAGAGAACGAAGTTTTTCGGACTAGGTTCCCCACGGACGGCGCCAACTGTTGGCGTAAAAGATTACGCTAACAGGTTTCTGTGGAAAAGAAACTAACAAACGAAGTGTTTGTGAAGCAAACTGTTCTAAGCCTCCGAAAGGATAATAGCTTAGAATAGTTCGAATGTGTGTATTGAATAACTTGTATTCGGTCCCTATTACAGGGTGAAATGGGGGGTATTTATAGGCCCAAACATTAAGGAAAAGACCTATTTACCCCTCTATTACAACCGACATAGTGGAAACTATTCGGTTCCCTTAATAGGGCTAAAATGGTAAAAGACTAATCTAATGAGAAAGAAGATAAGTCTTCCATCTTAGCTGGCAGAAAAGATCTTGGAGGGCCTTAGTTCGAAGATGTACTCCGAACCAATGCCTATCTTCGTACTTCGGACTTGGTTCCGGGTATCTTCAAAGATGATCGTCTGGGAACCTTCGAATCCACTGTATGCCTTTATGTTGCTTCGGCAATAACCCCGAAGATGAGATATTTTCCCCCAACACTACTATTGCGCGTGACTTCTTTGACCAGATTGTCAAGCTTCACGGTGTGCCTAGCTCCATCGTTAGTGATCGAGATCCGGCGTTCACGAGTCTATTCTAGCAAGAATTCTTCCAACTCACCGGCGTTCACCTACAGTTCTCGTCAGCCTTTCATCCGTAGACCGACGGGCAATTATAGGTGATGAACAAAATCATCACTATGTACCTCCATTTCCTTGTCGGCGATCGACCTCACGAGTTGCTACGCTAGCTGCCATGGGTGGAGTATTGCTACAATACATCGTTTTAGTCATCGATCAAGACATCGTCGTTCCGCATCGTTTACAACCATGACCCACCAACAGTCTGTTCGTACTCGCCGGGGAAAGCCTGCCTGCCAGTGATGGAGGCACAACTTCGATACCACGACGAGTTCCCAATGGAAGTACGAGAGCAGATCGAACAAGTGCAGCAATAGCATAAGGCATTCTACGACCGCAAGCACAGGCAGCTAGACTTCGTGGTTGGCGAGTGGGTGTGGCTCCATCTCCTGCACCAGCCGATTGCATCGCTCGACATCAAGGGTCACAGGATACTTGGACCCAAATTCTTTGGGCCATTTCAAGTTACTGAGAAAATCGGTGACGTGGCGTACCGACTTGTAGCGCCTAAAATTTAACAATTTTAGACTTTATTGAAATTCCAAGGAAAATCAATAATCACAAGATTTTCATCACACGACAATGCATATTGGACCAACATTGTGGCCCCAACCTAATGACACAAACTATAGGTTTCGCTAGCGCGCCAGCGCATTGGACCAACATCGTGGCCCCTTTTGTGCCAAATGATACAAGTCACCCGCAGGTGCTACTTGATCTTCTCCACATAGTGCCTCGAGTTGAAACTTCCCATACCTCTAGTTAAGACTACTCACTAGACTTGTGGTTGGTACGGAAGTGTATTGTAACAGATCCTGCAGATCAGTCCTTATAGCGCTCCGGGTGCGACTAACCAATGCCCTTGCTTGCACCCTGAACCCACCATGCTAACTCCATCACTAATAGAATTCCAGGGAGAGAAAATCACGGGGAAATCATATAATAGAACCAAAGTATCTACGACTCATTTTTAAACCTATAGCAGTTGTGTCGATACATTAGACACTATCTAATAATATTATTAGTGTGGTGACAAGGAGTTTAGGCTCGATAGCACGGTTTGAGTTTGCACGTCAAGGTAGGGGATCTAAATAATTATATTGTAAGGCTGTTAATTTGACAAATGCAATTATAACTTATTGGTTTTAGTGATATTTATTTTAAAACTAGGTTCAATATGCTCAAAAATGGGGTGGTGACTTGCCTTGCTCGGCAAATGGAGATGGTGGGACTTCGGGGAAGTACACCGGCTCCTCGGCGGCGGCGTAATCTTCGCGGCATGCAAAATGAGAACAACAAATAATTAAACATAATAAAATAAACAGTACAATCACTTCAATTAAATTGGCTAAAGTTGTATAAAAATAAAAGAGGGGTTCTCTGGAATTGAAATGGTGAAATTTGGAGTTAAAATGAAAAAAATATGAATTTTTAAAGTTTAAAACAATGTTCTTGGTTTTATTTTGAATAATAAACAGTGAAAACATGTCAAACAACTTTAGCCATCTTTTGACTTGCCCGGTATGTCTAACAAAATATTGATGGTGCTATCGAAGACATTTTTCTCAACGTGCATGGTATCGATAGCATGACCAATCTCCAATTCCTTCCAATAGGATAATACCTAAATAAGATTGACTGCTTTTTAAATGGAGCGTCCTTTGAATTTTTCTAGATTTCGTCCTCTTCTTTTCGAAAACAACATTGATATTTTTTACCATTTCGAATAGAAAATTGTTGTCTCGGTGTCGTGGCGGCTGCCCAAGCTCGATTGTACCGTTGAAATGGTTCCTATTTCTTTGATATTTGTGGTTTCTTGGTAAAAATCTGCGGTGTCGCATATATACCGTCTTAACGAATGATGGAATATGCACAGATTCTGTCTGGTCCACACACACTACATATGTTGTCTTTCCTTTAACCTGCCATGTTAGGGATATACGCCCTGGGTTGTCAGCTATGGTGCAAAAGATCATGGCTCTTAGATTGAAGTGCTCTTTATTGTGCTTATCCCACACACGGACACCATGTTCCCATAGACGTTTCATATCCTCCATCAAAGGTTCTAGAAAGACATCAATGTCATTGCCAGGTTGTTTTGGACCAGAAATTAGAGTAGTGAGCATAAGGTACTTTCTTTTATGGCACAACCATGATGGAATGTTGAACAAGCACAAAAATACTGGCCACGTACTGTGTGGGTTCCTCATCTCATCGAAGGGATTCATTCCATCCGTGCTAAGTCCCATCCTGATATTTCTAGGATCCTCCAAGAAGTCTAGATAGGTTAGGTCAAATGATTTCCACTGCCTAACATCCGCAGGGTGCCAAAGTTTCCCGTCCTTCTTTCGCCCAGCGAAATGCCAGATTAATAGTTCATCATCTCTAGGATTAGAGAACATACGTTTCAAGGGATCAATCACTAGTAGGTACCACATTACTAAGGTTGGAACTTTCCTCTCTGTCTTATCTTCGTGCTGGTCTGCAATAACATTCTAAGAAACCATGTTGAAGAACATGGGTTTGATACTCCAGATGTGATGAGTGATTGTCAACGGAAGTCAAAGAAGAAGAGAAATGAAGACCTGCCGAGTCTGAGGCGCGTGTGACTTAGGTACATGGGCAGCAAGCGACAGCCGGGCAGAGGAGCCGCGGAGTCGGGCTGGCCCAATCCGGGTACATAGCTAGGAGCGGCAGAGGATCCACTGGTATGTTGACTGAGTTTGACTCAGGTACACAGGCAGCGAGCGATTGCCGGGCTGAGGAAGTTGCGGGGTCGGGTCGGCCCAATCCGGGTACCCGGGGTGAAGACGGTGGACGCTTTGTCAGTTTCGGCGCAAAACTGACAACCTATGATTAATTCGTTTTTAGGATATTAATATTTAGTTTTTAAGTTTAGAATATTTTTATTTGAGTCAGGTGATTTTTCTAAGAATATTTTAGTAATTTTCAGAATTTATTTTAGAGTCAGTGTTAATTTACCCTAGGGGTAAATTAGTCTTTTCATGTATTAGGAGTCGCCTATAAATAGGCCCCTATCCCCCTGGTGATAGATGAATGTTTTTAATAGATTAATCTACAGTCCACATTTTCCTTTTGGCCACTATTATTCTTCCACGAAAAATCTTCATTGTATCTTCTCCGCCGGCGTTTGGAACTAGGAGCTGCAGCAGTGTCTGACGCGGGCGGCGGGAATCAGGGCTTCTTTGATTTCCACGGCTGTAGCAACGCAGCAGGGCGGAAGATTTGTTTTTATGTGGAAAGCATGTGATCTTGCGCACGGTTCCTGAGGCACAGGCTAAGCGGCAGCAGCTTTGTAGCCATCAATCAGCAGTAGCTAGGCGTCTACCCTTTAGGCACTCATCACACGGACGTCCTGCGCAAGTCCGCTTCCCACGACGTTCTGAAATTTGCTTCTCCACCAGCCACATCTCTGCAGTGCTTCTTCAATTTCCGCGGCTGCAGCAATCCGCAACAGCAACACTTTTTGGTGTCAGGACGTAGATCAAAGCAGCAGCAAGAAAGTGCTTTCGGCCTGTTTTTTGTTTTCTTCAGCGGGGGACACAATCGGCAGGGGGCCCACGACGGCGCAGTCGAAGTTGCCAGCAGCAGCAAACAACGTTTCCCGATGCGCTTGTTGGCTCGCGTCAGCGCACGGTGTGCGAAATCTTTTTCCATGGTGGAAAGGCTTTTCTGTGCACGCTGGTTTCTTCCGCGCGGCGACTTCCAGTTCCTGCGGCTGGTGCGGTTCACGATCGGCGCATCAACTTTAGCTAACATGCAGGTTAGTTGTTAATCTTCTATTTTTTAGTTAGAGTAAATAAGTTAGTTATCTATTTTAAATTAATCTGGAAATAATAATTTTACAGTTAATATTTTTATCTGTTCAATTTTTTAGTCATCTCGTATTATTTAGTTAAGTGTCTTTATCTTGATCTTAAATAAAATATTATATCATTAGTATTCGCAGTAAAATTTTTATTCTAGTTTTTACCTACAATATTTTCGGTTTAATTCTGAATTAATTTTTTAGTGATTCATGTTCTATTAATTTGATTAGTATTTTATTTCTAGACTAAAATATAAATATTTCGTAATATTTTTAGGTGTTTTTATTTACTGCAGTATTTTTATTTAGATTATTTTTAATATCATTTTAATTAGGACTTCGGTCATTTTTAAGCTAGACAAATTTAATTCCTGTAATTTGCTTTGCAAATATTATTTGTCTTGTTAAGTTCATTTGGGTGTTAGGTTTAAAATATAGTTTAGCAAGAAATTTTTAGGTGCCCATTCACCCCCCCTCTGGTCGCTACTTTCGGTCCTACACATTCCTCTTCCTCTTTTGTAACCTCTTATTCTTCTTTCGGTGGTCATTGTAGTCCTCCACACAGTAATTTGCCTGTTTGTATCGACTTGCGTTGCACTACGGACAGCTCTCTAACAATTAATACTTTTTTGATATAGGATACAATTGTTAGGGCATACATGAATCTTTTGAACGCCTAAAGTCAACGGAAAAATCATCTTCTTTGCTTGGTACGTATCAGATGGAAAACCATTGGGTTTTGGCAAAACCTTTTTGAGGAGCTGCAAAAGATCTGAAAAACTAGTGTCAGACCATCCATTGTTGGTCTTCAGTTTCATAAGCTCAAGAGTTGTGTACAACATAGTATACTGCTTATCGCAACTGTAACATTCCTCATAAAGAAGGTTCTTCGATGCTTTGTCAAGTACTTCAAAGTTATCGTAGCCTTTCGTTGTAGTTCTCTGCAATAACACCTCAGGCGCAACATTTCGCATCAGTTCCTCCATATCAAAGGTGTCATCATCATCGTGTTGATCAACATCATGTGTTATGTTAGATGTATGATCACAGCCTCTTCTGTGTTGATGAGCATCTTATGACATATCAGAATTATCAGGAGGGTTTTCACCTATCTCACCGTGTTTGGTCCATATATAGTAGTTCTTCACGAAGCCATTTTTCAATAAGTGAAAGCATATGGTTTCATGATCTGAACACAGATACATCGCTTTGTTCTTACAAACTTTACAAGGACAATATATTGCCGCTTCACTCTGACAGGAAGCATATTGTGCGACAGCTTTAGTAAATTCAGTTACTCGGTTAAAATATGCCACCACATCTCCCTCGTTGGACGAGTACATCTAGGACTTGTGCTCCGTCTAAAACATATTATTTTTTGAAAAATATTAATAAAAGGCTACCTATTCATTATAATTAATCTTAGTAATTTGTAAATTAAAAGTATATTGATTTATCTCTCCTAACAACATTAATTAAAAATACTTTAATTGAAACTACGCAAACCTTGTTAATTATAAAGGAGTAATAGTATTAAATAGAATGAAAAATTTATTAAATAAATTAACTACATTGGTTTCTCTCTTAACAACATAGATCTAGAATCATAAATCAAACTAAAAAAGGATTAAAATGAGGTAAAAAAGTATACAAGTGATGAATAATTATGAGGAGGGTCATATTTGTTCATTTGGGAGAAAGAAAAACTATAAATGGAATAATATTTGAAAATTTCTAAGCACAAACCCTAGATTAGTAAAACGCTAATAGCTCATTATATACTTGATTAAAGACAAAATAAATGTAATATTCGGCATGGATTTACCTCCTAGAACGAAATCCTTGAAAAGAAACGAAAACAAAGTCTCTCCCTCCACTTTCTAGATCTGTGTCGTCATTGTACGGACGAAATCGTGAACTCCTGTAGCCTCATGCTCGGGGAGGAAGAAGGTGTGTATTTATAGTCGGAAGAGTAGTGGTGGTCGTCTGTGATGTCATCAGTACATTAGTGACGGACAACGTAGCAGTGGCGGATCGTTTGCTGGCGTCATCCCCGCCCGCCACTACTGTTGGTACACTAGTGGTGGTCAGTGCTAGCGTCAGCACCGACCGCCACTAGTATACCAACAGTAGTGGCGGGCACTGGTGCTAGCGTCAGTACTAGCTACTGTAGTGACGGGCCTCTAATGGTCCGCCACTACAGTGAAATCGTCTAACGTCACTACAGTTTGTGTTTGTAGTTGTGAAAGTTCATCAACATTATATAAAATGTTTAAGTTGAGTATCTATTTTGATGATATATCTACAGGTTTCTTTTATAAATAATTCTTTAAAAAGACAAGTTTACCCTTCTGTTTTGCTGCTGTGTCCTGCTGTTGCGTCGTGCTGCTACTGCATATGCACACGCTGCTGCTGCTCCTTTTGCCTCCACACAAACGGGACAACACACAAACACGGTGTCTTGCAGCTTGGAGTTCTCGCTGGTTGGCGAGCTCGAGCGAATCGTTAGCCGCGTTGGCCTATTCGATGGTTTTCTCCAGTGCGTGACGCAGACTGCTATTCTCATCGTTAACCACCCGGTGCAACTCGGCCAGCTCAATGTTCTCTTGCCGAGCCGCGTGGGTTTCGTCCTCGGCGGCTCGGACACGTCCGAGAAGCGTCATCTCCCTGACCGTACCACCGCCCGGAGCGGCGGAGCTCACCCCTAAGCCCGTTGATCTCCTCGTCGACGCCGCCAAACATGAGGTCCTACTACTGCAACGTTGCGATCTCGAGCTTGGCCTCCTCAAGCGCGATCTTTGCCTTCTCCATCTCCTTCGTCTGCTGGATCAGCGATTCTAGCAATTTCATCTCTCGTGGAAATCGAAGATATGTTTGAGAATAGAGGGGTATATCATTATATAAATTGTTGTCGCAAAAGAATCCATATATGAAATTTTATATAACGTTAATAGACTTTAAACATATTATATAACACCACTTACTTTAGAATATATAATCAATTTTCTCAAAGAAAAACAACCACCTCGTGTATACAGATCAAGCAAGACGAAGGGAGAGACGCATGAGAGCCCATGAATCGAGAACCGGATCATGGGAGATGGCATCCTTGTTAGGAATAAACATATCGCATGCGTGTTCTCATGCTGCGTCTGTGCGCATTCAGGGCCATAGTTAGCACATGTGTGTGCATGCGTGATGTTATCTAGTCGTGCTCAACGCATGTGGCGCGTTAGAGTTATATTAGTTAGGGACGACCGTGTTGATTTGGTCTAAGTGAGCTAGGTCATGGGCGTCGTTTGCGTCGGCATGCATGTAGCCATGCAGGCACGCTTGAGTGCGTGTCCCTGGAAAGTGGCCTGGGGCCTTAAATTGCCAACTGTTGTACTGCTCGATGTGTGAACACAACAGGAAAACAAAGTGTGCAGTGTGGTTGCATTGCAAGCGTTTGAGCACATTGTCTGCTACTGTTCATCATCTCCTATCTCCCGCCTCTACTGTTCTCCCATTGTTTTCTTCCTAGAAAGCTTACAAGTGGTATCAGAGCTTGTATGCCCAAGATCCCGCGCTACTATCTCGACTTCATGGCAATGGTTCCTCACACTGCTGGTTCTCATGTTGGGGGAGTACGATGTCCATGTCGTACCAGGTGTTGTCACCGACGAGCTACACCTCTTGGGCGATCAAGGTGGATACGATCCTTGATGCCCAGGGTCTTTGGGAGACTGTGGCTCCAGCGGATGGCGCGGTCATCGAGGACAAGAAGAATAAGACGGCGCGGGCGCAACTACTCCAACTGTTGCCGGAGGACATCTTAATGCAAGTGGCGACGAAGCCAACAACGAAAGAGGTGTGGGACAACCTCAAGACGAGGTTTGTCGGTGCCGATCACGTGAAGGTTGCTCGCCTTGCCACCCTCAAAGGCGAGTTCGATATGTTGTCCATGGCGGAGGGGCAGGAGCTAAACGACTACGCCGGCAAGATCAGCAGCATGGCGGCGAGGTATGCCGGACTCGACGCAACCCTCGACGACGCTGCCATGGTCAAGAAGCTCCTCAACACCGTCCCTCATCGCTTGTACCCTGCAGTGGCGAGGATTGAGCAGTTTTGCGACGTCGACAAGATGCCATTCGAGGAGGCACTTGGCAGGCTGAAGGCATTCGACGAGTGTTCCCGGTGGTGCACCCGTGTCGGCGGCGAACGACGCGAAGACCAACTCATGCTCACGGAGGACGAGTTGGAAGCTCGGCAGAAAACGAAGAAGTCCTCGATCGGGGAGTGCTTCAACTGCGGTGTTCGCGGCCATTTCGCACGAGACTGCCGCAAGCCCAAGAAGGAGGAGACCCTACTCGTCGACGCTGATGAGGAAGCGACACTCTTGTGAGTGCAGGACGGTGGTGCTCAGGTTTAGGGGAGATTATTAGGAATAAACCTATCACATGCGTGTTCTCAGGCTACGTCCGTGCGCATTGAAGGCCATAGTTAGCGTGTGTGTGCATGCGTGATGTTGATCGAGTAGTTCTCAACACGTGAAGTTAGGGACGTCCGTGTTGATTTGGTGTAAGTGAGCTGGGTCGTGGGTGTCGTTTGCGTCGGCATGCATGCAGCCATGCAGGCACGCTTGAGTGCGTGTCCCTGGAAAGTGGCACGAGGCATTAAATTGTCATCTGCTGTACTGCTTGATGTGTGAACACGGCAGGAAAACAAAGTGTGCAGCTTGATTGCGTTACAAGCGTTTGAGCGCATACTGCTTTGTCTAATGCTACTGTTCATCATCTCTTTACCTCCTGCTTCTACTGTTCTCCCATTGTTTTGTACTTTTGTTCATAGAAAGCTTACAATCCTTACCGTATTTCCGAAGGCGCGAGGAGATAGTCTGCATGTGGATGCGGGCAAGCGGGTTGCAGCGCGGGTTCACAAACCACTACGAGAGAGCTGCGGACAGCATCGACGACATGGCTGGCGGCGCGGCGATCCGACGATCTCTCTCTTCCCTTCTCCGGTGGCCGCCCCTTCACCTCCTCGCTTTTTACGTGGGGGAGAGAAGACGGAAGAGAAGCGTGTTGGGCTGAAGTTGTGTGGACGATTCACAAAAAGGGCCGAATTTGTAAGTAAAATGTAGTGGAGGATTAATACACCAACACCATTAACGAGCCTATCTGATATTTGATATTGCTCAATTATGTTGAATCGATTTACATAATAAAATAAAATAATTTAAATATTATTTTTTAAAAATAAAAATTAAATTACTCAATTAAATATACTTAATCTACTCACAATTGTCGGTTATAAGAAATCTAAAATTAAGTTGGGCCAAACAATATCTTAATTTAGTTTTTTCTTCTAGAAAAGTTTGGTTCTCTAGTTTTTAAGGTGAACATTAGCTTTTTTCCCTCAAAAATGTTTTATTAAGTTAGTTTTCTGAGGAAAGTCAGTTTTAAGTAATGACTTGGAGGAACTTATAGATGACTGTATCATACCGTGCTATGTAACATTAAAAATCAAAAAATAATTATATTAGCAACGCTTTGTAGCCGTCGTCTCTTTCTTCTGACCGCCTTGGAACTTCGACGGCGAGCGAGATTTATGGGGATAGTTTGAGATGAAGTCAGCGATGGCGATCTGGTGGTCGGTGATCTGATCGGAGCGATGGCCAGGGACGGGGAGGGGATGACATATTTGACGCAGTTGACAGTGAAGACGGATGCGGCTGTCAGTGACGAGGGAGGGAGGGCGGCGGAACGAGTGACCATGTCGCGGGCTTGGCTTCACTAGGCTAAGGCTGAAATTGATGGTGGGATTCGGCCATGGACTCCGAAATTTATAGAAAAGCGCTGGAGAAGGAAAGAGGATGGGTATGGAAGGGGATTCTGAGCATAGTGGAAAAAACGGGGTCGGTCATCTAACTAGTCAAGTTGTCGGTTCACATATTCAATGGTTCGACCGTCGGTTCGCTGGTTAGAACATCGGTTTTTTATTTATTAATATGATATTTATGTTGTATTATTTTAATATAAAAATAATAAAAAATAATAATAAATCTGGAAATTTAATCCTCTCAAATAAATATTTATATGGTTTTTTCATATTTTCCCATTTTTGGGGGTTTTCTGGTTTTTCCGGTTTTTTGCTCAAACGGTCTTTTACTAAAACCGAACTGATTAACTGACTGGTTCTGGTTTAACCATCGGTCCAGTTCGGTTTTTTTCCACTATGATTTTGAGGCTTCCAAAAATAATAAAAAAATCATGTTCCATATATTGCTAATTTTTTTATATTAATAATTCTCATATAAAACAGATCAGCTTTTGTATTGATGATTTCCATATATTAATAATTGCAATATAAAATATATCAGTTTCCATATAAATTAGGAAGGACCCAATGATAGAGAGAGAGGATGGGAGACCATAATGGTCTAAACTGGATCAAGAGAGAGAAAAGAAAAGATCAGATGATTATGATTTATTAGATGTGAATGAATTATTGTGATTTAACAGATAAATGGTTAAGTAGACGTTTAAAGTCGTCAATTATATAGTAGGTTAGATTTGAGACTTTGTAGGGAAGAGATTATTATTATTATTATTATTATTATTATTTGAACCGGTTTGGTTGGTCAGTGATTTACTATACTTCTTTCATACTTTTTATTTTTAGCAATTCTTAGATGAATTAGCAGTGTGGAGAAATAATGTAGGTGTTTTTTAATTAATTTTGTTAGCTCTGATTTGCGGACAAGCTAATGGAATCGTCCACTTAGTTCAGTGTTGTCTATTAAATCAACATATCATCATCAACATCAACATCAACAAAGTCTTTTAGTCCCAAGCAAGTTGGGGTAGGCTAAAGTTGAAACCCAACAAGAAGTCACCAAAAAGAGAGAGAAAGGGGAGGGGAAAAGCTTTTAAGAGCACTAAAAGGGAAAAGGTCTAATCACGGTTCGGGTACGTGGATAGCTTTTTTCCAAGCCCTTCTATCCAAACACAACTCCTTTGGGATATTCCATTCCTTCAAGTCCCTTTTGATTGTCTCATCCCATGTCAAGTTTGGTCGTCCTCTACCTCTCTTCACATTATTGACCCGTCTTATGATACCTCTGTGCACCGGTGCCTCTGGGGGTCTCCGGTGGACATGCCCAAACCATCTCAACCGGTGTTGCATAAGCTTTTTTTCAATTTGCGCTACTCCTAGCCGATCGCGTATGTCATCGTTCCTCACTCGGTCCAATCTTGTGTGCCCACATATCCAACGCAACATACGCATCTCTGTGACACATAGTTGTTGGATATGTCGTCTCTTAGTAGGCCAACACTCAGCCCCATATAACATAGCAGGCCTAATCGCTGCCCTGTAGAACTTGCCTTTCAACTTCTGTGGCACTCTCTTGTCACATAGGACTCTCGATGCTTGACGCCATTTCATCCACCCCGCTTTGATCCTATGGCTAACATCTTCATCAATATCACCATCTCTCTGAAGCATCGATCCCAAATAACGGAAGGTGTCCTTCTTTGGTACTACTTGGCCTCCCAAGCTTGCATCTCTATCCTCACTAATTGTAGTACCAAAGTCACATCTCATATACTCGGTTTTGATCCTGCTAATTCTAAATCCTTTTGACTCTAGGGTCTAACGCCATAACATATTAATCGAAAGAAACAAACTAAAACCAATTTTTTGCGTAACAAATTTTGAAAGCTAAAGTCTTTAATAGGATGGAGGAAATAGGAGATATGTTTGAAATTGTTTAATGTCATTTTCTTAAAAGTTACATAATAGTCGAGAAACATAATGGTAAGGGCATGTTTGGTGCCTCAGCAATATTTGTGACTTTTCATATTTTATGATAAAAGTAAGATGTTTGGATTGTAACTAAGTTGTGGTGAAAAATGTGACTGCTATTTGGATTGGTAAAAAAAAATCAACATTAGCACACAAATAACTAAATCTATGTATTTTGGAAGAAACTATCTCGTCAAAACTAGATTTAACAATTCTGAAGAGCGATGTAATCTCACCGAAACTTTGTTTTGAAATAATCTCATTAAAATATGAAAAGCTCTTAGCTGATTTCAGATAAATCACTACATCTTCAGGCACAAAATGCACCAAGGAAAAAAAAATACTTAGTAGTGTTTGGTTCCATCGAACCAAACGACCCTCGTTGTATTGCAGGATTTGCAGCTACTTACCGAGAGAACCATTGCAAGCAGAGGAGCCGTTTACAGACAGAGGCATCGGTGGGGATATTTATTTGTAGTTTATATTGTATACAACTTTTATATAGTGAGATAAATCCTCGCTTGCTATTACAGTTTTTTTCAAGAATTTTAAAAATGCCCCTGTCAATGGTTAGTGATCTTGTCTATCAATAATACACCAATCACATAATTCTAAACCATAAAAACAAAAATATAATTCTACTCCCGTTCATTTTTAAATAATACCGTTAATTTTTATCAAAAAAATCGACTATTTACCTTATTTTAAAATTTTATGTAAATATGTAAAAATATAAGTTATGCTTCAAGTAACTTTAATAATACAACAAATTATAAAAAATAAATGACATTTTAAAAATATCTTTGAATAAGACGAATTATCAAAGATAAAAATTATCGACATTTAAAAAATGAATAGAGGGACTAACACATTTCTAATTAACCCTATATAATTATATAGGCTGATATATTCCAAGGTATTTTCTGATGGTCGTATGAACACGTGTGCGTGGGATAATGAAGTTGACCGGGCAAATGAAACACGATTCAGCCAATAAAATAAACCAGTGGAACGGAGGGAGAGAAAAATACGTGCTACCAAACCTCATACTGTTAGGTGAGGCATCAGAGAATCTATATACAAATACATTACCTCAACCTCACTCACATCAACCAAAGGTGACACTTCAACCTCCCTCGCAGAGCCACAAGACACACATCAACACACAAGAAAGACATAAACACGTCTGCCTGTTTTGTCCTAGTTTTCTTGAATCTTGATGCGGAACTTATGCTGTTCTATACAATGGTAATGGCCGATTACACGGCAAAAATCACAGAACATTCATGGTTGCCATCCCTTGCCCTGCCCTGCAAAGAACCCTAGAGCTTCAGCTTCATTAAAGCTGGACGATGACGGTGGGAGTCGACCAGGATGGACCATAGGACATGCACATCATCATCCTGGCAAGACTTGACATCCTTGTACAGGATATGCATTCCCCTCCCTACCAAGAAAGCATCAAGAAGAACAATGTTGAAGGAAGAAACAAGGCCATTCCACTGTGTGCAAAATTGCAGTGCTCAAAGAAAGCGCTTTTCAGCAACACCAAGAGCGCTGATGTATGTTGAGAGGAGAGTTTCAGAAAGAGCTTACGGTTTTTATGTGCCGAATGCACACGAACCCAAAGCTTCCTCACAGGGGAGAACAGGGAGTGCAGCCACCCCATGAGGAAGCCTTGCTGAGACCTATTGGCTATGGCCTCATGGGGAGGATGAAAGGAGGAATGGAGCCACCTATGCAAGTGAAAAGAAATAAAAGGAGGGGTTAGAGAGGAAGTAACCATCAATTTGCTTTTGGCACGAGGTGAAGTTTAGTGCACTGTACCCTTCTCCTGCCACATTGTGCTTCCTTGCAACCCAATCATAGTGCTTTCAGAAATTTATTCTGGTATCTTGTCCCTTTCCACTTCTTACTCTTCCTACCTCTTTTTGTCCATTTGAAAGAAGTTATTTTTACCCCAAAACAAACCTACAAAGATAATATAAGGTACATGACAACCATAACATCCATAGCCTTTTCTTGTTCGTATCTTCTGAGTGCTGCCTATTTTAAGATTTCACACCAAATTCGAGGAACATATGGACGGTTTTTTTACTTGAACTTGCACCCATCCACGTGTTTTGTGCATTACTAAGGTGCTTTCCCCTTTTCAAACAAAACAGGCTTGATTATGGAGCTTGGGTCCAATTGGATATATAATGCAGGAAAAGACATTTTCAGAGAGACACTGTTCTGTCTTATTGATATTATGAAAACAATCACAGGAGATATATTTTTCAGGGACTTAACTACATTCTTACATGTATCACATCAACTTATTGTGCTAAACTTATAGTATATTTTGCTTGGACATTTGGGTATAGCACAATTGTTCAATGTTCTATAGTAGACTTTGCTTGGACATTGGGACATTTGGGTTTAATTTATATTTATACCATAAAATTCATGTAACTGGACATCATAATTCATAACAAAGCATAAGTGCATAAAGTAAACATGTAGCTTCAAGTAAGTAGGCGTACCTTTTCTCTACTGTCTGATCTGCTGCTGGTATGTTGTATGCACCCCTTGTCAAAAAGTATAGACAACCTTGACTATGACTCATCGTCTTCCAGATGCAAAATGCGAAGATTGTATTCAACATTTACATGCTACAAGTCATTGAGTAGAAGATTGGAGAACATGTGAAAACAGGAAGCGCAAGCACCAAGCAGGTAACTTTTTCATCAGCTAAAATATTAGACACACAAAAAAAGGTGCATAGTTCTTACTGTGGGATTATCCTTGATGATGCCCATTCAGGCCTATTATGCTGCCACAAGACAAATGTCAATCTTGGCCAGCCCATGTTGCACTCAGAAAATGTTTACAACTTTGATGTCAGTACTGTATGACTTATACAAATGCAGTCCTCACTGTGCATGTATACAAATCTAGCAAGTATCTAGTCACAAAACGTGCAGTGGCAAAGTGTAAAACTAGTGGATTGAATAAATATATTGGTTTATGAATGGAATAAACTCTACCTCTTATTTCTGAACACACCTTTTCCCTTTGAGATCATTCCAGAAGGCCCAACTGTTAGCAACCAATGTTTACAAATTGCTTAGTCGAACCTAGTCGCCATGGTACCGACCAAAAAACTAATCGCGATTAGTCGATCTTGGTCGGTCACTCGGTCTATTTAATTATTCCATATATTTTAGGAAATTTACCTAATATATATACACTATATAGTATATGACAATAAATACCCAGGCATGGGCCAAATTTCCAGCCATTACTTATTAGCCCAAAAATAAAATTGAAAAGCCCAAGCCCATTAACTAAACCCTAGCTTCACTCCTCACATCTCCCCTCTCCCTCACAACCGCCACAGATTCCTCACATCTCCCCTCTCCCTCACAGCCGCCACAGAGACTCAGAAGCCCCTGTGCGCCGCCTTCTCCTCACAGGGCACCGCACATCTCGTAGGGCATCGCCTCCTCCTCACACTCCTGTCGGCGCCCCCTTCTCCTCATGCTCCCGCCAGCGCCGCCTTCTTCTCCTCACGCTCCCGCCGGTGCCGCCAGTGGCCCCTCCCACTCCAAGGCACGCCGCCGCCGGCCCACTCCTCCCGCCGTGGCCCGTGCGCCGTCATCAGCCCTCTCCTTCGGCTAGCCCCTGCCTTCCCCGTCGGTTGCCCTTCTCTCCTAGTCGCCAAAATGCCACTAATCGGCCGACTAGTCGGACGACCAGATTTCTGGTCGCTCTAGTCAGATCAGAGCACCTAGTCAGAGCTAGGAAAATGACTAGGCCGATTAATCGCGATTAATCGGATGATTTGTAAACACTGTTAGCAATAGAACTATAACAGTTGATGACAAATTTAAAACAAGTGTAGTGCATACATTAAGGTTTTTTATAATGTACAACATCATTGTTGTCACGGCGTCGCCTAGGCAGTGTTAGAAAAATCGGTGATCGGTAGCTGATCGGCCAACCACCGAGTAAGGATTAATCGGTTAATCGGGGATTAACTGAATTAATCGGTCGATCAATTAATCGGTTAAATGTTGAATATTAAATTTATAGTTAACATATTATTCTAGTCAAACCATATCTATATAAACCCCTCAAACCCTAGAGTATATAATGCCCTCAATCCCTTCTCCACTCCTCTCCTCCAAGCCTCCCGCCGCCAGCCTTTCACCTCCTCCCCAACCACCCGTTCAGCTGCTATCTACTTCTCTTCCTCTCTTCAGTTCTGTGACTTCTCTCCCTCACGTAGCTCCTCTCCTCCAAGCACCTCCCTCCGGCCAACCTTCACACCGCTGCCCTCCATGTCGCAAGAGTCAATCCTCCAGCAAACAGGAGGGGAGCCGGCGGCGCGCGGCGGGAGGGGAGCCGGCGACGCGCGGCGGGAGGGGAGCCGGCGACGCGCGGCGGGCGGGAGGGGAGCCGGCGACGCGCGCTCGGCGTCCAGACTCCAGCCGGGGACCGCGGGAGGGGAGCCGGGCGACGACGGCGGGGCGGCGGACGGCGGCGGACGGCGTCAGATCTGGCGTCGCGAAGAAGGGGAAGCTGGCTCTGGCTTAAGATCTGGCGTCGCGAAGAGGAAAGAGGGGGGAAAACCCATTTTTTTCAGGCCCCAGGCCGGACCGATTAATCGGTTGGCACCGATTAATCGGGTTGACCACCGATTAATCGGTTTGACCGACCGATTAATCGGTTGACCGATTAATGGCCGATTTCAGTGAAAATTAAATGGTACATGGCCGATCACCGATTAATCGGCCGATTAATCGGCCGATTAATCGGCTGATCGGCCGATTTTTTCAACACTGCGCCTAGGCGACGCCTAGGCGCCGACTAGGCGTCCAGGCGGTGGCCGCCGGACGCCTAGCTGAAACGCCTCGCCTGGATCTGTCGAGGCGCCCGCCTGGACTGTCTAGGCGTCGCCCATGGCGCCTAGGCGGTCGCCGGGAGACTCTGGGCGGGCGCCTAGGGTCTGTGAGTATATTTTCTAAGCCCGTGCTCTGCTTTCAGTCTTCCCTTGCGCCGCCGCCCGTGCCCAGCCCCTTTCTGCTTTCGGTCTTCCCTTGCGCCGCCGCCCACCGGCTGCCGGAGCTGCTCCCGTGCCTTGCGCCGCCGCCCACCGGCTGCCGGAGCTGCTCCCGTGCCTTGCGCCGCCGGCCGTCGGAAAACAAGTATCGTTTGCGCCGCCGGCCGCCAGATCTCCGCAACTGCGCTGCTTCCCCTTGCGCAGTTGCGCCGCCCGGCCACTGGCCACCCGGCCACCGGCCGCCCGGCCGCCTCCCCTGTGCTCCCCGGGCCCTGACTCAACCGCCACGCAAAAACCCTAGCTCGCCAGTCTAAGCGTCAGTGGCCTGACTCAACAGTGCTCCCTCCCCTGTGCTCCCTGGCTGTGCTCCCCGGCTGTGCTCCCTCCCCTGTGCTCCCCGGCTGAATTTAATTGGTCGCCTAGGCGACGCCTAGGCGCCCGCCTAGGCGCCTAGGCGTCCAGTCGACCCCCTGGCGACTGGACTCGCCGGGGCGCCGTGACAACCATGTACAACATTTATTTGTATAATCTACGATAGCATATCATAAATATGTCACATGCAGCAACTAAGTTGAAACATGCAGGATAGTATCTAGAAAACATGGCTGAATTAGCCCCTAGCCTCGTCAGCGTGGAAGCCTCCGCACCGGCAAGGTTGGGATCCAACCCGACCTAATCTAATCTAATCTTTCTTGACTAATTCTTTTCTTCCCTTCTAATTACAAACTATGGATCTCTTTATATAAAGCGAGATCCCCTTATTCTAAGAGGACTCTTAAGGAAATAGGACTCCTAACCCTAAACCTAATAGGACTCACTCTTAACCTGATCTAATCTACTATAGTACCCCGCGAGTACTGTTCACATGGGTTGGCCGGGCTAGGCTCAAAACCCTAGCCCATGACATCTACACCCCTCTTTTTGAGCAGTCCGAACGACATTAAACTTAACTCCTAACCCTAATACGAATACGACTCAAGTCTTTTACATCTTAGCTTGAGGTGGACCACATCCTATCTTTCGTAGAGATAGGACAACTCCAAACCATGTTCTAGGCCGTCCGTACCTGACACATATGTTTCATACTATCTCTGTAGTATGCACTACAGCTCAAACAATCAACTTAAAAATGTGTAATCTTCACAAAAACTCAACCTTGGTATTGATGCGTTTGTATGCAGAAGCACAATGAGCTACAAACATTGAAAGGGCATTGGTTCACAACTTCACATTCAAGTGATGCTCACTCTACTAACCTCTTTTTAAACACAGACTAAGCAATAGATTTTGGCCCTTTGCTACCATCACAGTTAATGACTTTCTTGGTTGATAACAACATGCTAGCGCAAAATTTCAAGCAACAGGAAGAGGTATATAACCTGTAAACACTGAATCAATCAATGTAATTCAATACTCCTTACTATAAACAACTCCTATGAAGCAAGCCTCACTAACAGGGACTCGCTAACTTGATAAATTTTTCAGTTATCTGAACTGCTCCTTTATTCCCAGAAGATATGGCAATAGAGTTCCTTATATATCACTGAAAGTTCAGCATCCTTTTTCTTTCCTCCTCCATTCCTTTTTTCTAGTTGGAAAAAGATATCAGCTATCCATCTAATTTTTGTTTCGAAGAGTTAGTCAGCAATGGTGCTATACTGAAGTACCAAACACCAGTCTATACCCTCTGCAGTCACAGTAAGAATTCTGACATACTTCAGTCCTTCCATATAACTGTACCTAGTAACTAAAATGGTTAGAATACCTCTTTAAGCTAGGACGGCAAGAAGGTAGGTAGCAGTTAGTACTTAATAGCGACAAAAAATTCCATTCCCATAACGTAGCAATCAATAGACAATCACTAAAATCAGCTGTGAGGTTCTTCTCGATGTCACTATTCAAGAAAGCCATACATTTTGTCTGCATTGACCAGAAATGCAAGCTTGTATAGAGGCAATGAGGTGTAGCTACAAGAAATTACTGAACGAGTGAACAAGAACTAAAAGACAGCACACTGACTGTACTGTGTGAAAACTGTCAACAATCTGAACAGTACTTCCAAAATGTTCCCATTATATGGAATGTTTCCAATACAGGTGACTAGGGGAGACAAGCTCAGGTAAAAAGGCTAGTTAAATTTAGCCTACAATGAGCCAATGAGGACTTTAAGATTGGTTCAAACAGGTACAGTAAGGCAACTTTGCAACCCAATTTATGTTGAGCAAAACAAAGCTCCACTGAAGTATGTCTTGGTTGGGCTGTATATTTGGGCTATAGAGAAAAGCAGGAGAACCTAAAGGAGTAATTTGGATCTCAATTCAGATCAAGGCAAGATATTTCCAGTTCCATTTGGTTGCAGGCCAAGAGCTTTTATGACTTTAATGATAGCTCAGTCTTTTCCATTGTACTACTTGCATAAAATAAGTCAATGGACAAGATGGCCCACCTACAGCATGGTTAATGAAAGGAGTTGGTCAGTTAACCACTTAACCCGCATCATGATTGGATTAATATAAAAGCCCATTCCAAGACTCATGATTTGATCAACTGTTTAAACATGTTGTACTTGTACATAGTCAATGATGAGTTTTCCCAATTTTCTGTTTAAAAGGAAGCATTAATGGATTTAGATGCACTCAATAAAGTTTTTAAAAAAAGTACAAAAGAAAATATAACATGGTGTACCATTCAGGAAAAAAAAACATTGTGTGCCTTTCATGAAGAAAAAAAGAGGCTTAAGAGATTTAAAATCACTGTTGATGACTCAAGATAATGCCTTATTTAATGTTTCAAACATCAGAGCTGATGTGGTCCAGCAGTTGGGAAAGCAGCAAGTTGTTTAATTTGATTGTTCATCATTGCCAATGTCAATGCCATATCCTAGATATTGGCTAACCAACAGAGCTAAGCCACCAGCTTGCTAGTTAGCCAATGGTCATCTGAGCCTTCTTACTTCAGATGATTAGAACACGATGAAAGCACGAAGAAATAACACAAAATCAACTCACTAGATGATCACTTTGGTCGATCTATAGAATGAAGTTGCACAGAATGTGGTCTCTTCATTAAGTTGCTGCACAGCGAACTTCATGATCCTCATCAGGGTGATATATGTCCTGAAAAAGATCAACATATTCAGATGTCTAAAGATAAGCACAGAAAGGACTGTCGTTAGGGTAGCAAACCTTGATGCTCAAGTATTCCATGTGTCTCGATTCCTTAAAATCCCCACTTTTCCAGAGGGATCAAAGTTATATCATGATGAACTTTACATGTTTGTTGATCTCCAAGTAACGATTGAGACTGAACACGAGATAGTACAGGGGAAAAACAAGTAGCAATTCAAAAAAATAGAAGACACCATTGTTAACAAATAATCTATATCTGAATTTCGATAAACTTTACATCATGACAACATTCTTTCTTGGAGCATTGCCATAGATAAACTATTGAGAGCATTGGAAGCATAAGAAAGGGAATTTGAGAAGTAAAAATCACAGGAATATCACAGAATCTTGTCAAACTATTCAAACATAGTGTTTATAAAAGATGGCAAAACTGCAAGAACATATATTGGACAGCCTCCATAGCAATCCCAAGAACAGACACTCAATAAACATCCCGTTAGAACTAAAAGGAGGCAGCCACAGAAGCAAATTATGATTCTGCAAACACCTATTCAAGCTTCCATGCATATAGGATCAGCGAGAAACCAAGACCCTGCAACTGAGACTCCCTAAAAATCTGCGAGTACGACCACAGCATCGACTTCTCAGGTGCTTGGCATGTCTGAAACATGAACACCGCATTGCTTGTAGTCGATCCAAAGAGCCAGCTGTGGACATCCCAGAACACCTCCACAGGCAACCCATCAACAAGAATTGTCTGGTTTCCCCTGAACTTCCAAGCCAGCCGCTTCACCTGCATGACGGGCTTCTTATCAACTCGTATCTCAAGACATGGATCCTTGAGGCCAACGGTGTCACACTCGATCACAACATCATGGCATTGGCCATTGTTGCAAAACTGTGCCTTTGCCGTGTAAATCTTCTTCCCGTATATGTGCTCCCTCCTCGCCACAAACGCAGCATTCAGCATAGGCCGGTTCGCGCCGGTCTTCCGGTATGCGTCCTTCTTCATGTCGCCGAGCAGGAGTATCAGCTCAAGGTCAAACACCACGGCGACATAGAACCCCTCCCGCGGCTCTGGTCCAGCACCAAACTTGGCGCCAGACAGGTCCCAGAAGATCTCAATCTTGCCGTCCTCGACACCGAGCCTCTTGGACCCCTTCTTTTTGGAGAAAAGCCATGGCTTGATGTCGGCCTTGCACAGGCACTGGTTGGACAGGTCGTCCACGCCAATGCTGAGGCCCTGCCCCATGAGGCTCTTGCTCCAGGTCACCGAGATCACGCAGGGCCGGCCTGAGAACTGCGTCTGGTAGAGGCAGGTCACTAGGTTCTGCGCCGTGCCCTTGCCGGCGCTCGACGACGAGGACGACGCGTCCGCGATCTGGACGCCGCTCTCCCCGAAGCAGGAAGGGAAGTCCCTCATGCTCGCGTCTTTCAGCTAACACCTGGGGCGCGCAGCAGCAGAAGCCGTAGCCCACTCAGAGCACCGCTTGAAGCTCCTCTCCGCCGCCTCACCGCATCAACCAGAAACCGGCGAGCTCGCCACCGCAATGCCGGCCAAGAGGAGAAGCCGTGCAGAGATCGCTCGCGGAGAGAGCTTCCCGATCCAGCGACGCCACCTCGAGTGGCCGCAAGATCCCACCTTTACTGCAAAAAGCAGCACGAAGAACCGCCCAAAAAGCAAGTGTGGGAGGAGCGGCGCGATTGATACCGCAGCAAGACTCCTTCACGATGGCGAGTTCTTCCAACGCAATCAAGAACGCGGATGCGGCAACACCCCCCTAAGATTTGCCTCAAAACCAGCAGCAAAGCAGCAAAGCAGCAAACTTTCCCCGGTATTTCTTCAGATGAAGCCCCAGGCACCACCTTTAACCCCCAAACAGCCCCAAGATTCCAAGAACAGCAAAGCAAAATGGAAGCTTCACCCAGATAAGCTCTCAAGCCAGAATAACCAAGCAACCATCAGGGGATGGAGAAGAGGAAGAAAGATGTGGACGACACTCTACAGTGAGAGGAGCAAGCATTGTGCCCCGCTCTATCTCTATGCATCAAGAAGCAATGAGAGGAGAAGCAATCAAGCTTAGCAAGCTGCGAAGGACTGAGGTAGTGTGGGAAGGGGGAGGACTACCAGAGGACTAGAGGAGGTGAGGGGAAAAGGAGACAAAAGGTTTGGGAATACAGGTACAGCCATTAGCCCATTAGCCATGCAAGATACTACCACGCTACACACTATCACACACTACACTGTCACCAACTCACGGAGTGCAGCAGGACAGGGGGAGTAGTTGCTAGCTGCTCTCCTTTCCTTTTGTAACTGCTGCCATTGCTACTGTTACCACTAGATGTATTTTCATGCTAGGATGCAGTGGTTTCTACCATTTTTGCAAGTTTTTTTTTCAAAAGTGAATGATACTATATCAGTATTCAGACTGAGGAAGCAGGAAAAACTCAGTTGAAGCAACTTCCTGGGATAAAATTCTGGTGATCTTTTGTCTGTCTCCACTCATTTATGCTGGAGATAATTGCCACTCATGCCAAATGGTAACTAGGTTGCGCACAAGGCACAATCTTGCCTCCAGGTGGTACTTGCTCTCTCTTTAGTCATAGGCCGCTGCCCCTTGCGCTACTGCTCGACTATCTCTGGATCACTGACATGAGAATTCCAGCTCTGCATTTTTTTTGTATAGTAGAAACTGTTCACATGCATTACCGTGGAAAACGACGGTTACATGTACCCCAGTGTCGACTCCATCCATGCCTCCATGGGAGGGACTATGGGAGCCCATCCTTTGTTGTTGTCTGGTGTAAAAAAGCATATAAGAGCACCTTCAATGGGAAGCTTGTAACGGTGCTTAGAGAAAAAAACCGGATTTTTTTGACATCATAGATGCTTAGCGCTAAGAGCTGCTGCTTACTTTAGCACCGGCTCTTAGTGGGTGCTTATCAAAGTAGTTAAAGAAATACATGGCTAATCAAGTAGTTGTAGTAATAAATTAACCAATATATATAGCACTACTATATATTTTTGCATTGAGGCATAAGACTCTTAAGATAGATGCTTAACTTTGTTCTCATCATAAGCATCTATATTAGCACTAAGCATTGGAGATGGTCTAATAGTTGCTTTAAAGATGTTTGAAAAGATCAATCAATTATAAGTACCTGCTATATTATAAGTTGATTGATTTTTTAAGTATTTTTTTTCAATTTTGATTAATTTTATAAAAAATATAATAATATTTTTAATATAAAATTAATTTCATTAAATCGACCATTAAATATGTTTTAATAATATATTTATTTAATATTATAAAATATTAATACATTTTATTTAAAATTGGTTTAAGTTGAATACGTTCGACTTAGAAGGTAGTACCCTTTTATAAAAATCTAATTCGTGTGGTCTCTATTATTTGCAGGAGATTAGAACCACCTCATTTGATGACTACAAGATCCAAAACTTCATATCCTTCACACATACGCGAAATTCCGGGCGTCGCTAAATTTACACTATCATCTTAATGGTGTCCTCTCTAGCTTTAGCAAAAGATAGGGCCAAATTGAGTTTTTTTAGCAAACAAGTTCATGATTTATTGTATGTTTAGCTTTATTGGAATATTCAAGTGGAGATGGAGGCTTTCAATACATACTGTCAGGATCACACATGCTTTTCTCAATCAACCGTGTCTTCATATCAGTTGTGTATACAGATGCTATGTTGCATGATTGAGAATGCAGAAAGCAAAATTTCATTGTAAATACTAAATAGATAATCCTTCTCCAAATGTTCCTGATCAATGGTAGGAAGAAAAATGCTGGCTTTAGGGTCTTTCAGAAAAGGCAAAATTAATGGTAAATGAATAAGTACACTTCATTTTTTATTGAACGGTCACAATTAAAGAAAGAGGTAATAGATTATCATAATCATTTTTTATTTTTATAATTATAAAAAAAAATTATTAATATTTATTTATTTAATTTTATCTTACATGCAAACGACGTTATATCATATCTAAAGTGTTGCATGTGGTCTTCTTAAATTTTTCCTAACCTCCTGTTTTTGTTTTTCCTCTAGGAAGTAACGGGTATCGTAAATAAACTCTTATATCATTTATCGCTTTTCAGGCTAAGTATTGTAGCAAAGAAGAGTCTTTGAGAAAAAATATTGGCTTTAGGTGCAGGCAAGCAAGTAGGGGCAAGTAGCACAGACCACACAGTACAGCTAGGGGGTTTCATGCCGTATATCAAAACATGTGGAAGTAAAGAACGTAGGGATCCAAAATACAAGCTACAACATGGCAAGTTGAGAGGAAACTGAAATCAATGAAAAGGACAACGGTTTTCTTGGATCTGGGCCACATCTCATCTCCTCTCCGCTCCTCTGTTAACTGCACACCCACGAGGCCGCATTTATTCACCTCCTAACCTCATGCAGAACTATTCATACATTTTTTAATTATACATTTTTATTTAAAATTTCAAATTTGGTACGTGGATTTCAAAATTTACTAAAAAATTATGTCTATAATTAGTATACCGATCTAGTTTGATCGGCCCTAGATTGAATTGGGCAGAGACAGTCTTCTGTCGATACTTCATATTCCGATCTAGCTAGAGCTGGCCTAGATCAGCATATCATCTCTCGATATGTCCTTTATATAAGGAAGCCACCTCACATGCCCCTGCCTCATTTCACCCCCTCTAGGTATGTCCTCTCCTCCCCTCTCTTATTTTCGATCTTTAGGTAGTTGTAGATATATGATAGGTAATTTAGGATAGTTTAGTAGTATATTAGGGTAATTTAGAAGTATATTAGGAATAATTTAGAAAAATGTTTAGTAATATTTTGGGATAATTTAGGATAGTATCATAGAAGGTAGTCATGGTATGTCATAGGGTCATACTCGTCCTTCTCCTTGTTTAGGCCTCCAGCACACCCTCCCATCGGGCTACATATAGCTGCATCCTAATGTCCCATGAATGCCTCTAGCAACTCCCTTCCATGTGTTTATGCAACAAACAAGTGTAAATTACAGTAGATAACACCAGAACATGATAACTAGTTCGTATGTACATCTGTAGGAGCTCAATGGTGCATCTAGGTAGGTACCTGAGCATATAGGACACGAGAAGTACTGCGCTCATCTAAACTACATGTGATGGAAAACATATCCATCAATCATGATGTCGAATATGAGGCATCTACGTGTCATGTAGTACGTTGTGTCACACATTCACAAGGCAGAGAGCCCATGAGGCGTGCGTCGGACGACCTTGCTTGGCAGGTAAGATCTCTAATGAAAGTCATGTACCCGAATATTGTCGAGCTGCGTCGTGTAGTCTAGGTAGGGGAGGTGGGTCTAAGAGTGGGCCCAAGATGGCTACAAAAGGAGAAAATATCAATACAAAATTAATTTTTGTGAATGATTAAGTACAACAAACACTAACCGGTCATTGACACCAAAGAGTGCCCATTGTCAGTAGGTTGACGTCTCTTTTGGTAGCCCTCTATGTATCGTGCCATGTCAACCTAGGAACGACCAATCCACACTCTCTCGTACGACCAAATATGTATCAACAGTGGACACCTAGTAATGGACATGTCATTCATCTGTCGTCGACATTCGTCGCAAAGAGCATGGTATGTGACGCAAAGGACGACCGATCCCTATGAGTACTGTGGCATGCTATCCTCCGATGAATCGGTAATGGCTCGAGCAAACTACACTAGATGCCTATCGATGATGTCATCGTGCGTGCTGGTGAAAATCACCGAACCAAAAAGTCTAATGAGGTAAGCCTCTAGGTGGCGACTAATGGTGTAATCGTCAGTATTTAGGGCTAGATGCTCTGCCTAACAAAGGGCAAACATTAGTATACAACAAGGATACGTTAATGTATAATGTTATTACCGTGTAAAACTGATGGATATGCCCAAGAAAATTCTGGGAATCGAAAGTTCCAATAGGTAGTATCGGAAGCTCTGATTATTTTCTGGTCTCGGGTCAGAGAGAAAATGTTTCTTCGGAAGTTCTGATATGGTATTAGAAATTCCGACGAGCCAAAAGTTCCGATTTGGAATCAGAGAGAATTGTACTGATCGGAAGTTCTGATATGTGTATTGAAAGTTCTGAGGTGGGCAAAAACAAATTGGATCTGTTGCGTGTCGTACTGAATTAGGAGATCTAAAATACCCTATCGGAAGTTCCGATCTAGGATCAGAAGTTCCGCCGTGGGCAAACAGATTGGATCTGTTACGAACACGAATTGGTTGTAACTAATTTGTGGGTTTCGAGATGTGCACGACCAGAGGCTCTCAGCCCTATATAAAAAGAGGAGGAGGTCTTGATTAAAAGCAATAAGCATAGATTAGACCTAGCCACCATAGACTCTTCTCCTCCCTTTCTTGATCTCAATTGTTGAGGTCGAGGATTTCCCGTATGTCACGTGTGGTGCTAGCACGCTGCCGTGGGAGGAACTCCATCTCTGTATGTGTGGATACCGTGGAGGCGTTGCTCCAACAACGATGCTCGTGGACTTCTTCACATGAACAACTATGTCATCTTCACCAATCGAATTAGCGAGGGACGGCAAGGACAAAGCAATGATAGGCTTGATGCGCTACTCCGAAATCTTCTTCTGTTGCACCTAGCGCGTCTCGTGCTAGAAGGTAACGATCTATGATCTCGCACGTGCATGGGTCTTGGGCTTAGGGTGGAAATTTTGAATTTGCCGGCTCTCCCATATTCCCCAATAGTGGTACCAGAGCTTACATGCGTAGTGTTCAATCTAGATCCCTCATGTATGGAGATACATAGTGGAAAAACAGATTAGATCTGCTTCTGTTCGTGGAAAACCGAAAGTTCCAATATTGATCGGAAGTTTCAATGGCGGATCGGAAGTTCGGATAGTGATCGAATATTCCGATATCGAATAATGATTCGATACAAAGAGCAATTGGTGCTGAACAGGATTCCGATATTGATCAGAAGTTCTGGTGGATCGGAAGTTCTGATGCTAGATCGGAAGTTCTGACCCACCCAAATTTGAAATTCCGAGCCTATTGAGCCGGTTTTTTCAGATCCAGAATCCAGTCATTTGTAGATTGCTCGCCTAACTTTGTTTTACAGAGAATGATATGACTAGCAAGACCTTGGATAAATGTGATGTATGAGATGCATGCGATGAATATAAAGTAAATATGGCCTGCGTGTCATGGTTATTTACAGCCCAAGGCTAATGTAAAATTTTATTACGGTTGCATGTCATTTCCGCACGGTGCTTCGGCCCATGTGATTAGTATAGGCTATGCGAGATATACTAGTACTCTTCATGGAGGACCGAGAGCACACACTCAATGACAGGATCCATGGAGATGGAGATCACCATGTGAAGAGGGCCATGCTATGTCACAATTAATATGATTGCCTGTGAAGCTTTCTTATATTCCTGTTATACTACTCTTGCATGTTTCGTGTGCGCTAGGGACATTATCATGCTAGAATAGTTTTCCCTCATAAAATTAAGTATTGATGCTCTTCTCAATAGCTGCACCCACCGAGGTACTTGTTCATCAATAGTGGGTCTGCGAAAGTAGGATGCTATCTTTTATCTTGACCAGTTGGGGCGGAAGTTGGAATTTTGCACACACAGTATTGGTTTGCTTAACAGGGCTATCAAAATGGTTTTGGGCCTTAGATCATAGAGTTGGCACCTACTACTTTTGTTAAGAGCACTCCAATTTTTAATTTACGATCTATACTTGAATGTTAGAAATTATCTGGAACGAACTTTATTGATTGGTATCGAAATTTGAGAATCGTTCTTCAAAAGAGAAAAAGATTATGTTCTATAGGAACCTCACCCCGATGAACTAGGAGAGGATGTTTTTGTAGCAGACAAACATGCTTATGAGAAGCATGCTAGTGATTCTGTGGATATCAACTGTCTGATGCTTGCCTGCATGTCCTCTGAGTTTCAGAAACAATATGAGGAATGCAATGCTTACGATCTGATCGTAGGTCTCAATGGCATGTTTCAGAACCAGGCAAGGGCAGAGAGATACAATGTGTCTAAGTCCTTATTTGGGAGTAGGCTGGCTAAAGGGAGCCCAGTGATCCCTCATGTGATCAGGATGATTGGTTACATCGAGACTCTAGAGAGGCTGGGCACTCTACTAGATCCGTACCTAGCTATCGATGTCATTCTCTAGTCGCTCCCACTGAGCTTTGAGCCATTCATCATGAATTATAACATGGTTGGACTAGAGAAGACATTAGCTGAGTTGCATGGGATGCTTAAAACTATTGAGGAAAGTATCAGGAAGTCTCCTAATCAAGTGATATTGGTTCAGAAGGAGGGTAAAAAAGAAAGAGGAAGGGCAAGGCTAAGACTACAGATTCGATCTCTAGTGCGAAGTCTAAATCGGTTGGAATGTCCAAGTCAGGTCCTGCTGGCTCTGATGTGTGCCACCACTACCACAAGCCTAGGCATTGGAAGCGCAATTGCAAGGTGTACCTAGAAGAGAAGAAGAACAAGAAGGGAAGTGTGACTTCCGCTTTAGGTATTAATGTTATTGAAATTAATCTTGCTACTCGTCCAAATGATTCATGGGTATTTGATACCGGATTGATGATTCATACTTGAAAAACATTGCAAGGGCCGAGTAGAGTAAGAAAGTGTGCAAGTGGCGAGCTGGATGTCCGCGTCGGGAATGGTGCAAAGGTTGTAGCGTTGGTCGTCAGCGTTTATTCACTGTCACTACCGTCAGGACTAGTTTTGAAGTTAAATAATTGTTATTTCATTCCTGCCTTAGACAAAAACATTATCTCTTCCTCATTTTTAGAGGAAGATGGTTTTGAATTTGTAATAAAGAACAAGAGTTGTTCAATATTTTTGAATGGCATGCTCTATGGCGTTTGTACATTAGTGAATGGATTGTATATTCTAAGTCTTGAAGATGCACACGTTTATAACATTAGTACTAAGAAACAACGACTCAATGGATTGAATCCTACCTATGTATGACATTGTCGTTTAGGTCATATAAATGAGAAGCACGTGCAGAAGCTCCATAGTGATGGACTTTTGGAGTCATTTGATTTTGAATCATATGACACATGCGAGTCTTGCTTACTTGGCAAAATGACAAAGACGCCTTTCACTGAACAGAGTGAGAGGGTGTAGGACCGAAAGTAGCGACCAGAGGGGGGGTGAATGGGCGCCTAAAAAATTCTTTCGAATCGATGGCCTGCTCCCAACACCCAACGCACCTCGACAGACTTAGCAAAGAAAAGTAAACAGATCAACAGGACCTAAAATGATCTAGCCTAAAAACGACCGGTGTCCTAAACGAAAAGACACCAACACAGTGCTTAAAGGCAGATTAACAATGCATTCAACTCAAAGGCATTTAATCAGACCAACACACATGAAGTTGATAAATCAAGATGTTCAACCAGAAATAAAACAGTGAACAATTAAAAAGAACACCGGATTCAGTATCATCTATTTAAAACAGCAGATGAACCAACTGATGTAATGACAACACAAAGATTAAATCAACAGATAAATATATTCATGAGAAATACTTTTTAACAGTATGCCATCACATGTAATAGGATGTTATGGGAAGTATTGAAATAATACCAACCGTATGAGAAACATGGCAATACATGAATATTTAATTAGCACGCAAATCGAGAAATGCAATTAGTACTTAATCAAATAGCAAACCAGTACGGCAACTTCTAATAGAACAAGTTTTCTATGCAAAAAAAACAGTACAACATTTAATATCAAATATCACAGCAAAAACCTTGCCTCGATTTGCGTGCGCCTGGCTTGAAGAAGCTCCTGCTGCCAACGCTGACGAGAAATCCCTGTGTGCATTTGACCGAACGCATAGCATGCATGCGCTACTCCCTAGGTCTTCCGCGTGCGCATGCTGCTCTGGCTGCCTCAGCGCCACGCTTGGTCGCCGAAGCCCACGCCCGCGTAAGTGGCTTCCAGCCGTGTAAACACCGCCGCCATAACTCCAGAACCGCACAAGCCAAAATGCCGTGAGAAACAAAAAAACCGAGATCCGGTTTTTGAGAGAAGAAGAAAACCAGTGAGGAATAAAAAACTGGAGAACAGTGGAGTGCTTGCAAACCAAGCGGCGCTGTACTGTCGAAGGCACAAAAAACGATGAAGAACAGGCAGCAGAGATGAAGCCAAACAGAGGCAGCGCAAACACAGGAAGAAGAAGAAGGCACTAGAAAAATGACCCACTCAAATTCAGAATTGGTAAAGTGATTTCTAAAAATGGGTGCCCTAACCCTAGGCTATTGGGGCCTATTTATAGGCAGCCCATAAAATGGAAAAATGCAGAAATACCCCTAGGGTTTTTTACAGACGCTGAAGAAAAATGGAAAAGACCGAAATGCCCTTAGGGTTTTTTACAGACTCGACTGACAGACTGTGGGCCTAAAGGCAAAATAGTAAAATCCTAAATAAAGGTAACTTGTCCTGATGCGGAGCTTTCGTAGCAGCTACGGCTTCGCCTCAGAACGGTCAGATCCGAGATCAGCGGTCGTCAGTTTTGCGCCGAAACTGACAAAGCGTCCACCGTCTTCGCACCGGGTGTAGGACCGAAAGTAGCGACCAGAGGGGGGGTGAATGGGCGCCTTTAGAAAATTCTTTCGAATCAATGGCCTGTTCCCCAATACCCAACGCACCTCAAAAATACTACGCAGCAGAAAATAAACCGAAGGCCTAAGTCTAAAGGTTTCTAACCTAGAAGCATCTGATGATAAACAGTGTAAAACTAAAGTGGTGCAACTAGGCAGATAAACAAGTTTGTAACAGGCCTATACTTCTTAAAGAAATGATCTAAGTATGTATAAAGTGAAAAGAGAAGTTACTGTTCAAAGTTGTCTTCTGTTCGGGACTTGGCGAAGCCCCCTTCGCACGTCGAGGTATGCTTCGGAGGTTGGTGTCGGAGTCTATCCGAAAAGCCGAAGGTGTCACTGTCTAGGCTAGTTCGAAGTGATAAGACGCGAAGAGTACTTCGGAGCGAAGTAAAAATCAGTGCCGGAGCTTGGTTCGAAGTATGCACTTCGAAGACAAGTCTTCGCACACAGCTTCGACTCACGAGCTTCGGAGCGAAGTAAACCAGTGCCGGAGCCTGCTTCGAAGTATGCACTTCGAAGACAAGACTTCGAAAGTACTTCGAACCGAAAGCCTCGAAGCTAAACCTTCGAACACGAAACTTCGAACACAAAGCTTCGAACACACAAACAGACAACCTTCGAATGTAGGAGCGAAGTCTGTCACGTGACAGAAAATCAAGTCCGAAGCCTACACTCTACCTTCGAAAAGGGAAAACTTCGGGAAGAGAAACGAAGGCAGACACGCCATAAAGAGATCCAAGCGAAGTCTATCAGAACAGACAAACTTCGAACCCAACTTCGAAACCTAATGAAGTGTGTGCTTCGAACAGATAGATTCAGAGTATGCTAGTTCGAAGTATGCGATGCTGTGCATACAGGAGGAACTTTGAATCTAGCAACTCAGACACCAAAACCGAAGTTCGAAGTCTGAGCGAAGCCTTTAAAGAGGTTCGATCGGAGCCTGCCTCACGAAGTTGAGGGGCTTCGCACGGGACCGAGCTTCGCCAGACACACCAGGAAAAAGCAAAAGAGACTGTCTGCTTCGATCAAAAAGCTGGGCGATAGAAGGTGAAAAGCTGCAGGCGAACACTGTAGCTACAGTAAAGCAGTACTACTTGCAACAGCAAGAACTAGTACTACCACCGTGAAGAACACACCCAGCCGAAGAAGCTTCTCTTCAAGAATAAATTCAGCAGCTCGTAGGTAAGGCAATAACTCCCCAAACAGAACAAAACGCAAGCAATAAATTCACCAGAGTTCAAAGATTAAATGCATCCAAAAGATTTGAGCCAAAAAAATGCAGGAACAGGGAGAGGAAAACCCTGGCGGCGCACACAGGAGAGAGAAGACAGTGACCCAAAAAGGTGGATTTGATTTCAGCACAAAGGGTAGTCCAAACCCTAGGGATTGGGGTGCTATTTATAGGCAGCCCAACACTAGGAATATTCTACCAGCCCCTTAGGGTTTTTACAGACTCAAGAATACAGAAAAAGACTCTACTGCCCTTAGGTATTTTTACAGACACAACTGACTGACTGTGGGCCTAGAGTAACAGATGACATATCCGGAAGCTACTCTTCTGGACAGTCGGATACAGAATCAACGGTTGTCAGTTTTACGCCGAAACTGACAAAGCCTCCACCAGCTTTGCACCAGGTACCCGGATTGGGCCGGCCCGACCCCGCAGCTCTCTCAGCCCGGCAATCGCTCACCGCCCGTGTACCTGAGTCAGTCCTGGTCAACAGCCCAGTGGGTCTTCCACTGCTTCTGGCCCATGCACCCGGATTGGGCCAGCCCGACTTCGCAGCCTCCTCTGCCCGACAGTCGCTCGCTGCCCGTGTACCTGAGTCACACGCGGCCCATGAAACAGCAGATCTCTTCTCTTCTTCAGTCCTTGATGACTATCGTTGACAATGACTCATCACTTCTAGAGCCATGAGGCCCACGCTATTCAGCATGGCTCCTCAATCTCCCCCTTGATGAGAGCATTGTCAACACTCCTCAATTCTAATCTCTTCAGTACCTGTGAACAAATGTGGAAACACGAAAACAAAAAACACAAGAGAACAAAGAAGAAGAAAAATAAGGTAAAAGTTTAACCTTAATGACCAAAAGCCGAATCAAAAGCAAGAAACGGTCATTATGGTTAACCAAAACTCAAAAGCTCAAAATGAGTGTGATTTCAGAACAACAAGGATATTGACAGAGTAAGCACTCCCCCTTAAATTCTGATCCCAAATTTTCTCCCCCTTGTTGACAAGTGAACTCATCAAGCACTCAAAAGAGACACAGACTCCCCCTGAAAAGCAACTCCCCCTCAAAATATGCAGTGAATGCAACTGGGGTGCAGGTGGAGTGTAGAAAGCATGCTTCTCAGATATGATTGACTGCAAATACAGTATCTAACAAGTATAGCAAAAGAGATACTGTCTAAGACACATGGCATGATCAGTGCAACAGATGATATCTAAAGAAAGTCATTTAGCACGCATTTTTCAGTTTTTGCAAATAAAAGCATCACCACATTTTCGAGTAAACAAGCAAGGTAAAGCATGAGATGCAGAAGCTAACTGATATCTACCAAGATAAGCATTGTTCAAAGCAAAGTGCTTCAGCAAACTTGTTATCCTTTTAAAGTTCAGGCTTTTTCATTTTCCTTTGACATTTTCGCCAAGGGTTATTTGCATGTCAAACCTTATGCTAACCGACCAAGTCAAGCCTAGGCCAAAACTGGACCATCAGAAGCTTAAGACATTGGTCTTGGCATACACTATACTGTCCTAGTTCATACCAAAGTGCTATGGTAAGCAGTCCAGAACAATATAATGCGACAAAGCAAACCCACTTGGATCTTTTCAACTTAAGCATAAAAGGCATGGAATTTTCATTCATTTTTGATTTTTATCATTTTTATAGCACATTTTCCATGTAAAGGCATAAATATGTCCAAGTTGTATATCTGCATCTATGTGATGAACTAGCTACAAGGCATGTAACAAATAGCAAAAGCATTCAGCCTACACATGCTAGTTACCAGAAGCAATGGTGATCATTTTTCAGGTTGAAAGCGTAAAAGCCATGCATATGACAGATATCAAACATGTCAAGCGAACTGAATCAAAGCATGATCATTGACAAGTAATCAAAAGCATGTACCAGCTAGAATAAGTAAAGCAGTTCAATCATATAACAGAAGCAGACTCAGAAGTGTGATATGTGAATATGTATGATATGAACACACACAAAAAGACTCAAGGAAAGAGTAACAAAAGGAAGAAAACTGACGCAAATTATCCTAGAAAGGATACACAACACCCAAATCCCCTCGTAAACGCTCAAAAGTAGACTGATCTAGGGGTTTGGTAAAAATGTCAGCCAACTGATGATGGGTATCAACATGAATAAGGTCAATGACACCTTTCTCATATTGATCCCGCAAGAAGTGAAAGCGCACATCAATATGTTTGGTTTTTGAATGGAGACATGGGTTTTTCCCTACACTAATAGCACTCGTGCTGTCGCAAAACAATGGAACCCTGGTAGGAAAGAGCAACCCAAAGTCTCGTAGAGTAGAAATCATCCAAACCATCTGTGAGCAGCAGCTGGCAGCAGCTACGTACTCGGCCTCTGTGGTCGAAAGAGCAACTCCAGATTGCTTTCGAGAAGACCAAGATACAAGGGAAGAACCAAGAAACTGGCAAGTACCGGAAGTCGACTTGCGATCCAACCGGCACCCACCAAAGTCGGCGTCCGAAAAGCCAGATAACTCAAGTGATGATGATGCTGAATAATAAAGACCAAGATCAGGCGCATAGGTGAGATACCTGAAAATGTGCTTGACAGCCTGCCGGTGAGACGCGCGTGGTGAAGACTGAAAACGCGCGCAAAGTCCCACGGCGAACTGTATGTCTGGTCTTGTTGCTGTTAAGTACAGCAGCGAACCGATCATCCCTCGAAATTCTCTCTCATTGACCTTGACACCGCTCTCGTCCTTGTCCAAACCTCCAGAGGTACCCATCGGGGTCATCTGCGGCTTCAATTCACCACCAAAGTCAAATTTCTTAAGCATGTCACGAGTATACTTACCTTGGTGGATGAAAGTGCCGTCCTTGGTCTGCTTGATCTGGAGCCCTAAAAAGTACTTAAGCTCACCCATGAGGCTCATCTCAAACTCACTGTGCATCTGCTCAGAAAACTTGGACACAAGAGAATCAGTAGTACCGCCAAAAATAATATCGTCCACATAAATCTGAGCGACTAAGAAATCTGAAACATCTCTGAGCAGGAAAAGAGTTTTATCCACAGAACCCATCACAAAGCCCTTCCCCAACAAAAACTGCTTTAACCGGTCATACCAAGCCCTGGGGGCTTGCTTCAACCCGTATAAAGCTTTGTGCAACTTAAAAACATGTCGAGGAAACTTAGGGTTCTCAAAACCGGGGGGTTGCCTAACATATACTTCCTCCTCTATGAACCCGTTCAGAAAAGCACTCTTAACGTCCATTTGAAAAAGCTTAAAACCCTTTGAAACGGCAAAAGCTAGAAGGATACGAATGGACTCAAGACGGGCAACAGGAGCAAAGGTTTCTTCGAAGTCAATACCTTCCTTCTGGCAATAACCCTGGGCAACTAGTCGAGCCTTGTTGCGCACCACAACCCCATCTTCACCTTGTTTGTTCTTGAATACCCACTTGGTGCCTATGGGGTTGCATCCTGGTGGCGGCTCAACTAGTGTCCAAACCTGATTGCGGACAAAATTCTCAAGCTCTTCTTGCATAGCATTAATCCAATTAGAATCAGAAAGAGCATGAGAAATGTCTCTGGGCTCAAAAGATGCAACAAACGCAGATTCAGCAAACACAGCGAGAGAGGCAGAAGAACGTAAAGTCCTCTCAGTCAAATCACCAATGATGAGCTCTGAGGGGTGGTCACGCTGAACTGCTCGGGTTCCCTGGTGATCTGAAGTCACCTCACCGGAGTCAGCAGCTGGCACCTCTGGACTCGACTGAAGGGGCTCGATCGAAGTGGAAGAAGTGATCAGAGGTCCGCCTTCATCATCAGTCGAAATCACAGAGGGTGTGGGCTCTGCGGGGGATACAGAAGGCCCGCCCTCAACAGCAGCTGGAGTATCCTCATCTTCCTCGAAGATGGACTCTCCAAGCTCATCATCACCAGAAAGCTCAAAAGAAGGAGTCAAAGAAGGCAAGGACTCATCAAAAGAAACCTCACACGTCTCGACAAGCAGCTGGGATTCGAGGTTCCAAACACGGAAGCCTCGAGAATGCAATGCATAACCAAGAAAAATACCATCCCAGCAACGAGACTCAAACTTGTCCAAATGCCCTCCCTTCTTGAGCACAAAGCACTTGCAGCCAAACGCTCGCAAGTGGGTCACCTTGGGCTGTCTGCCAAACCGCAACTCATAATAAGTCTTACCAATGTAAGCTCGAAGAAAAATACGGTTGGCAAGATAGCAACCCGTGTTCATGGCTTCAGCCCAAAAACGCCTAGGAGTCCTGTGCTCATCGAGCATCGTCCTGGCCATCTCAACTAGCGTGCGGTTCTTTCGTTCTACAACGCCGTTTTGTGGGGGAGTGTAAGGAGAAGAAAACTGATGGTCCAGACCCTGATCACCACAGAAGCTGACGAACTGAGAGTTCTTGAACTCAGAGCCGTTGTCGGAGCGAATTGCTCGCATCCGACCATTGTTCTCATTCTTCAGCTTCAAAATCAGGTCATGGACAAATTGAAAAGTTTCATCCTTAGACTCCAAAAAGAAAACCCACGAGAAACGAGAAAAGTCGTCAACAATCACAAGTGCATACCACTTCCCACCGACTGAGCGTACCCGAGCTGGACTGTAACACCCCAGAAATTAAAAAGGAATAAAATAAAAAGAAAATATTATTTAAATCATTTCTGAATTTCTTATTAAAGGAAAAATCCCAAAAGAACCCAAATAAAGCCAAACAGGGAGAAATACTTAAAATCTGGACTTGAAAATTTTATGAGATAAACTAGAGGCCAAGATATAATTTTAGGAATTTTTACAAAATTTTATCAACAGTGATTCAACCCTTAATCCAATAAATGAATTACTAGAATTATTTTAAATAAGAAAACAATTTTAAACCTTAATGGGCCTCAACCTCGAATTCACCCAGAGCCCGGCCCAATCCAGCAAAGAGCCACTGACGAGTGGGACCCGCCTGTCGGCGCGTTCCCCCGCTCCTCTCTCCTCCACCGCGCCCGCCCGGCCCCACTTGCCAGCCACCCGCACCCGTTTCTGTTTCTCTGACCGATGGGACCCGCTTGTCGGCCTTTCCTTTTTCGTTCGCCCGCCGACAGGTGGGGGCCACCTGTCGGGATCATCTTCCCCGAAGGAAAGAGATCCCCCTTTCCATCGCCGGCGACCCCCCCTTCCAAATCCGCCGCCGCCAGCTCCCCCTTGCCAAACCGACGCCCGATCTCGACTTGCCGAACTCCGGTGACCCCTTTCCAAACAAAACCGACGCGTTTTCGTGCTTATGGAAGCATATCCGAGGAGAAAAGGGAACCTCGCCGGAGAAGGAAACAAGCCTTCGGGTTCCCCGGCATTCCCTGCCATCTGGACGACGGCAAAGCCCCTATTTAAACCCCTGTGGTCGCCGCATTCAGTCCACACCGCCAAGGCCCGAGCTCGAGTGAACCAGAGCGCTCCCTCTTCGTCTTCGGGTTTTCCCTCTGCTCCACCTCCGGCGAACGATCGCCGTCGACTCCGGCCTCCCCCGCCCTAGCCACCGCCACCAGAGGGACCCTCAACGACTCCTCGTCCCCGGCCACCCCTCCGTTGGCCAAGAACACCGCAGGACCACCGTCGCCGTCGAGCACCCGAACACCCTTCGCCGTCTACGCTCGCCGCCGGTCACCTCCAAGCCCCCATCTTCGCCGCAGAAGGTACCATCGTGATCCCCATCACCTCCGCAGTCCATTTTTGGCCTTAGATAGGCACGTAGGCGCTCGCCGCCACCGCTGCCACCGCGCCCGAGGCCTCGCCGTCGCCGGAGACGAAGGGTACTCGAGCCCTTAGCGCGTGACGTGCCGGATCCCCTCTGAGCCGCACGATCCGGATCGGACGGCACAGATTAGATCCTGAGGGATCTAATCTGAGCCCTTGGATCTGGTCAAAGCGGTATCGCTCGCTCACAGCCGTTGATCGCAACTTAAACCCTCCGATCGATCTCGAGCGTCCACGCGTACCGATTCGGTATGACTTAATCGTGGCCGTCCGATTTCATTAAAACCCTCCGCCTCGCGCCCGACCGCTGGATCAAGATCCAACGGATCTGGTTGATCCGGTCCACGCCACAGTAGAACGGTCCACCGTGGGCCTGGCTCACCGTGGACCAGAGCTCATTTTCTGTTTAAATAAAATTCCAGAAATTGATTTAAACTTTGAAAATTCATATCTTGCTCAAATTAACTCTAAATTTCACCATTCAAATTTTGTTAGAACCAGAATATTATTCTCTACACATTAATACAATAAAAACAGTATGTTTCTGTTACTTAAATTATTATTACTAAATAAATGAATAAAAATCCCTTAGGATTAAAATTTATAATACAGAAAATAAATTGGGAAAAATCCTAAAATATTAGACTTCACTGTTTTATATCAAACTCAGAATATTAAAATACTACTTCACATAAAACACCCACAAATGATGTATGTTCCTTTATTTGGTGAATTTTATCTGTTTATTGAATGTATTGTTTATTTCCCGTATCGAGAAGACTACGAGTTCGTCGAGGAGCAGGAGTTCTACCCCGAGGTTCCTCCGTCACCCTTTGCTGATCAAGGCAAGTCATCGACCACCTCTGTGGAAACAGTTGATCATAATTGAGCCCATGTTTTGAATAAATTATCGCTATAACCCATAGGTTAATATTGCATTAGTCCAATGATCAAGCCTTACACTTATATTTATTAGATCCCCGTCCTTGTGTGCAAACCCAAGCCATGCTTATTGAGCCTTAACTCCTTGTCACTCTACTATAAAAATATTAGCTAGTGCCCAATGTACCGGCACAACTGCTATAGGTTAAAAAGAACGAGTCGTAGATAGCTGGATTCTGTATATGAATTTCCCTGTTATTCTCGTCTCTGGACTCTGTTGGAGTTGGCTAGGTTATAAGTATGGTGGGTTCCGGGTGCAAGCTCGGGCACTGGTTTGTCGCACCCGGGGCACTATAAGGACCGGTCTGCGGGATCTGTTGCAAAGCACTTCCGTACCAACCACAAGTCTAATGGGTAAGTCCTAACTGGAAGTATGGAATACTCCGGCTCGATGCACCATAGAGGAGGGGGCAAGGGGCTAGCCTGCGGGCGACTTGTACCGACGAGGCTCAAGGGGGGGTATGGTGGGGCTCCGATGCGTCGGGACACCATATGAAACCCATAAGAGGGTGCTATTGAGTCGGGGAGGACTATATGGAAGGTTTTGGCACGAGTTCCCGTGTGATGGGTCATCTCGTTACACTTCGGTGTAGGTGATGAGTGCGTGCCTTGTGGGTACAGTGGTACATCTCTGATCAGAGTAATTTAATCTTTTCGAAAAGCCGAGCCCACGGTCAAGGGCGGGTTGTGTGACTACTCGCAGTTAGTTTACAATTGTGTGAATGTTTGGATTACTCATGGCACGTAAGGACTGTTGAGCGAGGTGGGGTGACTGTACCCCTCGAGTTAGAAGATGATGATACACATGCACATGTTTACTTTTCCGTACTAATAAATTGCTCTCATTTAAAGCTTTACAATTATGCTGCTTCCGCAAAATTAGCCACTATCTCCCTTGTTATTACCTTGCATTATATTTGCATTCGGTGGCTTGCTGAGTACATCAGTACTCACCCCGTTGACTTACAACATCAGAGCCCGTCTACTACGAGGAGGATGAAGGTCTGGAGTAGCGACCCAGTCAAGGCGAGACTGGAAGGAGGCATTCATCTAGGACCCTTGTTTTATTAGTTTCTCTTCATCTTTATTCACTTTTGTATTAATGCGGTCTACGAACCGTGAATGATTGCCGTATTGTACGTGGTCGCATGATGAACGTCTTGTTTTATTGATTTTCTATGGAATTTCAATAAAGTCCTGATTTATTAAATCGGGGCGCGACAAGATGGTATCAGAGCCGACTTGACTGTAGGAAGCCAAACAGACCTGACCTTAGGACTTATGTATATTCACTATATTTTACAAAAGACTACTTATCCTCTCATCTTCCGAGGTTTTCACAAAAATTTTCTCTTTTGTAGATGCCGGTTCATACCATGAGCGGGACTCTTCGTGACGAGGCCGGATTCATCCGCGAGCTTCGCGTGCTCGTCGACTTTTTGGGGTTTCCCCATGAGCCTGCGTTCCACGGGATCTTTCCCGATGCGAACGAGAGCTACTGCGAGGTCACGGTTGTGATCCGCCCCTCTTCCACGCAGCCGCCCTTCTACACCCACGGAGTTGGAGGACCTTCATTCGTAGTGGCCAGCCAGCGAGCCGCTCTCCAGTCCCTCGCCGAGCTTCGACTGGTCTACGACTGCCATCTTCGCGACACCATCTACTGCTTCATGCCCATGCGCACGCCAGGGAGTCACCGCAGCATCTACATCAGCCCCCTCACCCAGAGCAGCTCCGCCATCACCCGCACGATGAGACTCTTGGAGGCCATGGACAACCTCCACACAGAGGCCGTCCTCGACGCAGACAGCCAGCACGACACCATCGACTTCTACCGCCACACTTCGGAGAACCTGACCAGGGAGAACGCCGAGCTCCGTCGACAGCTAGAGCAGAACCCTCTGTTGACCCTTGAGGTGGAGGAGTTGAGACGCCAGAACGAGCTTCTACGCCAGGGTGCCATGGTCCACGCCCAGCTCCGTCAACAGATCAGAGAGTTGAAGAAGGACATCGAGGAGATCGCACCTCTTCCGCCTCGCCGGAAGAAACCCATTCAGACTCCCACAGTGAGGCCCAAGAGGATCTCCCGCAGCGCACCACTCGCCGGACCGTCCAGTTCCTCGACCCCGCCCGTCTCCCACGAGCCCGAGATCGAGCCATCCCCCGAGCTGCCTTAGACGTAGTATTACGATTGATTGTTTTTATTTTGATTGCTTGTAGTAAACATTCATGTCAAAATATAAGGCATGAATGAGAGAATAAGTAAATGTAACCGCAAGAACGGTATCCTTTTGAAATAAATATAAAGAAGTTCACCCAAAATAAATATGTGTACATTGGAAATTCCAGGATGACCAACACCCAAGGATCAGACGCTCCTCAGAACGGAGGGGAGAGTGGCAACCTGCCACAATGGGGAGCGACCGGGCAAAGGCAAGCCCCAGTCGCCAACCACCCCACACTGGCTGAGATGATGGCCACTCAGAACCAGTTGGTTGCTGCCCTATTAAACCAGATGCAACAACAGCAGCAGCAGATGCAAGAGCAGCAGACTCAGTTTTTCCGCCATCACCAACAGCCCGAGCTGCATCATCACGCCGCCCCAGCTCCCGCTCCCGCGTCCCAGCTCTCGGAGTTCCTCCGAGTTCGCCCACCAACCTTCTCAAGCACCACCAACCCCATGGAGGCTGGGGATTGGTTAAGGACCATTGAGAAGAAGCTAGATCTGCTGACCTGCACTGAGCAGGAGAGGGTGGCCTTCGCCACCCACCAACTTCACGGTCCCGCCGCTGAGTGGTGGGACAACCACCGCGAGACTCTGCCCGAGGGCCACGCCCCCACTTGGGCAGAATTCTCGGCCGCTTTCCGTGCCGCTCATATCCCAGAGGGCATCATCGCACAGAAGCAGCAGGAGTTTAGGGACCTACAGCAGGGGAGCAGGTCCGTCACAGAGTATTTACACGAGTTCAACCGGCTGGCTCGATACGCGCCTGAAGAAGTCCGTACTGACGCAGCCAGGCAGTCTAAGTTTCTTCGAGGTCTTAAGGATGAGTTGTCCCTTCAACTCGTTTCTGGAGATTATGCCAACTTCCAAAAGTTGGTTAATAAGGCTATTATTCAGGAGACTCAGCAAAATAAGGTCGACCTGAAGAGGAAGAGAATGATTGCCTTCAGGCAGAACCAAGGCATGGCGCAGAGGCCTCGCTTCACCCCTCCTCCTCCGACGCCACAATACCACCCCCGCCCAGTACATCGTCCGGCACCACCTGCCGCCAACACCGGAGCCGGACAGCCTCGCCCCGCTCCTGCCGCGTCAGCTGCACCACCCGTCCCGGCAAAGAAGGCAGAGATTCTGCGCGACAAGCACGGCAAGCCCGTGGTATGTTTTAACTGCCGCCAGGAGGGGCATTTCGCCTATCAGTGCCCCCATCCCAAGCGCGCACAGGGAGTCACGACGAAACCCGCCATCCGTGCTCGCGTCAACCATGTCACCGCCGAGGAAGCCCAGGCTGCGCCCGAGATCGTTATGGGTAAGTTCATGGTAAATTCAGCAATTGCAATAGTTTTGTTTGACACCGGAGCTACACACTCCTTCATCTCAACTGAATTTGTGGAAAAGAACAATCTAAGCACAGAAGAACTACCTAGAGCCGTACACATAGTTACCCCAGGGAAACAAACTCTAGCCCTAACATATAGCCCAAAGGTATGGATAGATATCCACGACACCGTATTTTGGGCCGACCCCATCCTAATAGAATGCCAAGGCCTAGATCTCATTCTAGGAATGGATTGGTTAAATAAGTACCAAGGGGTGATAGAATGTGCCCAGAGAAAAGTGACTGTGACCAGCGAAGAAGGGAGTGCCGTCACATTTCAGAAGCCAATGACCAAGTTGTTGCAGAAAGGAGAGAAGTTCGAATGGACTCCTGAATGCGAGAAAAGTTTCCGCACTCTCAAGACTCGTTTGGTGTCTGCACCTATACTGACCCTACCGGATATCCGCAAAGACTTCCATGTCTATTGCGACGCATCTCGCCAAGGATTGGGATGTGTTCTTATGCAAGATGGGAAGGTTATCTCGTATGCCTCCCGTCAGTTGAGACCTCATGAGTTGAATTATCCGACCCATGATTTGGAATTAGCCGCCGTAGTGCACGCCCTGAAGATTTGGAGGCACTATTTGGTTGGGAATCGCTGTGAGATCTTTACGGATCACAAGAGCTTGAAGTATATCTTCACACAGCCAGACCTGAACTTGAGGCAAAGACGATGGCTGGAATTGATTAAGGACTACGACCTAGGTATACACTACCACCCCGGAAAAGCAAATGTGGTAGCAGATGCCCTGAGTCGCAAGGGATATTGCACAACCATGATGATTCAAGAACACGCACCCTTGTTATGTAGGGAAATGGAAAAATTAAATCTTGGATTGACCACCAGAGCATATCTAGCCACCTTGGAGACCCAACCTGTCTTGTTTGAGCAGATCCGTGAAGCTCAGTTAGAAGACCCGGATATAGCTGCCATTAAGAAGAACATGAGACAAGGAAAAGCCCCCGGATTTTCAGAAGACGAGAATGGCACCATATGGTTTGGAACTCGGATATGTGTGCCAGAATAAACCTGAAGTAAAGACTCTTATCCTAAGAGAAGCCCATGAGACGTTATACTCCATTCATCCCGGCAGTACCAAGATGTACCAAGATCTGAAGGAACGATATTGGTGGGTTAGCATGAAAAGAGAAATTGCTCAGTTCGTCGCCGAATGTGACACCTGCAGAAGAGTAAAAGCTGAACATCAGAGACCTGCAGGATTGTTGCAGCCACTTAAAGTGCCGGAATGGAAGTGGGAAGAGATCGGGATGGACTTCATCACCGGATTACCAAAGACCCAGCTGGGGTATGATTCTATATGGGTGATCATTGATCGGCTTACAAAGGTAGCTCATTTCATAGCCGTTAAGACGACCTTTAGTGGCCCTAAGCTAGCAGAGCTATATATGGCCCGGATAGTATGTCTTCATGGAGTACCCAAGAAGATAGTGTCTGACCGAGGAAGTCAGTTTACCTCTCGTTTTTGGAAGAACCTCCAAGAGGAGATGGGCACGAGATTAAATTTCAGTACCGCCTACCATCCTCAGACAGATGGACAAACAGAAAGGGTAAATCAGATACTAGAGGATATGCTTCAAGCATGTGTTTTAGATTTCGGGGCCACTTGGGACAAGAGCTTGCCATACGCGGAATTCTCATACAACAACAGCTATCAAGCCAGCCTTCAGATGTCTCCTTTTGAAGCATTATATGGACGTAAGTGCAGAACGCCTCTACTTTGGGACCAAACTGGTGAATCCCAAGTATTCGGAACCGACATTCTTCGTGAAGCTGAAGAGAAGGTACGGATCATCAGAGACCGACTCAAGACAGCCCAATCGCGACAGAAGAGCTACGCAGACAATCGCCGTCGAGACCTAGTCTTTGAAGAAGGAGATCATGTCTACCTACGAGTCACGCCTCTCCGTGGAACTCAACGGTTTAACATGAGAGGAAAGTTGGCCCCTCGATATGTTGGACCATTTCCCGTTATTCGACGCCAAGGCGAAGTAGCTTATCAGTTGGAACTACCACCTTCGTTGACTGGAGTGCATGATGTGTTCCATGTATCTCAACTCAAGAAGTGTCTTCGCGTCCCCACGGAGCAAGTGGATCTTCAGCAGTTGGATGTCCAAGAAGATCTGACCTATGTGGAAAAACCGGTCAAGATATTGGAAGTCAAAGAAAGAACCACCAGGAGTCGAGTCATCCGCTTCTGCAAAGTGCAGTGGAGCAATCATCCAGTAGAGGAAGCTACATGGGAAAAAGAAGATGAACTCAAGACACAGCATCCTGAGCTATTCGAGGATTGAGCCGAATCTCGAGGACGAGATTCTCTGTAAGGGGGATAGGATTGTAACACCCCAGAAATTAAAAAGGAATAAAATAAAAAGAAAATATTATTTAAATCATTTCTGAATTTCTTATTAAAGGAAAAATCCCAAAAGAACCCAAATAAAGCCAAACAGGGAGAAATACTTAAAATCTGGACTTGAAAATTTTATGAGATAAACTAGAGGCCAAGATATAATTTTAGGAATTTTTACAAAATTTTATCAACAGTGATTCAACCCTTAATCCAATAAATGAATTACTAGAATTATTTTAAATCAGAAAACAATTTTAAACCTTAATGGGCCTCAACCTCGAATTCACCCAGAGCCCGGCCCAATCCAGCAAAGAGCCACTGACGAGTGGGACCCGCCTGTCGGCGCGTTCCCCCGCTCCTCTCTCCTCCACCGCGCCCGCCCGGCCCCACTTGCCAGCCACCCGCACCCGTTTCTGTTTCTCTGACCGATGGGACCCGCTTGTCGGCCTTTCCTTTTTCGTTCGCCCGCCGACAGGTGGGGGCCACCTGTCGGGATCATCTTCCCCGAAGGAAAGAGATCCCCCTTTCCATCGCCGGCGACCCCACCCTTCCAAATCCGCCGCCGCCAGCTCCCCCTTGCCAAACCGACGCCCGATCTCGACTTGCCGAACTCCGGTGACCCCTTTCCAAACAAAACCGACGCGTTTTCGTGCTTATGGAAGCATATCCGAGGAGAAAAGGGAACCTCGCCGGAGAAGGAAACAAGCCTTCGGGTTCCCCGGCATTCCCTGCCATCTGGACGACGGCAAAGCCCCTATTTAAACCCCTGTGGTCGCCGCGTTCAGTCCACACCGCCAAGGCCCGAGCTCGAGTGAACCAGAGCGCTCCCTCTTCGTCTTCGGGTTTTCCCTCTGCTCCACCTCCGGCGAGCGATCGCCGTCGACTCCGGCCTCCCCCGCCCTAGCCACCGCCACCAGAGGGACCCTCAACGACTCCTCGTCCCCGGCCACCCCTCCGTTGGCCAAGAACACCGCAGGACCACCGTCGCTGTCGAGCACCCGAACACCCTTCGCCGTCTACGCTCGCCGCCGGTCACCTCCAAGCCCCCATCTTCGCCGCAGAAGGTACCATCGTGATCCCCATCACCTCCGCAGTCCATTTTTGGCCTTAGCTAGGCACGTAGGCGCTCGCCGCCACCGCTGCCACCGCGCCCGAGGCCTCGCCGTCGCCGGAGACGAAGGGTACTCGAGCCCTTAGCGCGTGACGTGCCGGATCCCCTCTGAGCCGCACGATCCGGATCGGACGGCACAGATTAGATCCTGAGGGATCTAATCTGAGCCCTTGGATCTGGTCAAAGCGGTATCGCTCGCTCACAGCCGTTGATCGCAACTTAAACCCTCCGATCGATCTCGAGCGTCCACGCGTACCGATTCGGTATGACTTAATCGTGGCCGTCCGATTTCATTAAAACCCTCCGCCTCGCGCCCGACCGCTGGATCAAGATCCAACGGATCTGGTTGATCCGGTCCACGCCACAGTAGAACGGTCCACCGTGGGCCTGGCTCACCGTGGACCAGAGCTCATTTTCTGTTTAAATAAAATTCCAGAAATTGATTTAAACTTTGAAAATTCATATCTTGCTCAAATTAACTCTAAATTTCACCATTCAAATTTTGTTAGAACCAGAATATTATTCTCTACACATTAATACAATAAAAACAGTATGTTTCTGTTACTTAAATTATTATTACTAAATAAATGAATAAAAATCCCTTAGGATTAAAATTTATAATACAGAAAATAAATTGGGAAAAATCCTAAAATATTAGACTTCACTGTTTTATATCAAACTCAGAATATTAAAATACTACTTCACATAAAAACACCCACAAATGATGTATGTTCCTTTATTTGGTGAATTTTATCTGTTTATTGAATGTATTGTTTATTTCCCGTATCGAGAAGACTACGAGTTCGTCGAGGAGCAGGAGTTCTACCCCGAGGTTCCTCCGTCACCCTTTGCTGATCAAGGCAAGTCATCGACCACCTCTGTGGAAACAGTTGATCATAATTGAGCCCATGTTTTGAATAAATTATCGCTATAACCCATAGGTTAATATTGCATTAGTCCAATGATCAAGCCTTACACTTATATTTATTAGATCCCCGTCCTTGTGTGCAAACCCAAGCCATGCTTATTGAGCCTTAACTCCTTGTCACTCTACTATAAAAATATTAGCTAGTGCCCAATGTACCGGCACAACTGCTATAGGTTAAAAAGAACGAGTCGTAGATAGCTGGATTCTGTATATGAATTTCCCTGTTATTCTCGTCTCTGGACTCTGTTGGAGTTGGCTAGGTTATAAGTATGGTGGGTTCCGGGTGCAAGCTCGGGCACTGGTTTGTCGCACCCGGGGCACTATAAGGACCGGTCTGCGGGATCTGTTGCAAAGCACTTCCGTACCAACCACAAGTCTAATGGGTAAGTCCTAACTGGAAGTATGGAATACTCCGGCTCGATGCACCATAGAGGAGGGGGCAAGGGGCTAGCCTGCGGGCGACTTGTACCGACGAGGCTCAAGGGGGGGTATGGTGGGGCTCCGATGCGTCGGGACACCATATGAAACCCATAAGAGGGTGCTATTGAGTCGGGGAGGACTATATGGAAGGTTTTGGCACGAGTTCCCGTGTGATGGGTCATCTCGTTACACTTCGGTGTAGGTGATGAGTGCGTGCCTTGTGGGTACAGTGGTACATCTCTGATCAGAGTAATTTAATCTTTTCGAAAAGCCGAGCCCACGGTCAAGGGCGGGTTGTGTGACTACTCGCAGTTAGTTTACAATTGTGTGAATGTTCGGATTACTCATGGCACGTAAGGACTGTTGAGCGAGGTGGGGTGACTGTACCCCTCGAGTTAGAAGATGATGATACACATGCACATGTTTACTTTTCCGTACTAATAAATTGCTCTCATTTAAAGCTTTACAATTATGCTGCTTCCGCAAAATTAGCCACTATCTCCCTTGTTATTACCTTGCATTATATTTGCATTCGGTGGCTTGCTGAGTACATCAGTACTCACCCCGTTGACTTACAACATCAGAGCCCGTCTACTACGAGGAGGATGAAGGTCTGGAGTAGCGACCCAGTCAAGGCGAGACTGGAAGGAGGCGTTCATCTAGGACCCTTGTTTTATTAGTTTCTCTTCATCTTTATTCACTTTTGTATTAATGCGGTCTACGAACCGTGAATGATTGCCGTATTGTACGTGGTCGCATGATGAACGTCTTGTTTTATTGATTTTCTATGGAATTTCAATAAAGTCCTGATTTATTAAATCGGGGCGCGACATGGACCTACAGTGTCCAAATGTAAAAGCTCGCCTGGATACGAAGTCATCACCTGAGTCACAGGTGAGTGAGAAGCGGCAACCATTTTCCCATGACGACAGGGATGACAAACTAGATCCTTCTCCATTTTAAGCTTGGGCAATCCTCGGATGAGATCCATAGAGCTTAACCTGACTAGCAGATCAAAACTCAAATGACCTAACCTCCTATGCCACTTCCAGTGCTCAGAAGAAAATCCAGCAATCAAACAGCGAGAAGGGCCAAAAGAACTAGAGAAGTCAATTCGAAAAACTTTACCGAAGGGTAAAATCTGACAAACCAAAGACCCTCTAGAATCAACCACAGAAGAATTGCCCTTCTTAAAACGCACTTCCAAACCATCCTCAAGAAGTTGCGAAACAGATATTAAATTGAAATTTAGATTTTTAACCAGAGCAACATTCTTTAAAGAGAAATGATCTGAAATGCTAATTGAGCCTATGCCACTTACTTTCCCTTGACCGCTGTTCCCGAAAGTGATGTACTCTTTTGAGCTCGGGGGAGTGAGACTGGAGAACCATCTGCGATGTCCCGTCATGTGGCGAGAGCATCCTGAGTCCATGATCCAAACATCCTCTAGTCCCTGGTCCTGCACAATCAATGTCTGTAAGTGGGAGCAAATGGTCCGGCACCAGGTTTAGCAAAAGAGCTAAACCAGTGTCGAGCCATCTGCTCAAAAGATGGAAAGCGAAAACCATCAAAAGAGTTTGGACCAAAACGCGGCTCAAAGCGCGATCCACGGTTCTTTCTAACCCTACGGCCACGAGGTCCAGAACCGTAGCCAACTCGGTCTGGAACTCTGCCGGAACGAACACCACCAACTGGAGCACGGGTAGGAAAACCGTCTCCTCTACCACCACCTACACGACGCGGCCTGGTCTCTAGCCTCTCCCCGCGCCGAGGAACACGCAGTCTACCACCCTGCTGGTAGAACTGCACCTGATCACTACGAGCCCTCTCCGCTCTCTCAACCCGCTTCCTCCTGAAGCAAAACTCCGCAAGATGCCCGTCTCTCTGACAAAACTCACAATGATAGGTAGGCTTCTTGGGATGTGGTTGAGGCTTGGGGTTCTTGGGCTTGGTAGTGTTTGGTGTGGTCTTCTTGGGCTGAGAGGGTCCAGGAAGAGAGTCAAGAGAAGTGTGGAGATTTTTGGGCTTTGGAACCCAGATAGGTTTCTTGGGTGGAGCTTTGGGTGGTTCATGGATCACTCCATCCTTGGGCTGACAAGCCTGGGAGGTCTCAGTAGAGTGAGTCTTGGGATACTTCTGTTCTGGAGTCATTTTACTCCACTCCACTGCCCGGCTGAGGGCACTCTCAAAGTCAGCCTTGGTGTAGGTGTAACCTACTCCAAACCCATCCTTCCTCTTGAACTGCTGGATCATCATGCCAAGCTGTGGCTCTCTGGCACTGATCCAACTCAGGATAGAACGGAGGTAAAAGTTCTCATTCTGAGAATCTGCTAGCTCCTCTCTCAAGGAAGCTAGAACCTCCACCTGAGACAAGCAGGTCTCACACTCACTCTCTACTTGGACAGACTTTCCGGCTTTTAGCTTAATCAACTCCATTCTAAGAGACAGACAGTTCTCACAAACAGTGGGTGGAACTGACAGTGTCTCAAGCTCTAGCCTAGTCTGGGCAAGCTCAGCTCTCAACCTCTCCAAATCACCCGAATGCTCAATGCCCTTGGATTTCAGCTCAGCTAAGGCAGCTAGATGAGATGGGCAATCAACACAGGGTGCGACGACAGTGGCTTGAGCATCTTTCAGCTCCAGCTGAGCACTTTCAAGCTCAGTGGCCAAAGCGTCCCTCTCATCAACCCTTTCTGTGTACCTGGACTTCAAAGTCGACAGGTCACACAGAAGCACCTCACACTTCGGGCACTCACTGCTATCACCCAAGCAAGGGGAAGAGGATAGACTCTCAATCCTACCGTTGGCCACGGCAAGCTCACTCTCTAACTCGTCTATCCTTTTCTTAGCCCCCCTAAGCAGTTTCTCCCGATACTTCAACTCCTGACGATTACTCTCAAGTAAATCTACAATTTCACGCTCATAAGACGATACCTTGCTATCGTCGTCGTCGGAGTTGTCGGAGGAGCTCTTTTCTTCTCTATCCCCAAGAGCCATGGAGCAGAAGCTCTTGCGGGATCTTCGGCGCTGGTGTGAGCGGCTCTTCGGCTTGTCTCCGAAGGCCATGAAGCAGAGGCCCGCCGGATCATCCTTGTCCTTCCCCTTCTTGATGGTGATCTCCTCATCACTTGAGCTCGATGAAGAGGAAGAAGACGTGGATCTCTTTGAGTAGCTCTTCTCCATCTCGGCGAAGAAGGCCTTGTCGCGCTTCTTGTTCTCTCGCCGGTAGTCCTTCAGGGCCTTCTTGAAGAACCGGGTCTTCGGCTTGCCCTTGGTGAAGGAGGGGCTCTCATGCTTGCCGGAGTCGTGGAAGCTGCTGCCGGTGCCCTTCTTGTATCCACTGCGCTTGGGGCAGTCGGCGATGAAGTGTCCTGGATCACCACATTCAAAGCATCCGGATTTTGTGCCGTGTCTTTTGAACATTCTTTTATCATAGACACGGCGCACCCGGTTGTTAAAGAGACACAAATCATCATCTCCCAACAACTCAAGCTGGTCCTCAGTGATAGACATCAAAGAGAACCCAGCACAGCTCACAGCAGAAGAATCAACTGAAGGTGTAGCAAGGGCCAGGGATTTTGATCCAGAGCCAGTGAGATTTGATCTCAACTGGATATCTACCTCAGTGGCCTTTAGGTTGCTAAATAACTCAGAAATGGTCAAGGTATCGTATGAAGTACTCTCAACGATAGATGATACCTTGACCTCCCAGATCTTTGGATCCAAGGTATGAAGAACCTTGAGCGCCTGCTCATGATCTGAGACTAACTGAGCACCCTCAGCCTTGTTGTCCCGAAGCTTGTTAATGATCGACTGAAAGCGACCAAACAAAGCCTCAACAGATTCACCCGGCTTCTGTGTGAAATTCTCATATTCACGCCGGTAGGTCTGATAGAGCCGAGCCTTGACCTGTGCTGTTCCCTCATGGTGTGCCTTGAGGGTAGCCCAGATCTCTCTCGCAGTGGAGAGATGACTCACTCGCTCAAATTCAGTGGGAGCTAAGCCAGAAAATAAAATGTTCACAGCCTTACTGTTGCTCAGATGCTGAGCAATGATACCAGCAGTACCTTGCTCAGTAACTGGCAGAATGACAAATGTGGTGTGAACGCAAATGTCCCATATGTCCGAACCCTGGCTCATGAGATAGGCTCGCATGCGAGTCTTCCAATAATTATAGCCATAGGCTTCCAAGGACGGGACCTTGCCAGGAGACGTCATAGTCACTACTGGGGTTTAGAACCGGTTAAGGTATGGAAAAACCCTAACCTCGCTCTGATACCACTTGTAGGACCGAAAGTAGCGACCAGAGGGGGGGTGAATGGGCGCCTTTAGAAAATTCTTTCGAATCAATGGCCTGTTCCCCAATACCCAACGCACCTCAAAAATACTACGCAGCAGAAAATAAACCGAAGGCCTAAGTCTAAAGGTTTCTAACCTAGAAGCATCTGATGATAAACAGTGTAAAACTAAAGTGGTGCAACTAGGCAGATAAACAAGTTTGTAACAGGCCTATACTTCTTAAAGAAATGATCTAAGTATGTATAAAGTGAAAAGAGAAGTTACTGTTCAAAGTTGTCTCCTGTTCGGGACTTGGCGAAGCCCCCTTCGCACGTCGAGGTATGCTTCGGAGGTTGGTGTCGGAGTCTGTCCGAAAAGCCGAAGGTGTCACTGTCTAGGCTAGTTCGAAGTGATAAGACGCGAAGAGTACTTCGGAGCGAAGTAAAAATCAGTGCCGGAGCTTGGTTCGAAGTATGCACTTCGAAGACAAGTCTTCGCACACAGCTTCGACTCACGAGCTTCGGAGCGAAGTAAACCAGTGCCGGAGCCTGCTTCGAAGTATGCACTTCGAAGACAAGACTTCGAAAGTACTTCGAACCGAAAGCCTCGAAGCTAAACCTTCGAACACGAAACTTCGAACACAAAGCTTCGAACACACAAACAGACAACCTTCGAATGTAGGAGCGAAGTCTGTCACGTGACAGAAAATCAAGTCCGAAGCCTACACTCTACCTTCGAAAAGGGAAAACTTCGGGAAGAGAAACGAAGGCAGACACGCCATAAAGAGATCCAAGCGAAGTCTATCAGAACAGACAAACTTCGAACCCAACTTCGAAACCTAATGAAGTGTGTGCTTCGAACAGATAGATTCAGAGTATGCTAGTTCGAAGTATGCGATGCTGTGCATACAGGAGGAACTTTGAATCTAGCAACTCAGACACCAAAACCGAAGTTCGAAGTCTGAGCGAAGCCTTTAAAGAGGTTCGATCGGAGCCTGCCTCACGAAGTTGAGGGGCTTCGCACGGGACCGAGCTTCGCCAGACACACCAGGAAAAAGCAAAAGAGACTGTCTGCTTCGATCAAAAAGCTGGGCGATAGAAGGTGAAAAGCTGCAGGCGAACACTGTAGCTACAGTAAAGCAGTACTACTTGCAACAGCAAGAACTAGTACTACCACCGTGAAGAACACACCCAGCCGAAGAAGCTTCTCTTCAAGAATAAATTCAGCAGCTCGTAGGTAAGGCAATAACTCCCCAAACAGAACAAAACGCAAGCAATAAATTCACCAGAGTTCAAAGATTAAATGCATCCAAAAGATTTGAGCCAAAAAAATGCAGGAACAGGGAGAGGAAAACCCTGGCGGCGCACACAGGAGAGAGAAGACAGTGACCCAAAAAGGTGGATTTGATTTCAGCACAAAGGGTAGTCCAAACCCTAGGGATTGGGGTGCTATTTATAGGCAGCCCAACACTAGGAATATTCTACCAGCCCCTTAGGGTTTTTACAGACTCAAGAATACAGAAAAAGACTCTACTGCCCTTAGGTATTTTTACAGACACAACTGACTGACTGTGGGCCTAGAGTAACAGATGACATATCCGGAAGCTACTCTTCTGGACAGTCGGATACAGAATCAACGGTTGTCAGTTTTACGCCGAAACTGACAAAGCCTCCACCAGCTTTGCACCAGGTACCCGGATTGGGCCGGCCCGACCCCGCAGCTCTCTCAGCCCGGCAATCGCTCACCGCCCGTGTACCTGAGTCAGTCCTGGTCAACAGCCCAGTGGGTCTTCCACTGCTTCTGGCCCATGCACCCGGATTGGGCCAGCCCGACTTCGCAGCCTCCTCTGCCCGACAGTCGCTCGCTGCCCGTGTACCTGAGTCACACGCGGCCCATGAAACAGCAGATCTCTTCTCTTCTTCAGTCCTTGATGACTATCGTTGACAATGACTCATCACTTCTAGAGCCATGAGGCCCACGCTATTCAGCATGGCTCCTCACCGGGTACCCGGATTGGGCCGGCCTGATTCCGCGGCTCCCTCAGCCCGGCAATTACTCGCCGCCCGTGTACCAGAGTCAATCCCGGTCAACAGACCAGTGGATCCTCTGCTGCTCCTAGCCCATGTACCCGGATTGGGCCAGCCCGACTTCGCGGCCTTCTCTGCCCGACAGTCGCTCGCTGCCCGTGTACCTGAGTCACACACGGCCCAGACGCAACAGATCTTCTCTCTCATTTCAGTCCTCTTTGACTAACGTTGACAATGACTCATCACATCTGGAGCCATGAGGCCCACGCTATTCAGCATGGCTCCTCAATCTCCCCCTTGATGAGTGCATTGTCAACACTTCTCTTCTTCAGCTTTCCAGTACCTGCAAGCAACCGTGGAAACACGAAAAACAAAACACAAGAAAACAAAGAGGAAGAAAATAAAGTAAAAGTTTAACCCTAATGACCAAAAGCCGAACAAAAGCAAGAAACGGTCATTATGGTTAACCAAAGGTAAAAGCTCAAAAACGAGTGCAGTCTTAGAAACATCAACAAGGATAACAAAAGAGTAAGGACAACCGGGACAAAAACTCCCCCTGAAACAAATCCCAGAGAAAGCCAAAACTCCCCCTTAAACTCTTATACCAAAAATTTCTCCCCCTTGTTGACAAGTGAACTCATCAAGCACTCTAAGACGCAGACTCCCCCTGAAATGCAACTCCCCCTCAAAATATGCAATGAATGCAACTGGGGTGCGGGTGGAGTGTAGAAAGCATGCTTCTCAGATATGATTGACCGCAATTACAACATCTAACAAGTATAGCAAAAGACATACTGTCGAAGTCACATGGCATGATCAGTACAACAGATGATATCCAAAGAAAGTCATTTAGCACGCATTTTTCAGTTTTTGCAAACAAAGGCATCACCACATTTTCCAGTTAACAAGCAAGGTAAAGTATGAGATGCAGAAGCTAACTGATATCTACCAAGATAAGCATCGTCCAAAACAAAGTGCTTCAGCAAACTTGTTGTCTTTTTATTTTTCAGGCTTTTTCATTGTCCTTTTTCATTTTTGCCAAGGGTTATTTGCATGTCAAACCTTATGCTAACCGACCAAGTCAAGCCTAGGCCAGAACTGGACCATCAGAAGCTTAAGACATTGGTCTTGGCATACACTACACTGTCCTAGTTCATACCAAAGTGCTATGGCAAGCAGTCCAGAACAATGCAATGCGACAAGGCAAACCCACTTGGATCTTTTCAACTTAAGCATAAAAAGGCATGGAATTTTCATTCATTTTTGATTTTTATCATTTTTATAGCACATTTTCCATGTTAAAGCATAAAGATGTCCAAGTTGCATATCTGCATCTATGTGATGAACTAGCTACAAAGTATGTAACAGATAGCAAAAGCACTCAGCCTACACATGCTAGTTACCAGAAGCAATGGTGATCATTTTTCAAGTTGAAAGCGTAAAAGTCATGCATATGACAGATATCAGACATATCAAGTGAACTGAACCAACGCATGGTCATTGACAAGTAATCAAAAGCATGTACCAGCTAGAATAAGTAAAGCAGTTTAATCATATAACAGAAGCAGGCTCAAAAGTGTGATATGTGAATATGTATGATATGAACACACACCAAAAGACTCAAGAAAAGAGTAAAGAAGAAAGAAAACTGACGCAAAATATCCTAAAAAGGATACACAACACCCAAATCCCCTCGTAAACGTTCAAAAGTAGACTGATCTAGGGGTTTGGTGAAAATGTCAGCCAACTGATGATGGGTATCAACATGAACAAGGTCAATGACACCTTTCTCATATTGATCTCGCAAAAAGTGAAAGCGCACATCAATGTGTTTGGTTTTTGAATGGAGACATGGGTTTTTCCCTACACTAATTGCACTGGTGCTGTCGCAAAACAAAGGAACTCTGGTAGGAAAGAACAACCCAAAATCTCTCAAAGTGGAAATCATCCAAACCAACTGTGAGCAGCAGCTAGCAGCAGCTACATACTCAGCCTCAGTGGTCGAAAGAGCAACTCCAGATTGCTTTCGAGAAGACCAAGAGACAAGAGAAGAACCGAGAAACTGGCAAGTACCGGAAGTCGACTTGCGATCCAACCGGCACCCACCAAAGTCAGCGTCCGAAAAGCCAGATAAATCAAGAGAAGATGATGCTGAATAGTAAAGACCGAGATCAGGCGCATAGGTAAGATACCTGAAGATGCGCTTGACAGCTTGCCGATGAGACGCGCGTGGTGAAGACTGGAAGCGCGCGCACAGTCCCACGGCGAACTGTATGTCTGGCCTCATCGCCGTCAAGTACAGCAGCGAACCGATCATCCCTCGAAACTCTCTCTCATTGACCTTGACGCCGCTCTCGTCCTTGTCCAGGCCCCCAGATGTACCCATTGGGGTCATCTGAGGCTTCAGCTCACCACCAAAGTCAAATTTCTTCAACATGTCCCGAGTGTACTTACCCTGGTGGATGAAGGTGCCGTCCTTGGTCTGCTTGATCTGGAGCCCTAGAAAGTACTTGAGTTCACCCATGAGGCTCATCTCGAACTCGCTGTGCATCTGCTCAGAAAACTTGGACACAAGATCATTAGTAGTACCGCCAAAGATAATATCGTCCACGTATATCTGAGCGACTAAAAAATCTGAAGCATCTCTGAGCAAGAAGAGAGTCTTATCCACAGAACCAATCACAAAGCCCTTCCCCAACAAAAACTGCTTTAACCGGTCATACTAAGCCCTGGGGGCTTGCTTTAACCCGTATAAAGCTTTCTGCAGCTTAAAAACATGTCGAGGAAACTTGGGGTTCTCAAAACCGGGGGGCTGCCTAACATAAACCTCCTCGTCTATGTACCCGTTCAGAAAAGCACTCTTGACGTCCATTTGAAAAAGCTTAAAACCCTTCGAAGCGGCAAAAGCTAAAAGAATGCGAATGGACTCAAGACGGGCAACAGGGGCGAAGATTTCTTCAAAATCAATACCTTCCTTCTGGCAAAAACCCTGGGCAACTAGTCGAGCTTTGTTGCGCACCACAACCCCATCTTCACCTTGCTTGTTCTTGAACACCCACTTGGTGCCTATGGGGTTGCATCCTGGTGGCAGCTCTACTAGAGTCCAAACCCGATTGCGGACAAAATTCTCAAGATCTTCTTGCATGGCATTAATCCAGTTCGAGTCAGAAAGAGCATGAGAAATGTCTCTGGGCTCAAAAGATGCAACAAAAGCAGATTCAGCAAACACAGCAAGAGAGTCAACAGACGAACGCAAAGTTCTTGAAGACACATCACCGATGATGAGCTCTGAGGGGTGATCACGCTGAACTGCTCGGGATCCCTGGTGATCTGAAGTCACCTCACCGGAGTCAGCAGCTGGCACCTCTGGACTCGACTGAGGGGGCTCGATCGAAGTGGAAGAAGTGATCAGAGGTCCGCCCTCGTCCTCAGTCGAAGTCTCAGAAGGTGTGGGCTCTGCAGGAGGTGCAGAAGGCCCACCCTCATCAGCAGCTGGAGTATCCTCATCTTCCTCGAAGATGGACTCTCCGAGCTCACCATCACCAGAAAGCTCAAAAGAAGGAGATGAAGAAGGCACGGACTCATCAAAAGAAACCTCGCAAGTCTCGACAAGCTGCTGGGAGTCGAGGTTCCAAACACGAAAGCCTCGAGAATGCAAAGCGTACCCAAGAAAAACACCATCCCAGCAACGAGACTCAAACTTGTCCAAATGCCCTCCCTTCTTGAGCACAAAGCACTTGCAGCCAAACGCTCGCAAGTGATTCACCTTGGGCTGTCTGCCAAACCGCAACTCATATGATGTCTTACCAAGGTAAGCTCTAAGAAAAATGCGGTTGGCCAGATAGCAAGCCGTGTTCATGGCTTCAGCCCAAAAGTGCCTAGGAGTCCTGTGCTCATCGAGCATCGTCCTGGCCATCTCGACTAGCGTGCGGTTCTTTCGTTCCACAACGCCATTCTGTGGGGGAGTGTAAGGAGCAGAAAACTGATGGTCAAGACCCTGATCACTACAGAAGCTGACGAACTGAGAGTTCTTGAACTCAGAGCCGTTGTCGGAGCGAATTGCTCGCATCCGACCATTGTTCTCATTCTTCAGCTTCAAAATCAGGTCATGAACAAATTGAAAAGTTTCATCCTTAGACTCCAAAAAGAAAACCCACGAGAATCGAGAAAAGTCGTCAACAATCACAAGTGCGTACCACTTCCCACCGACTGAGCGTACCCGAGCTGGACCGACAGTGTCCATGTGTAACAGCTCGCCCGGATACGAAGTCATCACCTGAGTCACAGGTGAGTGAGAAGTGGCAACCATTTTCCCGTGACGACAGGGATGGCAAACTAGATCCTTCTCCATCTTAAGCTTGGGCAATCCTCGGATGAGGTCCATAGAGCTCAACCTGACTAGCAGGTCAAAACTCAAATGGCCTAACCTCCTATGCCACTTCCAGAGCTCAGAAGAAGATCCAGCAATTAAACAGCGAGAAGGGCCAAAAGAACTAGAGAAGTCAATCCGAAAAACTTTACCGAAAGGTAATATCTGGCAAATCAAAGACCCTCTAGAATCAAACACAGAAGAATTGCCCTTCTTGTGGCCATTGCGCTTGGGGCAGTCGGCGATGAAGTGTCCTAGATCACCACACTCAAAGCATCCGGTCTTTGTGCCGTGTCTTTTGAACATCCTCTTATCATAGACACGACGCACCCGGTTGTTAAAAAGACACAAATCATCATCTCCCAACGACTCAAGCTGATCCTCAGTGATAGACATCAAAGAGAACCCAACACAACTCACAGAAGAGGGATCAACAGAAGGTGTAGCAAGGGCCAGAGACTTTGATCCAGAGCCAGTGAGATTTGATCTCAACTGGGTATCAACCTCGGTGGCCTTCAGCTTGCTAAACAAATCAGAAATGGTCAAGGTATCATAAGAAGTGCTCTCAATGATAGAGGATACCTTGATCTCCCAGATCTTTGGATCCAAGGTATGAAGAACCTTGAGCGCCTGTTCGTGATCTGAGACTAACTGAACACCCTCAGCCTTGTTGTCCCGAAGCTTGTTTATGATCGACTGAAAACGACCAAACAACGCTTCAACAGATTCACCCGGTTTTTGTGTGAAGTTCTCGTACTCACGCCGGTAGGTCTGATAGAGCCGAGCCTTGACCTGAGCTGTCCCCTCATGGTGTGCCTGGAGGGTAGCCCAGATCTCTCTCGCAGTGGAGAGATGGCTCACACGCTCAAACTCAGTGGGACCTAAACCAGAAAACAAGATGTTCACCGCTTTGCTATTGTTCACATGCTGGGCGATGATACCAGGAGAATCACGCTCAGCAACTGGCAATATGACAAACGTAGCGTGAACGCAAATGTCCCAGATGTCCGAGCTTTGGCTCATGAGATAGGCTCGCATGCGAGTCTTCCAATAATTATAGCCATAAGCTTCCAAGGACGGGACCTTGCCAGGAGACGTCATGATCACTACTGGGGTTTAGAACCTGTTAAGGTATGGAAAAACCCTAACCAGGCTCTGATACCACTTGTAGGACCGAAAGTAGCGACCAGAGGGGGGGGTGAATGGGCGCCTAAAAAATTCTTTCGAATCGATGGCCTGCTCCCAACACCCAACGCACCTCGACAGACTTAGCAAAGAAAAGTAAACAGATCAACAGGACCTAAAATGATCTAGCCTAAAAACGACCGGTGTCCTAAACGAAAAGACACCAACACAGTGCTTAAAGGCAGATTAACAATGCATTCAACTCAAAGGCATTTAATCAGACCAACACACATGAAGTTGATAAATCAAGATGTTCAACCAGAAATAAAACAGTGAACAATTAAAAAGAACACCGGATTCAGTATCATCTATTTAAAACAGCAGATGAACCAACTGATGTAATGACAGCACAAAGATTAAATCAACAGATAAAATATATTCATGAGAAATACTTTTTAACAGTATGCCATCACATGTAATAGGATGTTATGGGAAGTATTGAAATAATACCAACCGTATGAGAAACATGGCAATACATGAATATTTAATTAGCACGCAAATCGAGAAATGTAATTAGTACTTAATCAAATAGCAAACCAGTACGGCAACTTCTAATAGAACAAGTTTTCTATGCAAAAAAAAACAGTACAGCATTTAATATCAAATATCACAGCAAAAACCTTGCCTCGATTTGCGTGCGCCTGGCTTGAAGAAGCTCCTGCTGCCAACGCTGACGAGAAATCCCTGTGTGCATTTGACCGAACGCATAGCATGCATGCGCTACTCCCTAGGTCTTCCGCGTGCGCATGCTGCTCTGGCTGCCTCAGCGCCATGCTTGGTCGCCGAAGCCCACGCCCGCGTAAGTGGCTTCCAGCCGTGTAAACACCGCCGCCATAACTCCAGAACCGCACAAGCCAAAATGCCGTGAGAAACAAAAAAACCGAGATCCGGTTTTTGAGAGAAGAAGAAAACCAGTGAGGAATAAAAAACTGGAGAACAGTGGAGTGCTTGCAAACCAAGCGGCGCTGTACTGTCGAAGGCACAAAAAACGATGAAGAACAGGCAGCAGAGATGAAGCCAAACAGAGGCAGCGCAAACACAGGAAGAAGAAGAAGGCACTAGAAAAATGACCCACTCAAATTCAGAATTGGTAAAGTGATTTCTAAAAATGGGTGCCCTAACCCTAGGCTATTGGGGCCTATTTATAGGCAGCCCATAAAATGGAAAAATGCAGAAATACCCCTAGGGTTTTTTACAGACGCTGAAGAAAAATGGAAAAGACCGAAATGCCCTTAGGGTTTTTTACAGACTCGACTGACAGACTGTGGGCCTAAAGGCAAAATAGTAAAATCCTAAATAAAGGTAACTTGTCCTGATGCGGAGCTTTCGTAGCAGCTACGGCTTCGCCTCAGAACGGTCAGATCCGAGATCAGCGGTCGTCAGTTTTGCGCCGAAACTGACAAAGCGTCCACCGTCTTCGCACCGGGTACCCGGATTGGGCCGGCCTGATTCCGCGGCTCCCTCAGCCCGGCAATCACTCGCCGCCCGTGTACCAGAGTCAATCCCGGTCAACAGACCAGTGGATCCTCTGCTGCTCCTAGCCCATGTACCCGGATTGGGCCAGCCCGACTTCGCGGCCTTCTCTGCCCGACAGTCGCTCGCTGCCCGTGTACCTGAGTCACACGCGGCCCAGACGCAACAGATCTTCTCTCTCATTTCAGTCCTCTTTGACTAACGTTGACAATGACTCATCACATCTGGAGCCATGAGGCCCACGCTATTCAGCATGGCTCCTCAGAGGGCGAGTGAGCTATTGGCCATAGTACATACTGATGTGTGTGGTCCAATGAGTCACACAACTGAGAATGGCTTTCAATACTTTATCACTTTTTCCGATGACTTTAGTAGATATGGCTATGTCTACTTGATGAGGCATAAGTGGGAATCCTTCGAAAAGTTCAAGGAATTCAAAAATGAAGTACAAAATCATACGTGCAAGACAAATAAATTTCTACGATCTGATCGTGGAGGAGAATATTTGAGCCATGAGTTTAGTGATCATTTGAAGTAGTGTGGAATTGTTCCACAGCTGGCTCCACCTAGCACGCCCCAATGGAATGGGGTGTCCGAGCAGAGAAAACACACTTTATTGGATATGGTGCGGTCCATGATGAGTCACACTGATCTTCCATTATCTTTTTGGGGTCACGCTCTAGAAACCTAAGCTTTCATGATAAATAGAGTTCCATCTAAGTCAGTAGAGAAGATGCCATATGAGATGTGGTCTGAGAGGCATCCCAGTTTATCTTTTCTAAAGATTTGGGGATGTGAGGCATATGTCAAACTTATGATGTCTGACAAGATCAGTCCTAAGTCTGACAAGTTCTTCTTCGTGGGATATCCTAGGGAAACCAAAGGATACTATTTCTATAATAGAGAGGAGTGCAAAGTGTTTGTCGCTCGAAATGGTGTATTCCTTGAGAAAGAGTTTCTCTCACAATGAGTCAGTAGGAGGATGGTGCACCTCGAAGAAGTTCGAGAGCTGCTGGAAAGCATTCTAGATCCCACTAAACAACAATAGGATGAGCAAGGTGTTGTAGAACCTGTTGTGCACGCGTTAGCCTCACAGAGGTCTGAGAGGGTTAGCCAAGCACCAGAGAGGTTCATGTTTTTGACCACTGGGCATCGTGACATGTTGTTGTTGGACAACGACAAGCCCAAGACCTATGCAGAAGCAATGATGGGACCAGACTTTGAGAAATGGCTTGGAGCCATTGGATTCGAGTTGGAGTCCATGCGAGAGAACCAAGTTTGGAACTTGGTTGATCCACCCGATGGTGTAAAAACTATTGAGTGTAAATGGATATTCAAGAAAAAGATAGACGATGATGGAAATGTTCACATCCATAAGGCACGATTGGTGGCGAAAGGTTTTAGACAAATTCAAGGAGTTGATTATGATGAAACGTTTTCGCTCATCGCCATGCTTAAGTATATTCGGATCATCCTAGCAATTGCCACATTTTATGATTATGAGATATGGAAAATGGATGTCAAGACGACTTTCCTGAATGGAAACCTAAGTGAGGATATGTACATGACACAAGCAGAAGGTCTTGATGACCCAGAAAGTGTTGGGAAAGTTTGTAAGTTGCAGAAGTCCATTTATGGCCTGAAGCAAGATTCTCGGAGTTGGAATCTTTGCTTTGATGAGGTAGCCAAAGGGTTTGGCTTCATTAAGAACGAAGAAGAGCCTTGTGTTTACAAAAAGGCTAGTGGGATCTTACTTGTATTTCTGGTCTTATATGTGGATGACATATTGTTGATTGGAAATGACATTCCTTTGTTGAATGCTATCAAGACTTCACTAAAAAATTGTTTTTTGATGAAAGATCCTGAAGAGACAGCATACATTTTGGGCATAAAGATCTATAGAGATAGATCGAAGTGGCTAATTGGATTAAGCCAAAGTATGTACATTGACAAGGTTTTGAAATGGTTCAAAATGCAGAATTCTAAGAAAGGTTTTCTACAATGTTACATGGTATTTCTCTTAGTAAGACTCGGTGTGCCGCGACACCTGATGAGCTAGAGAAGATCAGTGCGATCTCGTATGCCTCCGCAATTGGATCCATCATGTATGCCATGTTGTGTAGACACCCAGATGTGTCGTATGCTCTAACTGTTACGAGAAGGTACCTATCTAACTCGGGTGAAAGTCACTAGGCTGTAGTAAAGAGTATCCTCAAGTACTTGAGAAGGACTGAAGAAATGTTCCTAGTGTACGGTGGTGAAGAGGAGCTCATTTTAAGTGGTTACACAGATGCTAGATTTCATACCGATAAAGATGATTCTCGATCGCAATCTGGCTTTGTGTTCTACCTTAATGGAGGCGCAGTGAGTTGGAAGAGTTCCAAGCAAGATATGGTGGCCGATTCTACAATAGAAGCTGAGTATATCACCGCTTCAGAAGCTGCGACAGAGACCGTTTGGATCAGAAAGTTTGTTTTTGAGCTAGGTGTTGTTCCTAGTGCGTCCAGTCGAGTGAACCTCTATTGTGATAATAGTGGTGCCATTACGCAAGCCAAGGAGCCTAGATCACATAAGAAGTCCAAACATATACTTCGAAGATATCACATGATCTGTGAGATCATTGATAGAGGTGATGTGAAGATTTGCAAGTTGCACACGGATTTGAACATGGCGGATCCATTGACGAAGCCTCTTCCACAGCCCAAGCATGAGGCACACCTAAGCTCCATGGGTATTAGATACTTGCGAGAGTGAGTCATGTGTATGTGGAAGATGCTAGTAGAGTCTATGCTAATGTGTAAGGATAATTGTTATCTTGTTCCTTGAATAAATGTTGTTTACAATTGATTAATGAGTGGATGACTTGTTATGTGAAACTATTTGTATTATAACGATATTGTTCAAAAGGAATCCCTGATCTTGTCATCATGTGGGACAGTGATGACACATAGATTAGCACATATGACTGATTGATGATCATGTTTCACAGATCATAGACATAGAGATGCCAAATCAGTTATGTGGACATATGTTGGTGAACATGGTGTTGGATAGACCTACTTGAGATACTGCTAGGATTGTTATTGTAATGTGCCATCAGTTGTTATCTCAAATGGTGTACTTGAAGAGTCCTTTGACCTGAGATCATCATTTGATTCCAGAATGCGTAGTGACACACTTAGATGCTTCCTAACGCTATTTCGTAACTAGGTAGTAATAAGGGTTGTTTTCAGGTGTGTTAAGAAACATGTCATGAGATGTGAGCGGTCAAGATGAAATTCACACCTCCTAATAACGGGAGAGTCGTCTTTGGGCCCCTCGAGGTATTGGATTGGAAAAGTGCATGGCCATGCCACTATGACTAAGGAGTTAGTCATGATTTGAATTCGATACTTGATCGAGTGAAATGTCGAGCTAACCAACAAGGGTGGCACATATCTCGCCTTGAGCTTGACTGACGACATGTGGTAAAGGGACTGGTGCTTGCATATATCAAGGTTAAGTAAAAATTGATTTTGTATGTTTTTGGGGGTCAATATGTGCTTCTAGGTACCACTATTGATCAGTGAGTCGAAAACGGTTTTCGATAAATAGCCGTTAGTGTATGAACCTATCAGGTCACATACTTAAGGGGATTGATTAAGAAACATGCAAAGAATTAGTTCTTGTGCAAGTGGGAGATTGATGGATATGCCCAAGAAAATTCCAGGAATCGGAAGTTCCGATAGGTAGTATCGGAAGTTCCGATTATTTTCTGGTCTCAGGTTAGAGAGCAAATGTTGCTTTGGATGTTGTAATATGGTATCGGAAGTTCCGATGAGCCAGAAGTTTCGATTTGGAATAAGAGAGAATTGTACTGATCAGAAGTTCCGATATGTGTATCAGAAGTTCCAAGGTGGATGAAAACATATAGGATCTATTGCTTGTCATACTGAATTAGGAGACCTAAAATACCCTATCGGAAGTTTTGATCCAGGATTGGAAGTTCTGACGTGGGCAAACAGATTGGATCTATTACGAACATGAATTTATTGTAATTAATTTGTGGGTTTCGAGATGTGCACGACCAGGGGCTGTCAGCCCTATATAAAGAGAGAAGGAGGAGGTTTTGGTTACAAGCAATAAGCATAGATTAGACCTAGCCAACATAGACTCCTCTCCTCCCTTTCTTGATCTCAATTGTTGAGGTCGAGGATTTCCTGTTTCTCACATGTGGTGCTAGCACGCTGCCGTGGGAGGAACTCCATCCCTGTACATGTGGATACCGTGGAGGCGTTGCTCAAATAATGATGCTCGTGGACTTCTTCACGTGAATAACTATGTCATCTTCACCAATCGGATTGGCGAGGGATGACAAGGACGAAGCGAGGATAGGCTTGACGCACTACTCCAACATCTTGTCCCGCTGCACATAGCACGTCTCGTGCTAGAAGGTAATGATCTATGATCTCGCACGCGCATGTGTCTTGGGCTTAGGGCGGAAATTTTGAATTTGCCGGCTAGCGTAGCTCCCCTATTCCCCAACAAAACAACATACCTGGTAGTAAAGCAACTAACTCTACATCGATCCATGTGTGGATGTGTTGTAACAATTGCGTTAGCTACAAACAGGTTTCTATGTAAAGGTGTAGAATATAAGATATGAACCTCGAAAGGTTCTTCTAGAGAGAGAGGGTTTTATACTGGTTTGGGCCTCCTAAGAGGGATAATAACCCTACATCTAGTTTATAGTGGATTTGGCATAATTTTGTCTCTATCATGCGTCTGGCGATTACAAGGGCAGGGCCCTATTTTTATAGGCTCGCAGGCCAAAGGAAAAGACCCAATTACCCCTACATGCCATAGGCTTTATAGGGGTAAGAGGGGAAAAAGGCTAGGCTACTATACATATAACTTTACAGACATGGCAGATATACATCACTTTAGGGGTAGGTACACGACATACCAGCGGCAGGGGCCCTAGTATGGCTTTTACACTGTAGCAGTATTGGGATGTTTCTTCATCTTCTGGATTGGAGAACCTAACGGAGGGTCTTGGCCGAAGCTTATTGAGGGGGCTTTGAAGGGGTCCCGGAGGGGACTCCTAAGAGGGCTGCAAAGAGGCTCCAGAGAGGGCCAGGAGGGATCCCGGAGGCTTTGCTCCGGAGGGGGCCCGGAGGGGTCCTGGAGGCGTCCCAGAGCGCCTGACACCGGAGGGAGCCCGGAGGCTTGGTCTTCAGCCGCATAATTCTTTGCAGCACTTGGAGTAATCTAGGATGGAAGGGACTGGAGTCCATCTTTGTGCTTCATTAGCCTAGCGGGCTCCGAGTCCGTGGCCTCCTCTAAGGATAATAACCCTACGTCTAGTTTGTAGTATTTTCACTATGGGGTTGTCCCCCCTATTACAAGGGTGGTACTATGCTTATATAGGCAAGAAAGTAAAGGAAAAGATGATTCTACCCTCTACTTATAGTGCCCTGCTATTTAGGATTTGTAGGGGTAAAACGGTAAGAACTATTTGAGTACATGTGCAACTTTACAGCTTTACAGACGCGGTGGTTACGTGTCAACATCAGGGGAAGGGGCCTTGGTATTTATATTCATTTACATTGGTATTTGGATATTTTACAGCTTTTGAGATGGGGTACTTCATCAGAGGGCCTTCATCAGAGTGCCCCAGTGAAGGCTTCAGAGGACCCTTCGAAGGGGGGCCTCCGAGAGGGCTTCAGAGTAGACTTCGGAAGGAGACCTTCGAGAGGGCTTCAGAGTGGTCCTCGGAGGGGGACCTAAAGGATGCATTGCGTTGGACCTCGATGTCTGCCTTCGATCCTCGTAGTTCCTTGGCCTTTACTATGGTCTTTGCTCGAAGAGGGGGGCAAGAGCCCGATTACAAGCTCCGCTAGCCCAACAGACTCCGGCCTTCGAAACCTTTGGAGGCTTCAGAGCTTAGCATCATTTGACCTTTGTTAGGGAAAATATATTTCCCCCAAAAGTAGCCTCTCGCACATAGCCCTTCGGAGCAAAGAGGTGCATGCGCCCGTTGACGCAAAAATGCCTACAAACGCACTGATGCCAATCTGGCAATCCAAAAGCGTGCATATATTAGGAGTAAACCCCTAAACGTAACACAATGCTGACGCCACATTCTAACGACCCTTAAATAGTAGTAAGAGAATAACAGAGTCGCCAAGCAATCAAAAAAGTATTTAGAAATAATGTTCAATTAACCGATGTGTGAGAAAATAGCTAAAAATAATAAAACCTAGTTAAACCGGCCAGAACAGGGCCGATTCAACTGAGGATCCTGGCGGTCGAACCGTATAAGGGAAGATGGTCAAACCGGAGCTCTACCGCCGGTTGGACCGGCGATGTGGAGAATAGGCCGAAAGGGCTTCGGCGCAAAGCAACATCTAGTGCGAAGTGCTGGCCGAAGGGGGCTCCGGCCTTCGATCGGTCAGACTGGAGGGTGAATCCTGGACCAACCGAGGGTGTGCGAAGGGTGCCCTCTGGAGTGCATCGTGGAGACAACTAAAGGGGGGTTCGACCTCCTAGTCGGTCAGACTGGCGTCTAGCACCCGGTCGAACCGAAGGTTACGCCCGCGCCTGGTTGAACCGAAGGGTACAGGTGCCCCTCGAGGGGTGGCCTCTGGCGTTGACGCGGAGCACCCCGAATCGCTCTGTGAGGTCTAGTCGGACCGGCCTTGTACGGCCGGTCGGACCGCTGCGTGCCGGCACTCCGGGTGACGGCGCGGCACGGGCCGGTTGGACCGAAGGGTGGCATCCAGTCGGACTGACGACTCTTGGAAACAATCTTTGGGGCTCCGGTGAACGTCTTGCCATGGATGGATGGCAACAAAACTTCTTGGAGAAGATGGTGACGATGAAACACTACAAAACACTAGAAAACTAGGGGTAATTCGGCCAAGAGACCGAATTACCGATAAAAACCGATAAAACAATAGAAAACCCGTACGAGGGCAAAACAGAAGGTTTTCGGATCAAACCCACAAAGAACTCGCAGTAGCATTGCGAAGTACAGACAATTTTTTGATCAAATTGACAAAGATCTACTGCTAGGAGTAAAGTAATGCTAGGGCAAAAGGTAGATTGAACAGTAAAGGTACGATTCAAAACTAGGGTTTTGAGTTGATCTGTGGAGATGGGTCCTCATGAATCGGCCTTGCCCCTATATTTATAGGGGGTGGACTTGGTGCTTCCTGGCATCAAATTGGAGTAGATTTTCACTAAAATTAGTTAGGATTTAATTGGAGATAAAACCAGGTCGAAATCATCTTTATCTCTAATTTTCGGTTTGGGGCCGGTCTGACTGGACCCATTGGGCTGGTATGACCGGACCTACATGGCTGGTTGGACCAGCCTGCTATGGCCGGTCAGACCAGCCTGTGCCAGGACTTTCACATTTTCGTCCAAAGTACCAATTTTCGGTATTTTGCGTATTTTGACCATTAGTGCCATTTTTTTGCTGTAAACACATGCCCCCTGCCTTTTAGCAAACTTGGTGAGCTAAAAGCACAACGGGCTGATGGCGATACAATTTATATCGGCCTTGTGATTCCTCAAGTGTTCTTTCTGAGCTCTTAAAAGTACTCAAAATTTGCCTACCAAATCGTGCATTTCATAACTCAAGACGTTTGAATTTTATGAGGACGATTTGCACAGATTACTAATATGACTAGGGGACTTAAGCGCTAGATTTTCCACCAAATCGGCCTTTAGTGATTTTACTAGTCCTGCCCCCGAGTCCCTTTGTATGGACTCACTCCTTCTCAATGAGACTAGAAGCTAGCCTGCTAACCAACTTTGGTCTCCACACCTGTAGTGTGTTGGTCTCAAGTTCCCGACTCCTAAACTGAGTAGGATTTGACCAAAAGTGGTTAGAATTTATTTATAGATAAAAACAGCCCGAAATGAAAACTCTATCTCTAACTCTAGACTTGGGCCGGTTGGACCGGCCTGTGCTAGGGAAGGCATATTTTTGGCCCAAATTACCAAAATTTGATATATCGACAATTTCGACCATTAATGCCAATTTTGGGTGTCAACAGCACCCTAGGGCAAATGATGCTCCTTAGAAAGGTGTTCACGGTCGGTAAGCCTTTAGAGCTTAGCCCAGGAGGCCAGCTTTGAGCCGTTTTCGAGAGCCTAAACAATGCTGGGGGCCAATGGTCGAAGCGGATGGGACACCCTCAGGAACCCAAACGGCGCTGGGGGCCATCAGCCGGAGCGGGTGGGACGCTTTTGGGAGCCCAAATGGCGCCGAGGGCTAACGGTCGAGAACCGAGCCTTTTTTGAGTAGGGTGCGATGCTTCACATTTTGGCCCCACCAGTCATAGACTACAGGGTGTGTTTTATGGGTAATAAAAATTTTGATCACGGGGGCACGCGACAACTTTTACCGCCTATAAAAGGCCATCGGCACCCTGCCGTCGCGCACGCGCCTGCGCATTTGCTTCTTCCTTGAGCTCTAGCCACCCTTCGAGCCTCTAGCCTTCTTCTCTAGAGCCCCTAGCCCTTCCGTGTCTGGAGCCCCTAGCATCTCCGTGCCCAGAACCCCTAGCGCCTTCGTGCCTGGAGCCCCTAGCAGGGGGTCGAGTTCTGTCCAAGTCCAAGCGGCTGCGGCGATGGCGGCGGTGAAGCCTTTGGCGAGGCGCCTCTAGGCGTTCGACCTCCGCTCGCCTTCAGACAAATTCGTGTTGGGGAATAGGGGATCTACGCTAGCCGGAAAATTCAAAATTTACGTCCTATGGCCCTAGGCTCATGCGCGTGTGAGATCATAGATCAGTACCTTCTAGGACGAGACACGCTAGGTGCAGCAGAAGAAGATGTTGGAGCAGCGCGTCAAGACTCTCCTCGCTTCGTCCTTGTCGTCCTTTGCTGATCCGATTGATGAAGACGATGTAGTTATTCACATGTAGTTGTCCACAAGAATCACTATTGGAGCAACGCCTCCACGGAGTCCACACATGCAGGGATGGAGTACCTCCCACGGCAACGTGCTAGCACCACACGTGAGAGACGGGGATCCTTGACCTCAACGTTTGAGATCAAGAAAGGAAGGAGAGAACTCTTGGGTGGCTAGGTCAAATCTAGGCTTATTTCTTGCCCCAAGACGTCCTCCTCCTCTCTTTTTATAGGGCTGAGAGCCCTTGGGTCGTGCTCTTCCCAAAACCCTAAAAACCGTAACAAATCCAATCTATTTGCCCACGTTAGAACTTATGACAGGGTATTTTAGGTCTCCTAGGACAGTACAACACTCAACAGATCCAATTTGTTATCGCCCACCTCGGTACTTCCGATACCATATCGGAACTTCCGATTAGTACATAATTCCCCGATTCCGAATCAGAACTTCTGGCTTGTCGGAACTTCCGATACTGTTGGCGTAAAAGATTACGCTAACAGGTTCTTGAAGATTAAGAATTAACAAACGAAGAGTTTGTGTTGAGAACTATTTCAGGCCTCCGAATAGGATAATAGCTCAAAGTAGTCCGAAGTTGTGTATTGAATAACTGAGTATTCGATGATCATTACAGGTTAGAAGGGGGGTATTTATAGGCAAAAAGTCTAAGGAAAAGACCTATTTACCCCTCAATTACAACCGACATAGTGGAAACTATTTGGTACCCCGAATAGGGTTAAAATAGTAAAATCTATCCGGAGAAGGTAGATAAGGAAAACGTCTTATCAGTCTTGCTGTTTTCCACTGTAGCTTCGGAGCCTTCGGAGGATGCCTTCGAATCATGAAGCCGGAGTATAGAAACTTCATCATCTCCGGAGATGAACTCAAACTTCAATGATGGTGAATTATCTTTGACTGTTGACTTCTAAAGTCCTGAAGATGAAGTATTTTCCCCCAACAGTAGCCCCTCGAATACGCTTCTCCGATTTAACCTGTATGGCAGGAAAGCAGTATACGCAAGGAATATTTTCATATTCAGGGACTTAGAGAAATTTGAAGGTGTTACAATTATTCGAAGGGTATTTGACATCGAAGTATCTCCGATGAAAGCTTTGAGTTGGGACTGCTGTGTGAACGCTTCGCAGGGAAGTGAACTGTTACAGAGGTGGAACGTCATGAAGAGCCGTTAATTTTGAGCCGTTACCCTTCAAGTAGCCGTTATTCTCCCAGAAAAGGTAACAGTCGAAATTTTACCATGGGTTCACACCTTTTCACTTCCTGGTCCCACTTGTCAGCGATAGAAGTCGAACCTGCAATGCGAACGTGACCAAGGCACAGTAGCTAGCAGAAAGGCTATAAAAGGGGGGCAAAGCCCACCGAAAATTTTTACAGAGCCTGATTTTCAAAGTTCTCCTTCTTCAACCTTCAAATCTCCCCTCAACCTTTTGAGCGATCAACTCATGGCGAGGACCAGCGCGACCGTGCCAGTGGGAACAAGCGCCTTGGCACAAAGGCAGGCTTGGTCGGCTTCAGCAGCAGCGGCCATGGCGAGGGCTCCAAGAGGTTCTTGGCCCAAAAATCCTCGGGAGCTCCACCCTCCATCCAAGAAGCCGATTCCGCAAAGCTTCCTCATCGTCCAGTCCACGAGTACTGTGGAGTCCATTGAAGAAGCAGTGGCCAGGAAGCTGGGCCCTGGAATGAAGACTCAGGTCCCGGGAATGGAGTTGACCCCGAAGCCGCAGAGTGGAGAAGTAGTAGTCTTCGAAGCGTTCTTCGAAGCTGGGCTGGGACTGCCTGCCATCAATTTTTTGTCAGAGGTACTGGAAATGTTCCACATTACCTTGCCACAGTTGTCCCCCAATGCCATTGCAAGACTGGTGATCTTCGAATGGGCCCTTCGGGCTGAAGGATGCGAAGGAAGATCGGAGATCTTCGCTGCCACCCACGAAGCCACCTGCCAACAGAAGCCATAGGACGGACCCAGAGATACCAAACTATTGACAGCATTCGGAAGTGTCAACTTCCAACTTCGGAAGGAGCATGCACAACATTTTCTAGCGAAGGCCATCAACTAACGGTGGTATACAAAATGGATCCTCCGGTGGTTTTACACCGAGGTCGGAGAAGACTCCATCTTCGCAGGGCCTCTTCAAGAGATTTGGTTCCGGAAGGAGGCCGAAGTCACTCCGAACCCAAGCCTGCTCTCAACGCGGCTTGGGTTGCTTTCTTCGATAGCCAACTGTATGAGCATGCGGGATCTGGCGGAGGAATTCATCACCCTCTGGATCCCGCCTCTCGGAGCCGACTGGCCAATAGTGTTTCAAAACGCTTTGGAGGGAGAGCTTCGAAGCCTAGGTTATTCTTTGATCTTCCTACAATAATATATAAGGCGAGAGATAATATACTTATAAAATACTACCTCTTTTCAGCGGCTCCCTTGGCGCTACCTCTAGAGCAGATAGCAAGGGCCACCGAATGGGTGCTCGGAGCCCCTACAGTGGCAGATAGACAGTGAAGGATTGAGCTGGTGGGAAGCTGGGAGTGCTTCAACAGAGTGTTGAGGGCTCTCGGAATGGAGCCTCCACCTCTGCCAGACTTTGACCCGACTGGAGTGGCCCCTCGGAAGAGGAAAGCCACTACTGAGCCTTCCAAGAAGGCCACCAAGACCCCCACCAAGAAAGGGAAGAAGACGTCAAAGCCTCCTCCCCAACCGACTCCGGTATCCTCGCCTTCCTCCTTGGGCATTCGGAGCTCGTCTTCGGAAGACTCCGGAGATAAAGACTCCAATGCCCGAATGGGGAAGGCCCTCGAGAATTATCTTATTGACGTTAGTGAAGACGAGGCCATGGACACAACCGGAGCTCCTTCTCAAGAGTCTGCGGAGGTAGACATAGCGTGCTCCGCCGAGCCCATCGCAGCTGGCTCAGGACTTGAGTCAGCCCTTCCTAACTCACCTGTGGCCAGGGTGATAGTGTCGGAGGTCGAGGCGCCTGCAGCGGCTGCACCGGAGTGGACTTCGGGGGATGACCTCGAAGAGTACCTCTGAATGTATGAAGTCCTGGAGGACCCCACAATTCTCCCTCAAGGCGCAGACGAAGGTATACTTCGAAACTTTTGCCTTTACAATTCCTGCAATAACTATTACCCACAAATATTAACTAAATACCTTAATTTTTGTAGGTCCGTCGAGGAGTAGCATAGCTTCGATCACAGATGGAGCTTCAGCTTCTCTCGGAGTTGAGGCTCTGGTAGACACGATAGCTCTGACGACTGGAGCCTTCCTGGGCGAAGCAGTTCCAGCCGAGGGGGCATCGGTCGAAGGAGGGTCTACCTCAGTAGGAGCTTCTACTCCGATTTTTGTGCCGGGGAGGGGTAAGAGCATGAAGAGCTTTGGTCCCCTCCCTGCCTTGACAGCGACGCCCTCCCCCAATGATCCTTCGGCAAGCAATTCGGAGGAGGAGGCTGCGGTAGATGATCGCCAGGCCTTATCCTGGCTCCCTCTGTTGGCTCCATTCTTGGAGCAGCGAATGGGCCTCCGGGCACTTCTGGAGCCCTTAGCGGACAAAGGCCAAGAAGTCGTAAATTCTGACTTAGTCTCCATCTTGAGCGAAGCTAGAGCCCCGAAGCTCAATTTGGCCCTCGAAAGGAATGCCCTTCAGGTATGCAACACGCCACAAGTGTATTCAATCAATAAATGGAATTACTTGGTACTTACTTGCTTTTTTGCAGCAATTTGTCCTTGCTAGAGCGGCAACGACTTCTAATGAGCTCGAAACTAATCGGCTCAAGAGAAAGGTTACTACCCTCTAGTCTGCCCTTCAAAGCTCCAAAGACAAAACACTTCGACTAGAGGAGGAGCTCCTCGAGGAACGGAGGGCCAGAGCTGCTACCGACGAAGCACTTTGGACCGAGCAGCAGCGCAGCACTGCATTCAAAACTTTGGCCCAAGAGGCCGAGGCCGAGTGTGTGGTTCTCAGAGTAGAGGTCGAGAATCTCCGGCAAGCAGCAGCCACTTTAAGCGCACAACTCGTGGAACTTCAAGACTCGATTCAACAAGCAATGGATCAGACAAGCACTTTGCTATCCAAGATGGTCGAAGTGTCTGCTGCTGCTGCTGGGCTGGAAGCGGCGGAAGTGAAGAATGCTGCCATAGTGGAGCATACCATGGATGCCCTTCGGGGTACCTTGGAATACTTCGGCACGATGTGCCCTTCGTCTTCAACTGTGGCGAGCGAGCCCCTCGACTGAAAGCTGAAGATGATTCAAGTGGCGACGAAGTTGATGATGAGTTCCGACATTCGGTACAGAGAGATCTCCGGACAAGTTGCCGGGATTGGAGTCCTTCATCACATCGAAGCTCTTGGGATTTCAGTTGCTCCGGTTGGGGGTTCGACGCCTGTAGGCTTTGCCGATGAGGACCTGTTGCGTCCTTCGAAGGATGTAGCTTCTGCCTGGGAAGCTTTCCGGGCAATCTGGAAAACAGACCACAAAGCTACAACCAAAGCTTGGATCGATGAGGCTCACCGGCAGAAGTAAGCTCCCATAGTAGTCCCTTAGGACTTTAAAAGTGTTTCATTGGGCTAGGGCCTTGAAACCTTATTGCTTGGTCACCTTCAACTCTTTTACAGATGATTCGAACCCGGAGGCCAGAAATCTATTCTTTTAAAGTCCTTAGACTCTTCTATGGATCCTACCAAGCCGGAGCCTGGAATCCGTAGGCTGGCCATGTTCGGCTCTTTTATAGATGCTTCGAACCCAGAGGCCGGAAATCTGTTCTTTTAAAGTCCTTAGACTCTTCTACGGATCCTAACAAGCCAGAGCCTGGAATCCATAGGCAGGCCAACGGAATCCTTGAACCAATGGTTCTAAGGCAATTGTCTGGGTTCCTTGAAAGATGCTTGACTCCGCAATCATCTCCGTTCTCCTGATGCGTCCACCAGGAGTAAGGGATATTTGAAGAATAAACATAATTCGAACCTTCATCTTTATTTAATTTAGAAAGGTACTTTTATAATCGATTACAAGGAGCCCCTAAGCGTAATAACGTTTAAGGTGCTCTGCATGCCATGCATGCTTCAACTCTTCCCCTTCTAAATTAGCTAATTTAAATGAGTCGGGGCGCCCTACGCGTAGGATAATATATGGTCCTTCCCATTTATTCCCTAGCTTCCCCGAATCTATTACACTTCGTAATACCAAATGACCTAGTTTTAGCTCATTCACTTTTATCCTCGGGTCGTACCATGTCTTTGTTTGGTCTTGGTACTTCATCAGATTGGCGACAGCTCGAAGCCTTCTTTCTTCTGACAAGTCCAGTGAAGTGCTTCTCTCGTCTTCATTTCTAGGTTCTACTACGCGAAGGGATCCAACTTTGAGATCCGTAGGAGTCATGGCCTCATCTCCGAATAGCAGCCTGAATGGGGTGAAGCCTGTGGATCTGGCTTGAGTGGTCCGAATGGACCATAGAATCTTAGGAAGTTCTTCGGTCCACAGTCCTTTGGTCAGCCCGACAATCCTTCGATTTAAATTGGAGAGAATATTTCCATTGGCTCGCTCGACGGCTCCGTTTGATTGTTGATGGCAAACTGTTGCGAAGCACAACTTGATGCCCAGTTCTTCACAAAATTCTTTAAAGGGTTCGGCTTTGACCTGGGTGCCATTATCTACAGTTATCTCCCTTGGCACTCCGAACCTACATATGATATTTTGCCAGAAGAATTTTTGCACATTTCTTGAAGTGATAGCAGTTAAGGGTTCAACTTCGACCCATTTAGAAAAATATTCAATTGCTACCACTGCAAACTTCAAGCTGCCTTTTGCCATTGGAAAAGGGCCGATGAGATCCATTCCCCATCGCGCCATTGGCCATACTGGGGCAATAACTTGAAGGGGTGTTGGTGGACGGTGGCTCCGTCTTCCCATCCACTGGCATCCTTGACAGGTTCGAACTAGCTCTTCCACATCTCTGACAATTGTTGGCCAATAGAGCCCCTGCCGAAGTGTCTTTCCTGCTAGAGCACAGGGGGCTAGGTGGCTTCCACATAAACCTTCGTGAATTTCTCGAAGTATATCTTGACCTTCGGGTTGTGAGATGCACCGGAGTAAGGGAGAACAAACTCTAGCTTTGTATAATATCCCATTGACAAGCTCATAATTTCGAGCCCATGCTTGCAACCTTCGGAAATCCGAATCTTCTGACAAGACTGCGCTGTTTACAAGACATCCATTATCGGAGTCCACCAATTTGCAGCTGGGATGCAAAGGACTTCTATGGAGGGTAATTGATTTACGGTAGGCTTGATAAGTTCTTCATAAAAAGCACCCTCCGGGACATCCAATGCTTCGGCTGCAGCCTTCGCTAGAATGTCTGCAAGTTGATTATCTGCTCGAGGAATACTCCAAACATAAAATCCTTTAAACATTGCTTCTGTCTTGCAGATTTCTTCTAGATACTTTGCAAGATGTGGGTTCCTGGCTTGAAAGCTTTTGTCAACATGCCATGTGACGACTTGGGAATCTGTCTTAATTATAATTCTTGCTGCTCCAAGCATTTTTGCCTTTCGGAGGCCTAGCAGGACCCCTTCGTACTCTGCGATATTATTGGTGGTCTTAAAGTTGAGCCTCGCAGAATACATGGTCTTCTGCCCTGACGACGATATTATCACAACTCCAGCTCCGGCACCAGATGCCTGATAGGCTCCATCAGAAAAAAATTGTCCATAAACCTTCGAAGGTTTCTTCCGGAGCCCAGACTACAGATGGAGTCCACTCTACCACGAAGTCAGCTATGATCTGAGATTTGATAGCTGTTCTCACTGTGAAGGAAATACCCAAGGGGGCTAGCTCGACAACCCATTTTCCGATCCTACCCCTAGAATCTTTGCTCCGAAGCATATCGCCAAGGGGATACGAGGTAGGGACGATTAGATTATGTGCTAGAAAGTAATGCCTTAGCTTCCGCGAGGCCATTACTAAAGCATAAGCAAATGTTTCGAGCTTGGAGTATCTTGTCTTTGCTCCGGACAAAACTTTTGAGACGAAGTAAACTGGGTTTTGCACCAGCATTCCTTTAAGCTCAACTTCCCTGACCAATACTGCACTTACTGTAGAGCCCGTTGCTGCAAGATAAAGAAAGAGAGTTTCTTCTGGGAGGGGCACAATAAGTGTTGACAGGCTTCCGAGGTATTCTTTAATATCATCGAAGCTCTTCTGGCACTCCAGCGTCCACTTAAAACCTTTGGACCCCTTGAGAGCTTTAAAAATTGGAAGGCTTCGCTTGCTGATCTGACCAGGAATCTGCTGAGAGCTGCGAGCCGTCCTGTTAGCTTCTGGACCTACTTCAACTTTTTGGGTAGAGCCATTCTTTGCAATGCGCTTATCTTCATTGGGCTAGCTTCGATTCCTCTACTCGAAACTAAGTACCCTAGCAGTTTTCCTGCTTGTGCCCCGAATATACATTTTCAGGGTTGAGGCGAACTCTACATGCTCAGAGGCTCTCAAATGTTTTAGCTAGATCTAGGCTATGATGGTGCTTTACAACACTCTTTATTACAATGTCATCCATATAGGCTTCGACATTTCGGCCTATTTGATGACCTAGAGCCTTAGCTATCAAACGTGAGAAGGTGGCTCCGACATTCCGCAAGCTAAAAGGCATTCAAACATAGCAAAATACTCCGGAGGGAGTTATAAAACTCATCTTGGCTTCATCTTCATGCTTTAGCCAGACCTGATGATAACCGGATTATGCATCTAGGAAGCTCAGTAATTCAGAGCCAGCCATAGAATCCACCAGCTGGTTTATTCGGGGCATATGGTAGGGGTCTCATGGGCATGCTTTGTTTAAGGATGTGAAATCAATGCACATGCGCCACTTGCCAGAGCCCTTCTTCCTGACAAAAACAGGATTAGCAAGCCACTCCATGTGGGCTACTTCCCTGATGATGCCAGCCTTTAGCGATTTTTCCACTTCTACCTTGGCGAGGTCTGCCCCCTCTGCTGATAACTTACGGAGCCCCTGACGCACTGGCCTAGCCTTCGGGTTGACAAGCAAGCTATGCTCGATGATACTCCGGTCAACCCCGGTGATGTTTTCGTCGGTCCAGGCAAAGATATCCAAATTTTGTTTTACTACTTCCTCCAGTGAAGTAGCTATCTCCGAGGGTAGCCCCTTGCCAAACTGTATTGGGTACTCCTTGACATCTTTCAGAATTATCTTCGTGACGACATCACCTTCCGGGCTTGGCTTTAGGGAGAGGCCCTTCGAGGAGTTTGAAGACTCCGAAGCCTCCTCTGTGTGCTCCGACACACTGTGCACTTGCCGAGGGTCCAATGGCTGACTGTGGCCATACTCCGTTCTTCGAGCTACATCTTGGTCTCCTCAGATAGTGAGAACTCCACCTTGCGTGGGCATCTTGAGACATAAGTAGTTATGATGTGCTATAGCCTCGAACTGGTTCAACATCCCTTGTCCAAAAATCACATTATAGGCATATGGGGCATCGATGACGTCGAAGATCACTTCCTCCACCCTGGCTAGGGGCCCCTCTCCGAAGGTAACCTCGAGGCCTATCTGGCCGAGGGCATCGAGAGGTGGACCTGCGAAGCCTTAGAGTGGGTGGGCCACCGGAAGTAAATGCCTCCGAGGAATGCACATCTGGTCGAAGGCCTGGACAAAGAGTATATCTGTGGAGCTCCCACCGTCTACCAGGATCCTTCTAACTTCGACTCCCACTATATCAGCTGAAATGACTAGGGGGTCAGCACGAGGGAATTTCACCCCCGCAGCATCATTGGCATTAAAGGAAATAGGTACATGGGACCACTCAGGCATTCCTACCGCAGAATTCGAGGTCCCTATGTGCCCTACTTCGCGGACATATTCTCGCCGCGATCTTGTGGATCTTCCTACTTTGGTGGTGGCATAATATTGGCCACCGGGAGCTACATTGGTGCTTCGGGGATGCCGGCTCGGGCCACGGTTTGCACGGGCTCTGAACATGCTGCTGGAGGGGCTCGATCCGAAGTACCTCGCCCTATACTTCATCCAAGGTATTCACCCCAAAGGGTTAATACAGACTTACAATCCTTCATGTCATGGCAAGGGTTAATACAGACTTACAATCCTTCATGTCATGGCTTCTATTCTCACCATGCACACAACAGAAGAAGCTCCGGCGCCTGCCAACTACTCTTTCTTGGGGCTTCGAAGCTCCAACCTTGAAGCCTTGCCCCTGTGGAAAGTTGACAGGTGCCTTCGGGGCAGAGGGTGCAATGTTCAACACTTCAGAGCGGAAGTGCTTCTTTCCCCGCCTATGATAATTGAAACGATTGTCAAGGAGGGCTTGCGGAGAGGTTGGGACTTCAGGCTCCGTCTTCACTTCTCGAAGGGCTGGAGTAGGTGTGGCAGTACTTCAGAGGTAGCCTTCCTCTGCCTTTACATACTGTTTTAAGTATGCCATCAGCTGTGCCACAGATGACACCAGTTTCCGATGAAGCTTGCTGAGGAGATCTGTGTTCAACACCCCTTCACGCACGGCATCGACTACCGAAGAGGTAGACAAGCCTTTGATCTAAGACTTGGTGTGGGCGAAGCGTGTGAAGTATTCTTGAAGTGTCTTCCCCGCTTGTTGCTTCACCTGAAATAGACTCCCAGTCGACATTGGGGCCACAAATGTACCTTGGAAGTTTCTTACAAACTTCCTCTTCAGCTGCTCCCAAGACTTGATCGATCCTGGCTTTAGAGACCCGAACCATCGGAGAGCTACAACTTCAAGAGTGAGGGGGAAGCACTTTGCCATAGTGTTACGCACCCCTCTGCTGGCTTCTATTGCCAAAGCATACGAACGAGAGAATTCTCCGGGGTCAGATCCACCTGAGTACTTGTGTAGCTTTGAGGCTTTAAACATGGGGTCGAAGGGCACCTTCTGCAGGTCCGGATGCAACGGAGACTCGTCATCGAAGGATGCATTCTCGGCTTCCTCCGGGACTTGGATAGCTTTTAGAACTAGGTTCCCCACGGACAACACCAACTGTTGGCGTAAAAGATTACGCTAACAGGTTCTTAAGATTAAGAATTAACAAACGGAGAGTTTGTGTTGAGAACTATTTCGACCCTCCTAATAGGATAATAGCTCAAAGTAGTCTGAAGTTGTGTATTGAATAACTGAGTATTCGATGATCATTACAGGGTAAGAAGGGGGTATTTATAGGCAAAATGTCTAAGGAAAAGACCTATTTACCCCTCAATTACAACTGACATAGTGGAAACTATTCGTACCCCGAATAGGGTTAAAATAGTAAAATCTATCTGGAGAAGGTAGATAAGGCAGACGTCTTATCAGTCTTGCTGTTTTCCACTGTAGCTTTGGAGCCTTCGGAGGATGCCTTCGAATCATGAAGCCGAAGTATAGAAACTTCATCATCTCCGGAGATGAACTTGAACTTCGATGATGGTGAATTATCTTTGACTATTGACTTCTAAAGTCCTGAAGATGAAGTTATTTCCCCCAACAGATACCATATCAGAACTTCCGAACCAACATTTTCTCTTTGTATTGAGACCAGAAAATAACCAGAACTTCCGATACTGCCTATCGGAACTTCCGAAACACGGAATTTTCTTGGGCACAACCTTCAATCTCCCACTTGCACAAGAACCAATACTTCGCATGTTTTTAATCCATCCCCTTAAGTGTGTGACCCGATAGGTTCATACACTAACGGTTGTTCACCGGAAACCGTTTCTGACTCACTGATCAATAGCAGTACCTAGCAGCACATATTGACCCCCAAAAGCATACAAAATCAAAATTTTCATGAATCTTGATATACACAAGCACCTGTCCCTTTACCACGTGCCGTTAGTCAAGCTCAAGGTGAGATACGTGCCACCCTTGTTGGTTAACTTGAAATTTTCACTCGATCAAGTATCAGATTCAAATCATGACTAACTCCTTAGTCATTTTGGCATGGCCATGCACCTTTCCAATCCAATACTTCGAGGGGCCCTGAGACGATTCTCCCATTATTAGGAGGGGTAAATTCCATCTTGACCGCTCATATCCCAAGACATGTTTCATAACACACCTGAAAAAAACCGTTATTACTACCCTGTTACGGAATAGCGTTAGGAAGCATCTAAGTGTGTCACTACGCATTCTAGAATCAAATGACGATCTCAGGTCCAAGGACTCTTCTGGTACACCATTTGATATGACAACTGTTGGCATATAACAATCTTAGCAGTATCTCAAGTGGGTATGTACAACATCATGTTCACCAACATGTGTCCACATGATTTGTCATCTTTGTGTCTATGATCTATGAAAATCAATCATCAATCAGTCGAATGTACTAATCCATGTATCATCACTATCCCACATGATGACAAGATTAGGGACCATTTTGAACAACATAGTCATTGTAACACCCCAAATTTCCAAAGAAATAAAAATACCATTTATTTATATTTTTCTAAAAAAGGTTATTTTTGAATTTCCTTTAAGGCTATTTATACCCAAATAAACTAAAACCTAGAGGAGATGTCCAAACCAGGGCCTAAGAAAATTTATATGTAATCCCAAGGCCAAGACATATTTTTGAGAATTTTTACAAATTTGTATCACCCTTAGAGGCAACCCAAATATTTTAAACCAATTTCAGCAATTATTTTTATTCAAAAATGAATTTAAAACAGTAATGAGCCCCTTTCCCCCATTCTCCCTCAACCAGCCAACCCAGCCCACTTCCTCCCCACACCCCTCACTGACAAATAGGCCCCACTAGTCAGCGACCTCTCTCCCTCCGCGCGCACGCCTGATTCCTCGGCCCCACATGTCGGCGCCAACATCCCCTCTCGGCCGAGCCCGACCCCACCGGTCGGTCCCGCCCGTTGCCACACCCGCGCCCCCGCACCCCACTGATAGTGGCCCCCGCCCATCAGACCCATCGTCCACCTTGCGCCACCGCCCCCAAACCTCACCGGCCGAATCCCGCGCTCCGTGATCCGCTCGTCGCCGGCCCCCTCCCATTAAATCGACGCCGGCATTAAATCCCCCGTGATACACCGACAGTTTCCCCCTTTACGCCGATGCGTCATCATCCCAGAACCAGCGTGCGCATGCACGGAAGGAGCTCGCCAGCGTTAAAGAGAGTTTACTCTCGGCCTCCCCCGATTATGCCCCCTCTGACCCCGTCGGCGTCTCTATTTAAACCCTCGGTCACCCCCGCGTTCAGCCCTCATGCCAATTCGCACTCGGACCGAAGGGAGCACCCGCGACACCCCTTTTAACGCCACACCGCCGCCCTCGGTCCAGCCGCCACTCACCGTCGCCGGAGACCTCCCCCGTCCTCGACGACCACACCGTCGTGACCGCCGACGCCACCCTGACCTCGGCCACCACTCCATCGCCGACAAGACCCATTGGAACCCCATCGTCGATGAGGACCCGAACACCTTCGCTGCCCCCGCTCATCGCCGGCCACAACCCGATGACCCCAAGCCTCGCCAACGGTACCATCTTGACCGCTACGCTTTACTGGTTCCATTTTAGCCCTTAGATCCGGCCACTGTTGCCCACCGTGGCCGCTAGACCGTCGTCGTCGCCGGAGAAGACGACCGGCATGGGTAAAGTATCTCTGCTGTGTTGGATTCGACCACGGCCGTGCGATCTTGATCCGACGGTGATGATTAAAATGTTCGCTCAGTTTAATCAGATCCATCAAATCTCAGCGAACCGGTAAGATCTAATCTGGATCGTCCATTAGTATTTAAAACCCACATTAAATCTAGGCCATCCATCGCGTACCGATTCAATCTTTTAATCTCAGCCGTCCGTTTTCATTAACACCGGCCACCTTGCCCTCGCACGTCCGATCGTGATCCGACGATGATCCGCGATCCGGTCCACGCGCACAGTGTGCGGGTTCATGGTGGATTCGGTTCACCGTGGACCAGTGACTGTTTTCAGTTTAAAATAAATTACAGAAATTGTTTTAAACTTCAAAAATTCATATCTTGCTCATTTTAACTCCAAATTTAACCATTTCAATTCCAAAAAATTTATATTTTTATTCTCTACATGTTTATGCAATAAAAACAGTAGGTTTACCTTGAGTATTTTATTTTTATTTATAGAGTACTTAGAAGGCACTTTAGGGTAAATTCTTAATTCTTTTAGAAAAATCCAGAACTCCATAAAATTGTCTTAAAAATTTAAATAATAATTTCAGAATAGTTAATGACTTCACTTCAAGTATTTTAGCCCAATCAAAACCTTTATGTTTGTCATGTGATTTTGGAATATTTATTGAATGTGATGTTTATTATGGATATCGAGAAGACTACGATGCCGCCGAGGAGCCGGAATATTACCCGGAAGTTCCTCCCTCACCCTTCGCTGAACAAGGCAAGTCACCAAACTAATTTTTGAGCATATTGAACCTAGTTTTCTTAAACTATCGATAAAACTCATAGGTATTACATGCATTAGTCAAATGAAAGACTTACATGATATTTATTTAGATCCCCGACCTTGAAGTGCAAACCCAAGCCATGCTATTGAGCCTCAACTCATTGTCACCATATTATTAGTAGTATTAGATAGTGTCCAATGTATTGGCACAATTGCTATAGGTTAAAAATGAGTCGTAGAGATTTGGGTTCCATTATATTATCCCCATTATTCTCATCCCTGGAATTCTGTTGGTGATAGAGTGTTGGTTAAGTGTGTAAGCATGGTCGGTTTCGGGTGCAAGCTAGGGCATTGGTCGGTAGCACCTGGGGCACTATAAGGACTAGTCTGCAGGATCCGTTGCAATACATTTCTGTACTAACCACAAGTCTAGTGGTAAGTCCTAACTAAGGTATGGAGTGTTCCAACTCGAGGCACCACTTGGAGATGGGTCAAGCAGCACCTGCGGGTGGCTTGTACCGATGTGGCACAAAAGGGAGTGCGACGTTAGCCCGGAGTGGCTGAGCGCGCCAGCAAAACCTAGAGCGGGTGATTGTCGGATTGAAGCATTTCATGCTGAGGTTTTGGCATGAGTTCCCGTGGTATGGGTCATCTCGTTACACTTTGGTGTTTTGGATGAGTGCGTGCCTTATGGGTACAGTGGTACACCTCTGATCAGAGTCTAAATCTTTTTGAAAAGTCGAGCCCACGGTCAAGGGTGGGTTGCGTGACTACTCGCAATTAGTTTATATTTATGAATGTTGCATGATGACTTGGCATGTAAGGACTGTTGAGCGAGGAGGGAAAACGTACTCCTCGAGTTAGATGATGTTACATTGTTCATGTTTATTATCTCGCTTAATAAAATTTGACTACACTAAATGCTGCAACTGAAAAATGTACTTTTCCGCACTTTTAGCCATTATCATTCCTTTGTCATTATCCCGCATTATTATTGCATTCTCGGTGGCTTGTTGAGTACTTTTGTAATCATACCCGTTGGACAAACACTTTAGAGGCTACCTACTATGAGGAAGATGGTCTGGAGTAGCGACCCAGTCAAGAAGAAGATCCTGAAGAAGACGTTCATCATGCAGTTTGTTTTTATAGTTTCTTTTAATGTTACACTTATGTAATAATGTGGTCTATGAACCACGGATGTTTCACCGTATGTACGTTGTCGCATGATGAACCTCTTGTTATTATTGTTTTTCTGTGGAAATTTAATAATATTCCGATTTGGTAAAATCGGGGCGTCATAAGATGGTATCAGAGCTGACTTGACTGTAGGAAGCCAAACGGACCAGCCTAGCGCTTAGTTTTGCTACAACCTATTTCGTGAAAATCTACTTCATCATTTTGTTCCTCCCCTTACTCTTTTAACTTGTTGTATTTGTAGATGCCTGTCCACCACGTTCACAGCTTCTACCGCCACTTCGAGGGATTCATCCGAGAGATCTGGATGATGGTGACTTTTCTCCGTTTCACCTTCGAGCCCGAGTTCCACGGCATCTACATGGAGGAGTTTGCAGGACCTTGTGACATTTCCGTCACTATTCACGGGTCCGGCGACCACCCGCTCTTCTTCACGGCAGCACTTGGAGGCCTGACCTTCGACGTCGCGTGCTAGCGCGCCGCCCTCCAGGCCCTCATGGAGCTGAGGATGATCTACGATGATCGTATTCGGGACTCATCATTCTGGCTTGTACCGATGCGTACTCCTAGTGTCCATCGCAGCATCTGCGTCGGGGCTCACTCCGACTGTGATCCGGTCATGGCCTGGCAGGCGCGTCTTCTCCAGGCCATGGATGATCTCCACACTGAGGCCATGCTCGACGCCGAGGAGCACCACGATGCGGTTGAGTTCCTTCATCAGCAGACGAAGGGCTTGATCCAACAGAATGGCGAGCTGCAGCGCAAGATCATACAACTGCAGAAGGACATCGCGAAGATGCTTCCCCTCATCCCGAGGAGGAAGAAGATCATCAGTGAGCGTGCCCCTCGCCCCAAGAGGATCACGCCACCACTCGCACCCACTAGGGCGTCTAGCTCCAGCGCCACTGCACCACGCCCCGCCATCGTCGTCGACCCCATCATTGAGAACTTCATCGAGCCTACCGTACCTCAGGATGCTCGTGGTTCCGAGAGCACGGAGACTGCCTCGGGAAACGAGTAGACTCCATTAGACGATAGCTCTCGTTGATTGTTTTATCGTTGTTTTATGGTTGTGGTACCACCTGCAACAGCTTGTGTTGTAGGTGGCGTAAAAATAAGAGGTTTGATGTAACAAACAATTTTGTACCACTTTTATATAGACCCCTCTGAGCTATTTTTAAATATAATTTTTTTTAAAGTCTTTCTCTTATGTTTGAAAATATTATTGTTCTCAGAAGATGGCCGACAACCAGAACACTGGTTCCAACAGTGGAGAAGGGGCAACCAACGGCCTGTCCGGGAGTGTTGTACCCAACTGGGGTGCAACGGGCCAACGCCAAATTGGGCCGCCATCCGCCAACCATCCCACCTTGGCGGAAATGATGGCGAACCAAAACCAGTTGATCACCACCCTCTTGACGCAAATGCAGCACCAACAGGCTCAATTGGACCGGATGCAATAGCAGAACGTGGAGCCGATCCCTCGTCCACCAGCCCCCGCTCCCGCGCTTCAACTCTTGGAGTTCTTGCGCATGAGGCCCCCTATCTTCTCAAGCACGACGAACCCCATGGAGGCCGACGATTGGCTCTGGACCATCGGGAAGAAGTTGGACCTCCTCTCGTGCTTCGACCGGGAGCGAGTGGCGTTCGCCACCCACCAGCTCCAGGGGCCCGCCGCGGAATGGTGGGACAACTACCGTGAGTCCCAGCCGGAGGACCACGAGGTGACTTGGGTGGAGTTTACCATCGCCTTACGCGCTGCTCACGTCCCCGCTGGAGTTGTCGCCGTCAAACAGCAGGAGTTTTGGGACCTGCAACAGGGAAGCCGGGCCGTCATGGAGTACCTCCATGACTTCAACCGTCTGGCCCACTATGCGTCGGAGGAAGTGCGGACCGACGCTCTCCGCCAGGCTAAGTTTCTCCAGGAACTAAAGGTTGAGCTCTCCATACAGCTCACCGCCACCGACTACGCCGACTTCCAGCGGTTGGTGAACAAGGCTCTCATCCAAGAGACCGAGCAGAACAAGCTAGACCTCAAGAAGAGGAAGATGATCACGTTCAAGCATCATCAAGGGAACACCCAGAGGCCCCGCTTCATCCCTCTGCCGCCGGAACCCGCCTACCATCCTCGGCCCATCTACTGGCCGCCACATACCGCTAGTGGCTCCAATGTCGGGAATCCTCACCCCGCTCCACCAGCTCCGGCCGCTCAACCAACACCCACCGCCAAAGCCCCGATGTTGAGGGACCGTAACGACAAACCGATCGTCTGCTTCAACTGCTAAAAAGAAGGGCACTACTCCCACTAGTGTCCTCACCCCAAGCAGCCCCAAGGCGCGGCGCCCAATCAAGCGGTTCGTGGCCGCGTCAATCACATAAGCGCCGAGGAAGCTCAGGAGGCTCCCGAAGTCGAACTCGGTATGTTCACAACAAATTCCATACCTGCAATAGTGTTGTTTGATTCTGGGGCAACACATTCTTTCATATTAGAAGGTTTTATGAGAGCAAATAACTTGGAAGTACTCCCTCTGCGCGTCCCCATGATGATCGCCACCCCCGGCAAGAGGACCCTAGCTAATCTGTTCAGCCCAAGGGTAAGGATAGAAATCCAAGGGGTGTTATTTTGGGTCGAGCCAGTTCTTATCGAGTGCACCAGACTCGACCTTATCCTAGGGATGGACTGGTTGATGAAGCACAAGGGAGTAATAGACTGCGCTAGTAAGCCCGTCACTGTGACCACTTCCGGAGACAAAGCCGTCACCTTTAAGATGACCACCCGTGGTCCTAGCGGAGTATCTCTTCACTCACTGGCCCTAGAAGAGGTGCCCGTGGTCAGAGAATATATGGACGTCTTCCCAGAAGACCTGCCAGGAATGCCCCCCAAGAGGGACATCGAGTTTAGAATCGAGCTTGTCCCCGGGACCAGCCCAATCTCCAAGCGCCCCTACCGTATGGCCGTCAATGAACTAGCCGAAGTAAAGAGCAATATTGAGGATTTGGAACAGAAAGGGTACATCCGACCGAGTACCTCACCTTGGGGTGCACCGATCATCTTCGCCATGAAGAAAGTCAAGACCAAGAGAATGTGCGTAGACTATAGAGCCTTGAACGATGTGACCATCAAGAATAAGTACCCGCTACCTCGAATCGACGACCTATTCGACCAACTAAAGGGATCCTCAGTGTTCTCCAAGATCGACCTAAGGTCAGGCTACCACCAGCTGAGAATTAGGGAAGAAGACATCCCCAAGACTGCCTTCACATCCCGCTACGGACTATACGAGTATACCGTGATGTCGTTCGGGCTCACGAATGCCCCGGCCTTCTTCATGAACATGATGAACAATGTATTCATGGAGTTCTTGGATAAGTTCATTGTGGTATTCATCGACGATATCCTTCTCTACTCCAAGACCAAGGAAGAGCATGAAACCCACCTCCGTTTGACCCTAGGAAAGTTAAGAGAGCAGCAATTGTACGCCAAATACAACACGTGCGAGTTTTGGTCATCCGAGGTGAAGTTTCTCGGCCATGTCATATCTGTCGGAGGAATAGCAGTAGACCCTACCACCGTAGAAGCAGTGACCAATTGGTTACAACCGATGAACATGACCGAGATCCGAAGTTTTCTAGGATTGGCTGGATATTACCGCCGGTTCATCGAGAACTTCTCAAAGATAGCCAAGCCCATGACCAGACTATAAAAGGAAGTAAAGTTCGAATGGACTCCAGATTGTGAAGAATGCTTTCAGACCCTCAAGAAGAAGCTCGTGTCAGCCCCGATTCTGACCCTGCCAGACATCTAGAAGGACTTCCACGTCTACTGTGATGCCTCTCGCCAAGGGTTGGGGTGTGACTTGATGCAAGACGGGAAGGTGATATCTTATGCCTCTCATTAGCTGAGGCCGCATGAGTTAAATTACCCGACCCATGACTTGGAATTAGCAGCCGTGGTTCATGCCTTGAAGATATGGAGACATTATCTTATGGGTAATCAGTGTGAAGTCTTCACCGACCACAAAAGCCTCAAGTACATATTCTCCCAACCGGACCTGAACCTCAGACAAAGAAGGTGGTTGGAGCTGATAAAAGATTACGACTTAGGCATCCACTATCATCCAGGCAAGACAAACGTAGTGGTAGATGCCCTAAGCCAAAAAGGGTACTATAAAGCCATCATGGTGCAAGACCAGGCCCCGTTGTTATACAAAGAAATGGAAAGGTTGAATCTAGGGATCACCACCAAAGCGTATCTCGTTGCCCTAGAGGCCAGACCTGTCTTAATGGACCAGATCCATGAGACACAGAAGGAAGACTCTGATATCTTGGAGATCCAGAAGAATATGAGGAAGGGTAAAGCCCCAGGGTTCTCCGAGGATGAGAACAGTACCGTCTGGTTCGGAAACCAGATATGCGTGCCCGACAAGCTAGAGTTGAAGACCCTCATCCTTCAAGAAGCCCATGAGACTCCATACTCCATACATCCCGGGAGTACAAAGATGTACCAAGACCTAAAGGAGAAATATTGGTGGGTCAGCATGAAGAGGGAAATAGCTGAGTATGTGGCCAAGTGCGACACATGTCCGCGAGTCAAGGCAGAACACTAGAGACCTGCCAGACTATTGCAAACCCTCAAGGTCCCCGAATGGAAGTGGGAAGAAGTAGGGATGGACTTCATCACAGGATTGCCAAGGACCCAAGCTGGTCATGACTCTATCTGAGTGATCATTGATCGACTCACCAAGGTGGCTCATTTCATCCCTGTCAAGATGACATACAACGTCGCGAGATTTGCCAAGTTATATATGACCTAGATCGTGTGCCTACATGGAGTTCCAAATAAGATCGTATCCGACCGAGGGAGTCAGTTCACATCCAAGTTCTGGAAGAATCTTCAAGAAGAACTCGACACCCAGCTGAATTTCAGTACCACCTATCATCCACAGACCGATGGCCAGACCGAAAGGGTGAACCAGGTGTTGGAAGATATGCTTAGAGCATGCGCTCTAGACTTTGGCGGAATGTGGGATAAGAACTTACCTTATGTGGAGTTCTCCTGCAACAATAGCTATCAAGTTAGCCTGCAGATGTCCCCGTTTGAGGCACTTTATGGGTGTAAGTGTAGAACGTCGTTACTATGGGATAAGACCGGAGAGTCACAGCTATTTGGGACAGATATTTTGCGAGAAGCAGAAGAGAAGGTTATGGTCATCAGGGACAGATTAAAGATAGCCTAGTCCTAACAAAAGAGCTATGCCGATAACCGATGAAGAGATCTGACCTTTGAGGAGGGTGACTATGTCTACCTCTGAGTCACTCCCCTCCGTGGCACCCAAAGGTTCAACATGAGAGGAAAGTTAGCCCCCCGTTATGTCGGACCCTTTCAGATCCTCTGATGGCAAGGAGAGGTGGCATATTAGTTGGAGCTACCACCATCTTTGGCAGGAGTCCATGATGTGTTGCACATCTCTCAGCTAAAGAAATGTCTCCGCGTACCCACTGAGCAGGCCGACCTCCAACAACTCAACATCCAAGAAGACTTGACCTACATCGAGAAACCCGTTCGGATTCTAGAAGTCAAGGAAAGAGTAACTAGAAGCCGTGTGGTTCACTTCTGTAAGGTTCAGTGGGACAACCACCCGTTGAAGAAGCCACTTGGGAAAAAGAGGACGAGCTAAAGACCCAATACCCTGGACTATTAGAGAAACTTTCTGAATCTCGAGGACAAGATTCTTTGTAAGGGGGATAGGTTTGTAACACCCCAAATTTCCAAAGAAATAAAAATACCATTTATTTATATTTTTCTAAAAAAGGTTATTTTTGAATTTCCTTTAAGGCTATTTATACCCAAATAAACTAAAACCTAGAGGAGATGTCCAAACCAGGGCCTAAGAAAATTTATATGTGATCCCAAGGCCAAGACATATTTTTGAGAATTTTTACAAATTTTTATCACCCTTGGATGCAACCCAAATATTTTAAACAAATTTTAGCAATTATTTTTATTCAGAAATGAATTTAAAACAGTAACGAGCCCCTTTCCCCCTTTCTCCCTCAACCAGCCGGCCCAGCTCACTCTCTCCCCACTCCCCTCACTGACAAATAGGCCCCACTAGTCAGTGACCGCCTCTCCCTCCACGTGCGCGCCCGACGCCTCGGCCCCACCTATCGACGCCAACCTCCCGTCTCAGCCGAGCCCGACCCCACCGGTCAGTCCCGCCCGTTGCCACACCTGTGCCCCCGCGCCCTACTAACAGTGGCCTCCGCCCATCAGACCCGTCGTCCACCTCGCGCCACCGCCCCCAAACCTCGCCAGCCAAATCCCGCGCTCCACGATCCGTTTGTTGCTGTCCCCCTCCCATTAAATTGACGCCGGCATCAAATCCCCCACGATACGCCGACAGTTTCCCCCTTTACGCTGACGCGTCATCATCCCGGAACTAGTGCGCGCATGCGCGGAAGGAGCTCGTCGGCGTTAAAGAGAGTTTACTCTCGGCATCCCCCGATTACGCCCCCTCTGACCCCGCCGACGTCTCTATTTAAACCCTCGACTACCACCGCGTTCAGCCCTCACGCCAATTCACACTCGGACCGAAGAGAGCACCCGCGACACCCCTTTTGACGCCACACCACCGCCCTTGCTCCAGCCACCGCTCGCCGTCACTGGAGTCCTCCCCCGTCCTCGATGACCACACCATCGTGACCGTCGACGCCACCCCGACTTCGGCCACCACTCCATCGCTGACGAGACCCACCAGAACCCCATCGCCGATGAGGACCCGAACACCTTCGCCGCCCCTCGCTCATCGCCGTCCACAACCGGACGACCCCAAGCCTCGCCAACGGTACCATCTTGACCGCTACGCTTTACTAGTTCCGTTTTAGCCCTTAGATCCGGCCGCCGTCACCCGCCGTGTCCGCTAGTCCATCGCCGTCGCCGGAGAAGACGACCGACATGGGTAAAGTACCCGTGCCATGTCAGATTCGACCGCGGCCATGCGATCTTGATCTGACGGTGACGATTAAAATGTTCGCTCGGTTTAATCAGATCCGTCAAATCTTAGTGAACTGGTACGATCTAATCTGGATCATCCATTAGTGTTTAAAACCCGCATTAAATCTAGGACATCCTTCGCGTACCGGTTCAATCTTTTAATCTCAGCCGTCCGTTTTCATTAACACCGCCCACCTAGCCCTCATGCGTCTGATCACGATCTGACGACGATCCGCGATCCGATCCACGCGCACAGTGCACGGGTTCACGGTGCATTCGGTTCACCATGGACCAGTGACTATTTTCAGTTTAAAATAAATTACAGAAATTGTTTTAAACTTCAAAAATTCATATCTTGCTCATTTTAACTCCAAATTTAACCATTTCAATTCCAGAAAATTTATATTTTTATTCTCTACATGTTTATGCAATAAAACAGTAGGTTTACCTTTAGTATTTTATTTTTATTTGATAGAGTACTTAAAAGGCACTTTAGGGTAAATTCATAATTCTTTTAGAAAAATCTAGAACTCCATAAAATTGTCTTAAAATTTTAAATAATAATTTCAGAATAGTTAATGACTTCACTTCAAGTATTTTATCCCAATCAAAACCTTTATGTTTGTCATGTGATTTTGGAATGTTTATTGAATGTGATGTTTATTATGGATATCGAGAAGACTACGACGCTACCGAGGAGCTAGAATATTACCTGTAAGTTCCTCCCTCACCCTTCGTTGAACAGGGCAAGTCACCAAACTAATTTTTGAGCATATTGAACCTAGTTTTCTTAAACTATCGCTAAAACTCATAGGTATTACATGCATTAGTCAAATGAAAGCCTTACATTATATTTATTTAGATCCCCGACCTTGAAGTGCAAACCCAAGCCATGCTATTGAGCCTCAACTCATTGTCACCATATTATTAGTAGTATTAGATAGTGTCCAATGTATTGGCACAATTGCTATAGGTTAAAAATGAGTCGTAGAGATTTGGAGCATTTCATGTGAGGTTTTGGCATGAGTTCCCGTGGTATGGGTCATCTCTTTACACTTTGGTGTTTGGGATGAGTGCGTGCCTTGTGGGTACAGTGGTACACCTCTGATCAGAGTCTAAATCTTTTTGAAAAGTCGAGCCCACGGTCAAGGGCGGGTTGCGTGACTACTCGTAGTTAGTTTACATTTATGAATGTTGCATGATGACTTGGCATGTAAGGACTGGTGAGCGAGGAGGGAAAACGTACTCCTCGAGTTAGATGATGTTACATTGTTCATGTTTATTATTCCTCTTAATAAAATTTGACTACACTAAATGCTGCAACTGAAAAAATGTACTTTTCCGCACTTTTAGCCATTATCATTCCTTTGTGATTATCTCGCATTATTATTGCATTCTCGGTGGCTTGTTGAGTACTTTTGTACTCATACCCATTGGACAAACACTTCAGAGGCTGCCTACTACGAGGAAGATGGTCTAGAGTAGCGACCCAGTCAAGAAGAAGATCCTGAAGAAGACGTTCGTCATGTAGTTTGTTTTTATAATTTATTTTAATTTTACACTTATGTAATAATGTGGTCTGCGAACCACGGATGTTTGACCGTATGTACATTGTCGCATGATGAACCTCTTGTTATTATTGTTTTTCTATGGAGATTCAATAATGCTCCGATTTGGTAAAATTGGGGCGTCAGAGTCATAAAGCAAAAAGTTTCACATAACAAGTTATACTCATTTATTAAATGCACACGATATTTATTCAGGGAACAAGATAACAATTATCCTCATATATTAGCATGGACTCTACTAGCATCTTCCACAAACACATGACTCACTCACGCAAGTATCTAATACCCATGGAGCTCATATGTTCCTCATGCTTGGGCTGTGGAAGAGGCTTTGTCAACAGATTCACCGTGTTCAAATCCATGTGCACCTTACAAATCTTCACATCACCTCTCTCAATGATCTCGTGGATAATGTGATATCACTGAAGTATATGTTTGGACTTCTAGTGCTATTTAGGCTCCTTGGCTTGCGCAATGGCACCACTATTATCACAATAGAGTTCCACTGGACTGGATGCACTAGGAACAACACCCAGCTCAGAAACAAACTTCTTGATTCAAAGGGCCTCCTTCACCGCTTCTGAAGCAGTGATATACTCATATTTTGTTGTAGAATCAGCAACCGTCTCTTTCTTGGAACTCTTCCAACTTACAGCGCCTCCATTGAGGTATAACACAACACCAGATTGCGATTGAGAATCATCTTTATCGGTCTAAAAACTATCAACTGTGTAACCACTTACAACGAGCTCCTCTTCACCGCCGTATACTAGGAACATTTCCTCAGTCCTTCTCAAGTACTTGAGGATAATCTTTACTATAGCACAGTGATTTTCACCCGAGTTCAATTGGTATCTGCTCGTAACACTTAGAGCATATGACACATCTGGGCATGTACATAGCATGGCATACATCATGGATCCAATTGTGGAGGCATACGAGATCGCACTCATCTTCTCTAGCTCATTTGGTGTCACAGCACACTGAGTCTTACTAAGAGAAATACCATGTGACATTGGCAGAAAACCCTTTTTAGAATTCTGCATTTTGAACCATTTCAAAACCTTGTCAATGTACATACTTTGGCTTAATCCAATTAACTGTTTTGATCTATCTCTATAGATCTTGATGCCCAAAATGTATGCTGCCTCTCCAAGATCTTTCATTGAAAAACTATTTTTCAGTTAAGTCTTGACAGCATTCAACAAAGGAATGTCGTTTCCGATCAATAATATGTCATCCACATATAGGACCAGAAACACAAGTGACCTCCCACTAGCCTTCTTGTGTTTTTGTAATCACAAGGTTCTTCTTCATTCTTAATGAAGCCAAACACTTTGACTACCTCATCAAATCGAAGATTCCAACTCCGAGAAGATTACTTCAATCCATAAATGGACTTTAGAAACTTGCAAACTTTCCCAGCATTTTGTAACACCCCAAATTTTCAAGGAAATAAAAATATCATTTAATCTATTTTCCTGGAATTATTTATTTTGGAAATACCTTTAATGCCCTCCTTAATCTTTTAGAACTAGAACCTAGATGAAATGACCAAACCAGAGGCTAGAAAATTTTTGTATATGATCCCAAGGCCAAGATATATTTTTGAGATTTTTTTACAAATTTTTATCACCCTTGGAAGTAGCCCAAATATTTTAATCCATTTTCTGTAATTGTTTTTATTCAGAAAAACATTTAAACAGTAACGGGCGCTTCCCCCTCCCTTTCTCTCTCTCCCGGCCGGCCTAGCCCGTTATCCCCGCGCGCCTCGGATTGACACCTGGACCCACCCGTCAGAGACACAGTCTCTCCGCGCACGCGCGCCCGACACCCCGACCCCTCCTGTCGGTGCCAACCGAACCCCTCGCGCCCGACCGCTCGACCCCACCCGTCAGCCTCTGCACCCGATCGCTAGCCCCCGCTGGCATGTGGCCCCTGTCTATCAGATCCTTCGTCTCCGCGAGATCCGCCCACAAATCTCCCCCTCACCGGCCGACGCCTTAATGCGCCTCGGATCCATTGCTCCCTACCCCTTCCCCTCAAATTGAGCCCGCCATTACAACCCCCGGTCCACGACGACCGTTTCCCCTATTCAAATCCGACCGATTCGCGTCCAGGTTCGATGAATCAAGCGCAACCCAAGATCGCCAGCGTTTAAACGCGTTTACTCTCGGCCACCGTCAATTGCTCCCCCTCTGCCCCCGTCGGTGGCCCTATTTAAACCCCCTGGCCATCCGTGTTATACCCCTACGCCCAATCGCTGCGAGAATGAACAGAACACTCACACTTCGGTTTTTAGCGCCACACCGCCGTCCGCACTCCAGTCACCGTTCGCCGTCGCCGGAGCCCCTCTCCGTCCTCGCCGACCGCACCTCCATGACCACAAGCGCCACCCCAACCTCGGCCACCACTCCGCCAACGACGAACCCCGCCAGAACACCATCGCCGACGAGGAACCGGAACCACTTCGCCGCCTCCGCTCGTCGCCGGCCACGCTCCGTCGACCCCTCGCCTCGCCTAAGGTACCCACGTGTTCCCCTAGGCGTCCTCTTTCCATTTCTAGGCTTAGCTAGGGCTACCGTCGCTCGCTGTGGCCCCTGGCCTCCTCGCCGTCGCCGGAGAAGACGACCGGCACGGGTCGAGTACCCGTGCCATGTCGGATTCTATCCTGGACGTGCGATCTGGATCTAACGGTGGCGATTAAATCCCCTGTGTGGTTTAATCTACACCGTCGGATCTAAGCGAAGGGGTACATTTTAATCTCGTGCGTTCATTAATATTTAAAACCCACGTTTAATCTGGGCCATCCATCGCATACTGGTTCGATCTTTTAATATCGCGCGTCCATTTTCATTTAAATCTCCCGCCTCGCCTGTGGTCGCCCGATTGCGATCCAACGGTGGATCTCGATCCGGCGCACGCGCATAGTGCGCGGGTTCACCGTGAGCCTGACTCACCGTGGACCCGAGGCTGTTTTAGGATTTAATTTAAATTCCAGAAACGATTTTAAACTTCTAAAATTCATATCTTGCGCATTTTACTTCAAAAATTACCATTTCAATTCTACAAAATTTGTAATATTATTCTCTACATGTTCATACAATAAAAACAATATGTTTACTTTGGATATTCCATGTTTATTTAATAAAGTATCCAAATGCTCTTTAATGAAAGTTACAAATTCAAATATTTAAATTTCAGCAAAATTTATATTTATTCATTTCCTGTTAATTTAATGAAACCATTACATTTTCTCTGAAGCTCTTATTTTAAATTAATTAGAAAACATAAAATAAGTTTATTCACAATTAAAACCCCTTTTATAAAGGGCCATATCTCATTATAGTTCATTTTAATTATTCATAAAACGACTTTCAGAAACATAACAACTTTGTTTTTTTAAATTAACCCAATCAAAACATATATGCTTGTTGTGTGTTTTAGATTGTTTAATTGAATGTCGTATTTATTTTATTTATATTGGGAAGACTACGACGTCGCCAAGGAGCCGGAATACTTCCCGGATGTTCCTCCCTCCCCTTTCGCTGAACAAGGCAAGTCACCAAACCAATCTTTTGAGCATATTGAACCCATGTTTTATTAAACTATCACTAAAACACATAGGATATACATGCATTAGTCAAATGGAACCCTTACAATATATTTATTAGGATCCCCCGACCTTGATGTGCACCCCAAGGTATGGAGTGTCCAATGTATCGACACAATTGCTATAGGATTAAAAATGAGTCGTAGTAACTTGGTTCTACTATATGATTCCCCGTTATCCTTATCTTTGGAACTCTGTTGGTGATAGAGTTTTGGTTGTGAGTGTATGCATGATGGGTTCCGGGTGCAAGCTAGGGCATTGGTCGGTAGCACCTGGGGCAATATAAGGACCGGTCTGCGGGATCCGTTGCAATACACTTCAATACTAACCACAAGTTTAATGGGTAAGTCCTAACTAAGGTATGGAGTGTTCCAAACCGAGGCCACCACTTGGAGATGGGTCAAGCAGCACCTGCGGGTGGCTTGTATCGACGTGGCGCAAAAGGGGGTGCGACGTTAGCCGGGATGCGGCCCGACACGCCGGCGAAACCTAGAGCGGGTGGTTATCGCTTGTAGCATTTCATGCTGAAGTTTTGGCACGAGTTCCCGTGGTATGGGTCACCTCGTTACACTTTGGTGTTTGGGATGAGTGCGTGCCTTGTGGGTATAGTAGTACATCTCTGATCAGAGTCATAAATCTTTTCGAAAAGCCGAGCCCACGGTCAAGGGCGGGTTGCGTGACATCCCACAGTTAGTTTATTTTTGGAATGAATGTGCATGATGGTTTGACATGTAAGGACTGTTGTGTGAGGAGGGAAAACGTACTCCTCAAGTTAGATGGTATTATGATGTTCATGTTTAATATTCCGCATGATAAAATTTGACTACATTAAATGCAATAACTGAAAATGTACTTTTCCGCACTTTTAGCCATTACTCTTCCTTTGTTATTACCTTGCATTATTACTTGCATTTGCGGTGGCTTGTTGAGTACTTTCTGTACTCATACCCGTTGGACACACCATTCAGAGGATGCCTACTATGAGGATGGTCTGGAGTAGTGACCCAGTCAAGCGAAAAGATCTTGAAGAAGGCATTCGTCATGCAGTTTATTTTTATTATTGTTTTTACTTAACTCTGATGTAATAATATGGTATGCGTACCATGAATACTCATCGTATGTATGATTGTCGCATGATGAACCTCTTGTATTATTGTTTTTCTTTGGAAATTCAATAATGTTCCGATTTGATAAATTGGGGCGCCACAAGATGGTATCAGAGCCGACTTGACTGTAGGAAGCCAAACGGACCAGCCTAGCCAATAGCTGCAGAAAATTATTTCTCGAAAACCTACTTTATAAACTTTGTTCCTCCCCTCACTTTCTTCAACTTGTTGTTTTTGTAGATGCCAGTCTACCAAGTACACAGCTACTGCCGCCACTATGAGGGCTTCATCAGGGAGCTCCGCATGATGCTCACTTTCCTCGGGTTCCTCTTCGAGCCCGAATTCCAGGGGGTGTACCTGGAAGAGTTTGTCGGACCCTGCGACGTCTCCCTCACCATCCTCGGATCCGGAGAACACCTGCCACCCTACACGACAACACTTGGGGGCCCGACTTTTGACGTCGCGTGCCAACGCGTCGCCCTCCAAGCCCTGATTCACGAGCGAATCAACAAGGGTTACTGTGATTTCGACGTGGCGGACGGAGGGCTTACAGTGCAAACCCATGAAGATGGATGTTACTTGGCTAATCCTAGGGCAAGGAAGTAGATTGAAAGATAAAAGTGCGATTCAAAGTGAAGGCTTTGTGTTTGATCTAAGAACAGGGGGTTTCATGAATCGTCCTTGCTCCTATATTTATAGGAGGTGAACTTGGTGTTTCCTGACATCTAATTGGAGTAGATTTCAGCTAAAAGTAGTTAGGATTTAATTGGAGATAAAACCAGCCCAAAACCATCTTTATCTCTAATTTTTGGTTTGATGCCGATCTGACTGGACCCATTTGGCCGATTTGACCGAAACTTCATGGTTGGTTGGACTAGCCTACTATGGCCGGTCAGACCGCCCTATGCCAAGACTTGCACATTTTTGGTCAAAGGTACCAATTTTTGGTATTTTGCGTATTTTGACCATTAGTGCCATTTTTGTTGTAAATAGTAGGCCTGTAAGACAAACTTATCAGTTTATTAATGAAAATGCGGGGGTGTTTTTTACCTGCCTAGGCTCAGCCTTCAGATATTGACATCGAAGTGCTTGAGGATTCGGAGACGCTTCGTCAGCACTAGGTAGTACTCGTGGTAGCTAGGTCTGAAGGGCCCCCTCGGTTTAAGATGTCGTGGGGTCTTGGGGGCGAAGTCATACCCGAAGTAGCCCAGGAGCTGCTAGCCTTCGTGAAGGTGGAGCCCCTTCGGAGCTCTTCGTCCTTGCCAGACTTGAGCGGGTTTGAGACAATCCTAGATGGCGAGGGGGTCCAGCCTTCGGATGTATCTTCGTGAGGTGACGAAGTCCTGGATTTCTCTGCGTTTGATACGGAGCCTCCCGCACTTCGGACTTGGGACGATCTGCAAGAGGAAAGGAGGGTTTTGCGAGCTTCGTAGTGTGGACGGTCTGGCCATGGGAGGCCTGGCTCCGACGGGGCTTCGTCCATCCGAAGGGCCCTACTCGAAAGAGAAGCAAGCGGGGGTCGAACTTGTCGGGGCCTCGTGCCCGCTTTTTCTTTGGCTTAGATAATGCTTTCTCATAGTGTTGACTCGAGGTGTACAAGCATACTTCGTAATTGTATTATACTTCATAATTGTATTATACTTCGTTATTATATGAATAAGATCAATTTAGTATTTCTTGAAAATAAATGAGGCATGCGTGTGATTGATTCACATTTCGCGTAGATGAGTGATGAGGCATGTGCGAAAAATGAATCGTAAGCGTACTCCACATGTATAGCCACCGGTCCCCCTTTGCACGTAGTGGCTAGGGACTTTGACGTAGTCGTTGCGTGTAATTATGCACGATGTGGCTTAGAAATGCGAAGGGAGCTTCAAACTTCGAATATCTTATGACCTGCTTGGGTGTTTCGATCACTCGACTTGGGATCGTATGAACAGTGGAGCATGCTTCGCATGCATGAGTATACTTCGAACACACGATTATCAGTTCCCCCTTGCACGTGGTGGCTAGGGACTTTGGTGTAGTCAGCGCGTGCAATCGTAACGCTCGGAGGCTTAGCTCTGGCTCAATTAGCGCGTGTAATGTACCGGCTCGACGCAACGTGTAGCTGACGGTGCATTCGGCCTGGGGGCCTCGAACAACTAAATCAACTGAATCAATTTTGAGAACAAAGCGTGGCTTTGGGGTTTATGATAGGCAAAGCGGGGCTTCAAGAGTTTATTTACGGTGAGTGAAGCGGCCATATCCGTTACGCCGGTGGCCTTTGGGGCTTACCTCGAATTAGGTGAAGCAAGGCTTCAAATTTATTTAGAATGTGAAGCGAGGCTTCAGGATATGCTTATTAGGTGAAGCTAGGCTTCAGAGCTTGTTTTTAGAAAGCGGGTGGTGTGGATAACACCAAATTATTGGAGCCACCTTCGACACTGAGCCACCTTCGACTCTTTTTTCGGATGCTTCGGGCCGAGGCCCAGAATCCTTGGACGCATCGAGCTACGAGCTTGGAGTCCCCAGGATGCTTCGAGTCGCAAGCTCGGAATCCTATTTTTTTAATATCGCTACGAGCCCGAGGGCATTGTGTAATGATAACGATTCTGGAAAAACCTTCAAGAGGAAATGGGAACGAGACTAAACTTCAGCACCGCATACCACCCTCAGACGGATGGACAAACTGAAAAGGTGAATCAGATATTAGAGGATATGCTTCGGGCATGCGTCTTGGATTTTGGAGGAACTTGGGACAAGAGTTTACCGTATGCCGAGTTTTCGTACAACAATAGTTACCAAGCCAGCCTTCAGATGTCCCCGTTCGAAGCTTTATATGGATGTAAGTGCAGGACGCCTTTACTTTGGGATCAAACCGGTGAATCCAAAGTGTTTGGAATAGACATCCTTTGGGAAGCTGAAGAGAAGGTACGGATTGTCAAAAACAGACTCAAGACAACCCAATCTCAACAGAAGAGCTATACGGACAATCGTCGTCGGGATTTAGCCTTTGAAGAGGGAGACCATGTCTACCTCCGAGTCACTCCTCTCCGTGGCACTCAACGGTTTAACATGAGAGGAAAGTTGGCACCTCGATACGTTGGACCTTTTCCCATTGTTCGACGCCCAGGCGAAGTCGCTTATCAGTTGGAACTACCACCCTCATTGGCTGGGGTACATGACGTGTTTCATGTGTCACAACTAAAGAAGTGTCTTCGAGTCCCAGCAGAGCAAGTAGACCTTAAACAATTGAACATTCAAGAAGATCTGACCTATGTGGAAAAGCCTGTCAGGATCTTGGAAGTCAAAGAAAGGACCACCGGGAGTCACGTCATCCTCTTCTATAAAGTTCAGTGGAGCAATCATCCCGTAGAAGAAGCTACATGGGAAAAAGAGGAAGAACTCAAAGCACAGCATCCAGAGCTATTCGAGGATTGATCCGAATCTCGAGGACGAGATTCTCTGTAAGGGGGATAGGATTGTAACATCCCAAGATTTAAAAATAAATAAAATAAAGGAAATATATTTTTCAGGGAATTAATGGAATTATTTAATTAAAGAAAACCCTAAAAGAGCCCTACTAAAGCCAAACAGGGAGAAATATTCAAAATTTCAACTTGGAAAATTTATGATAGAATCTAGGGGCCAAGATATAATTTTAGGAATTTTTACAAATTTTTATCAACAGTGATTCAACCCTTAATCAAATAAACGAATTACTGAATTTATTTTAAATCAGAAAACCATTTTAAATCCTAGTGGGCCGCAACCGTGAATCCTCCTTGAGCCCAGCCTAGTCCAAGCCTTGCGTCACTGACATGTGGGACCCAGATGTCGGTGCCACTCCCCTCCTCTCTCTCCCGCCCGCGCCCCACCTCGGCCCCACGTGTTGGCCACTCTCGCCCGCCTCCATATCTCTGGTTGCCGGGGCCCGCCTGTCGGTCCTTCCTTTTTCGTTCGCCCGCCGACAGGTGGGGGCCACCTGTCGGATCCATCGTCCCCGATGGAACCCCCCTCTCCCCTTTCCTTTCCCGGCGATACCCTTCCTTTTTCTCGCCGCCGGCCGCCCTTATTCATCAATCCGTGCCCGGATTCCTTTCCCCCTAGCACCGGCGATCCATTTCCATCTTTGGCCGATGCAGTTTCACGCTTAAGGAAGCTTGGCCGGGATTTGGAAACCCTCGCCGGAGAGGGAAGGAAACCCTCGGTTCCCTTCCGTTCAATCGCCGCCGACGAACCTATAAAGACCCCCTCGGCTCACCACACTCCGCCCACCCCTAAAGCCCTATCCAGAGCACTCCAGAGCGTCGCTGCTGCTTTTTCGAGTTCCTCCCCTGCTTCACCTCCAGCCATCGCTCGCCGCTGCCTCGGACCTCCTCCGTCCTCGCCGTCACCACCATCGTGACCACCGGAGCCCGCCCGTCCTCGGCCACACCTCCGCTGGCTGTGAGGACCGCCGGATCTTCGTCACCGTCAAGTACCCGAGAAGCCCTCAACATCTACCCTCGCCGTCGGTCGCCTTCAGACGTCCTTCTCCGTAGTCGAAGGTACGGTTGTGACCGCCGCCCTCTCCTCTTTCTGTTTCAGCCGAGAACCAGGCCCCTAGGCCCTCGCCACCACCGTCGCCGCCACCGTCGCCGCCGCACCCGAGCCCCGCCATCACCGGAGATGAAGGGTAAAGTACCCTTAGCGCACGTGCCGTGCCGGATTTCATCCTGGCCGCACGATCGCGATCGAAGCGCACAGATTAAATCCTGGGCCATCGATCTAACCCGAAAGGGTATCGAGGCCTCACAGCCGTCTGTTGCCACTTAAGCGATCCCGCCTCGTACCTGGCCGCTAGATCCAGATCCGACGGTTCTGGTTGATCTGGTCCACGCGCATAGTAACCCAGTTCACCGTGGGCCTGGCTCACCGTGGACCAGAGACTGTTTTACAGTTTAAATAAAATTCCAGAAAATTGTTTAACTTTGAAAATTCATAACTTGCTCATTTTAACTCCAAATTTCACCATTCAAATTTTGTTAAATTCAGCATTTTATTCTCTACACATTAATTCCATAAAAACAGTATGTCCCTGTTGCCCAAAATATCCTCATTAATTAAACAAATAAAAACCCCTTAGGGATAAATTGTTAATTCATATAATAAAAAGAATAAGTCGTAGATAGATGGATACTACTATATGTATTTCCCCGTTATTCTCGTCTCTAGACTCTGTTGGAATTGGCTATGTTATAAGTATGGTGGGTTCCTGTAACACCCCAAGAAATAAAAACAAATAAAATAAAAGAAAATGATTATTAAAATCTTTTCTGAATTTTATTATTAAAGAAAATCCTAAAAGAGCCCCAATAAAGCCAAACAGGGAGAAATATTCAAAATATGGACTTGAAAATTTTATGAGATGAACTAGATACCAAAATATAATTTTAGGAATTTTTCCAAATTTTTATCAACAATGATTCAACCCTTAATCAAATATATGAATTACTGGATTTATTTTAAATCAGAAAAGAATTGAAAATGCTTAACGGGCCTCAACCCTCAAAGTACCCGAGCCCAGCCCAGTCCAAACCGCCAGCCACTGACAGGTGGGACCAACCTGTCGGCACTCGCGTCCCCTCTCTCCTCCCACCCGCGCCCCGCCTGGCCCCGCATGGCAGCCTCCCGCCTCCGCCCTCCTCTCCCTGACAGGCATGGCCCGCCTGTCGGCCCTTCTCTTTTGTTTCGCCCACTGACAGGTGGGGGCCACCAGTCAGCTTCGTCTTCTCCATGGAAGGGGATTCCCCCTTCCTTCTTCCCGGCGATCTTTTTCTGTTTCCCTCGCCGCCGGCCACCCGCGCTCACCCAATCGCCCCGGATCGCCTTCCCCGAACGCCACCCCCTCCCTTTCATCCCTGAGCGACGCGTTTTCGCGCTTAAGGAAAGCTATCCGAAGCTTTTGGAAACCTTCACCGGAGATGGAAACCAACCCTCGGGTTCCCCGGAATTCCTTGCCATCTGGACGCCGGCGACCCCCTATAAGTACCCCTGTAGACGCCGCCCTCTGCCCACACCGAAGCAACCCGTGCCGAGCGAGAACAGAGCCTCCATTCCCCATTTTTCGGGCTCCCTCTCTGCCTCGACTCCGGCGAGCCCTCGCCGTTGATCCCGGCCTCCTCCGCCCTTGCCACCGCCACCGTCGGGTCCGCCGTCGCCCGCTCGTCCTCGGCCACGCCTCCAATGGCCGAGAAGACCGCCGGATCACTGTCGCCATCGACCACCCGAACCCTCTCCGCCGTCTACGCTCGCCGCCGGTCACCTCCGGGCCCCCATCGTCGCCACCGAAGGTACTGTCATGACCCCCTTCACCTCCGCGTTCCATTTTTGGCCATAGCTATGCCCATAGGCGCTCGCCGCCGCCATCGCCACCACAACCGAGCCCCCGCCGTCGCCGGAGACGAAGGGTACTAGCCCCTTACGCACGTGCCGTGCCGGATCACGCCACGGCCTTCCAATCGTGATCGAAGGGCTACGATTAAATCCCTTCGGGATTTAATCTGGGCCCTCGGATCTGGTCAAAGGGGTATCGTGCGCTCTCGGCCGTCGATTGCGACTTAAAGCGCTGGAGCGATCTGGTGCGTCCACGTCGTACCGGTTCGCGAGATCTAATCCTGGCCGTCCGTTGCCACTTAAGCCTCCCGCCTCGCGCCTGGCCGCCAGATCCAGATCCGACGACTCTGGATCAACCGGTCCACGCGCATAGTGCCGCGGTCCACCGTGGGCCTGGCTCACCGTGGACCAGAGCACATTTTCTGTTTAAATAAAATTCCAGAAATTGATTTAAACTTTGAAAATTCATAACTTGCTCATTTTAACTCCAAATTTCACCATTTAAATTTTGTTAAAACCAGAATAATATTCTCTACACATTAATGCCATAAAAACAGTATGTTACTGTTACCCAAAATATTTTTAACAAATAAAAGAATAAAACCCCTTAGGGGTAAATTATTAATTCAGAAAAAATAAATTAGAAAAGCCTTGAGAAATATAAGTTTACTGTTTATTCACCAAACATCAGAATAATGAAGCTTTATTCAACATAATAAAACCCATAAACATGTATGTGTATTATTTGGTGGTTTTTATCTGTTTATTGAATGTATTGTTTATTTTTCCGTATCGAGAAGACTACGAGTTCGTCGAGGAGCCGGAATTCTACCCCGAGGTTCCTCCCTCCCCATTTGCTGATCAAGGCAAGTCATCAACCACCCCTGTGGAAACAGTTGATCATTATTGAGCCCATGTTTTAATAAATTATCGCTATTGGAGTTGGATGGATTCTGGTATATGAAATACCCCGTTATTCTTGTCTCTGGACTCTGTTGGAGTGAGGTATGTCATAAGTATGGTGGGTTCCGGGTGCAAGCTCGGGTATTGGTATGTCGCACTCGGGGCACTATAAGGACCGGTCTGCGGGATCTGTTGCAAAGCATTTCCGTACCAACCACAAGTCTAATGGGTAAGTCCTAACTGGAAGTGTGGAACACTCTGTCTCACTGCACCATAGTGGAGGGGGCAAGGGGCTAGCCCTCAGGGCGCCTTGTACCGACGATGGCTCAAGGGGGGTATTGTGGAAACTCGACATGGCGAGACACGGTACGAAACCTATAAGAGTGTGCTGTTGAGTCGGGGGAGACCATATGGAAGGTTTTGGCACGAGTTCCCGTGAAATGGGTCATCTTGTTACACTTTGGTGTAAGTGATGAGTGCGTGCCTTGTGGGTACAGTGGTACATCTCTGATCAGAGTAATTTAATCTTTTCGAAAAGCCGAGCCCACGGTCAAGGGCGGGTTGTGTGACTACTCGCAGTTAGTTTACAATTGTGTGGATGATTGAGTTATTCATGGCATGTAAGGACTGTTGTGCGAGGAGGTAAAACGTACTCCTCGAGTTAGAAGATGATGATGTATACACATGTTTACTTTTCCGTACTAATAAATTGCTCACATTTAATGCTTTACAATTATGCTGCTTCCGCAAAACTAGCCACTATCTCCCTTGTTATTATCTTGCATTATATTGGCATTCGGTGGCTTGCTGAGTACATCTGTACTCACCCCGTTGACTTACACCATCAGAGCCCGTCTACTACGAGGAGGATGAAGGTCTGGAGTAGCGACCCAGTCAAGGCGAGACTGGAAGGAGGCGTTCATCTAGGACCCTTATTTTATTAGTTTCTCTTCATCTTTATTCACTTTTGTATTAATGCGGTCTACGAACCGTGAATGATTGCCCGTTTTGTACGAGGTCGCATGATGAACGTCTTGGTTTATTGATTTTCTTTGGAATTTCAATAAAAGTCCTGATTTATCAAATCGGGGCGCGACAAGATGGTATCAGAGCCGACTTGACTGTAGGAAGCCAAACAGACCTGACCTTAGGACTTATAATTACCATATTTTCTTATAAAAATTACTTATCCTCTCATCTTCCGAGATTTTCACAAACACTTTCTCTCTTTTGTAGATGTCGGTCCATACCATGAGCGGGACTCTTCGTGACGAGGCCGGATTCATCAGCGAGCTTCGCGTGCTCGTCGACTTCTTGGGGTTTCCCCATGAGCCCGCGTTCCACGGGATCTTTCCCGATGCGAACGAGAGCTACTGCGAGGTCACGGTTGTTATCTGCCCCTCCTCCACGCAGCCACCCTTCTACACCCATTGAGTTGGAGGACCTTCGTTCGTGGTGGCCAGCCAGCGAGCCGCTCTTCAGTCCCTCGCTGAGCTTCGACTGGTCTACGACTGCCACCTCCGCGACGCCGTCTACCGCTTCATGCCCATGCGGACACCAGGGAGTCACCGCAGCATCTACATCAGCTCCCTCATGCAGAGCAACTCCGCCATCGCCCGCACCATGAGACTTTTGGAGGCCATGGACAACCTCCACACGGAGGCCGTCCTCGACGCAGATAGCCAGCACGACACCATCGACTTCTACCGCCACACTTCGGAGAACCTGACCCGCGAGAATGCTGAGCTCCGTCGACAGCTTCAGCAGAACCCCCAGCTGACCCTCGAGGTGGAGGAATTGAGGCGTCAGAACAAGCTCCTACGCCAGGGCGCCATGGTCAATACCCAGCTCCGCTAGCAGCTCAAAGACCTGAAGAAGGACATCGAGGAGATCGCACCTCTTCCGCCTCGCAAGCGGAAATCCCTTCGGATCCCCATCGTGAGGCCCAAGAGGATCTCCCGCAGTGCCCCACCCGCCGGACCATCCAGCTCCTCGACCCAGACCATCTCCCACGAGCCTGTGATCGAACCGTCCCCCGAGCTACCATAGATATAGATTTACGGTTGATTGCTTTTCTTTTTTTACTTGATTGTATTACCATTCATGTCAAAAATAAGGCATGAATGAAGATATAAATAAAATGTAACCGCAAGAACGACATTTTTGGAATAAAAGCTTAATAATAATATCCTCTAAGAAAATATTGTCCACTTTGGAAACCTCAGGATGACCAACACTTAGGGCTCCGACGCTCCTCAGAACGGAGGAGACAACGGGAACCTGCCTCAGTGGGGAGCAACTGGGCAGAGGCAAGCCCCGGTTGCCAACCACCCCACTTTGGCCGAGATGATGGCCACTCAGAACCAGCTGGTCTCAGCTCTTCTGAACCAAATGCAACAGCAGCAGCAGCAAATGCAGGAGCAGCAGGCTCACTTCTTCCGCCTCCATCAACAGCCCGAGCTGCCCCGACCCGCCACTCCAGCTTCCGCTCCCGCCTCCCAACTCTCGGAGTTTCTCCGAGTCCACCCACCGACCTTCTCGAGCACCACCAACCCCATGGAGGCTAGGGATTGGTTAAGGACCATCGAGAAGAAGCTCGATCTCCTTACCTGCACTGAGCAGGAGAAGGTGGCCTTCGCCACCCACCAGCTTCATGGTCCCGCCACAGAGTGGTGGGACAATCTTCGCGAGACCCTACCCGAGGGACACGTCCATACTTGGGCAGAGTTCTCGGCTGCCTTCCGTGCCGCTCACATCCCCGATGGCATCATAGCTCAGAAGCAGCAGGAGTTCAGGGACCTGAAGTAGGGGAGCATGTCCGTAACAGAATACCTGCATGAGTTCAACAGACTGGCCAGGTACGCACCAGAGGAGGTCCGTACAGATGCGGCCAAGCAGGCTAAGTTCCTCCTGGGACTAAAGGATGAGCTGTCCCTGCAACTCATCTCCGGAGATTATACCAGCTTCCAAAAGCTGGTGAACAAGGCTATCATTCAGGAGACCCAGCAGAACAAGGTCGACCTGAAAAAGAAGAGAATGATTGCCTTTAGGCAAAACCAGGGCATGGCTCAGAGGCCCCGTTTCACACCTCCTCCACCGGCGCCACAATACCACCCCCGCCTCGTATATCGTCCGGCACCACCCGCCGCCAACGCCGGAGCCGAACAGCCTCGCCCCGCTCCCGCCGCACCAGCTGCACCACCCGCCCCGGCAAAGAAGGCGGAGATCCTGCGCGACAAGCACGGCAAGCCCGTGGTATGCTTCAACTGCCGCCAAGAGGGGCATTACTCCAACTCGTGCCCCCACCCCAAGCGCGTCCAAGGAGTTGCAGCGAACCCCACCATCCGCGCCCGAGTCAATCACGTCACCGCAAAAGAAGCACAGGCCGCACCCGAGATCGTGCTGGGTAAGTTCTTGGTACATTCAACACTTGCAGTGGTTTTGTTTGACACTGGAACTACGCACTCCTTCATATCAACTGCCTTTGTGGAAAGGAACAATTTAAACATAGAAGAACTACCAAGAGCCGTGCAAATAGTCACCCTGGGAAAACAAACCCTAGCTCTAACCTATAGCCCTAAGGTATGGATAGATATCCACGGCACCATATTTTGGGCCGATCCCATCCTTATTGAATGCCAAGGCTTGGATCTCATTCTGGGAATGGATTGGCTCAATAAATACCTAGGAATAATAGAGTGTGCCCAGAGAAAAGTGACTGTGACCAGTGAAGAAGGGACTGCCGTCGCATTTCAGATGCCAAGCCTGAAGATCAGAAGACCAAGACTGCACCAGATTACCTTGGAAGAGATACCGATAGTCTGCGAATACCCGGACGTATTTCCAGAGGATCTACCAGGGATGCCACCTAGGAGGGACATCGAATTCCGGATTGATTTGGTGCCCGGGACCACCCCCATTTACAAGCGACCATACCGGATGGCCGCCAATGAGCTAGCTGAAATGAAGCAGCAGTTGGAGGATCTCGAGAAGAAAGGCTACATCAGACCGAGTACATCACCATGGGGTGCCCCCGTCATCTTTGTCGAGAAGAAAGAAGACAAGGCTAAGCGGATGTGTGTGGATTACCGCGCCTTGAATGAAGTGACCATCAAGAACAAGTACCCGTTGCCTCGGATTGATGACCTCTTCGACCAGCTACAGGGAGCTACGGTATTCTCGAAGATCGACCTGCGGTCTGGTTATCATCAGTTGAGGATTCGAGAAGAAGATATACCCAAGACGGCCTTTACCACCCGTTATGGATTGTACGAGTGTATGGTTATGTCCTTTGGATTGACCAACACCCCTGCATTCTTCATGAACATGATGAATAAGGTGTTCATGGAATATTTGGACAAATTCATCGTGGTCTTTATCGACGACATCCTAATTTATTCCAAGGATCAGAAAGAGCACGAGACTCACCTCCGGTTAACCTTAGGCAAGCTAAGGGAACACCAGTTATATGCCAAGTACAGCAAGTGTAAATTCTGGACGTCAGAAGTGAAGTTCCTTGGACACATTATTTCTGCACAAGGCATTGCAGTAGATCCTGCCACCGTGGAAGCAGTTACAGATTGGTTGCCACCCACGAATGTATAAGAGATACGAAGTTTTCTGGGTTTGGCCGGATATTATCGGAGATTCATTGAGAATTTTTCAAAGATAGCCAAGCCTATGACTAAGTTATTGCAGAAAGGAGAAAAGTTTGAATGGACTCTTGAATGCGAGGAAAGTTTCCGCACTCTCAAGACCCGTCTGGTGTCAGCACCCATACTGACCCTACCCGACATCCGAAAAGACTTCCATGTCTATTGCGATGCATCTCGCCAAGGATTGGGATGTGTTCTTATGCAAGATGGAAAGGTTATCTCTTATGCCTCTTGTCAGTTGAGACCTCATGAGTTGAACTACCCGACCCACGATTTGGAGTTAGCCGCGGTAGTGCATGCCCTTAAGATTTGGAGGCATTATTTGGTCGAAAATCGCTGTGAGATCTTTACGGACCACAAGAGTTTGAAGTACATCTTCACACAGCCAGATCTTAACCTGAGGCAAAGACGATGGTTGGAATTAATAAAGGACTATGACTTAGGTATTCACTACCACCCCGGAAAAGCTAATGTGGCAGCCGGACCATGATGATTCAGGAACATGCACCCTTGTTATGTGAAGAGATGGAAAAGTTGAATCTCGGGTTGACCACCGGAGCATACCTAGCAACCTTGGAGACCCAGCCAGTTCTATTTGAGCAAATCCGAGAAGCTCAGTTGGAAGACCCGAATATAACTGCCATTAAGAAAAATATGAGACAAGGTAAAGCCCCAGGATTTTCAGAGGACGAGAATGGCACCATATGGTTTGGAACCTGGATATGTGTGCCGGATAAACCTGAGATAAAAACCCTTATCCTGAGAGAAGCCCATGAGACTTTGTACTCCATTCATCCCGGCAGTACCAAGATGTACCAGGACCTGAAGGAACGTTACTAGTGGGTTAGCATGAAGAGGGAGATTGCACAGTTCGTCGCCGAATGTGACACCTGCAGAAGAGTAAAAGCTGAACACTAGAGACCCGCAGGGCTGTTACAGCCACTTAAAGTGCCTGAATGGAAGTGGGAAGAGATCGGAATGGATTTCATCACCGGACTGCCAAAGACCCAACATGGGTATGATTCTATTTGGGTGATCATCGACCGGCTTACGAAAGTAGCGCATTTCATAGCCGTCAAGACGACCTTTAGTGGCCCTAAGCTTGCAGAACTATACATGGCCCGTATAGTGTGTCTTCATGGAGTGCCCAAGAAGATAGTGTCCGATAGAGGAAGTCAGTTTACCTCTCGTTTCTGGAAGAACCTTCAAGAAGAGATGGGAACGAGATTGAACTTCAGTACTGCCTACCACCCTCAGACGGATGGACAAACAGAAAGAGTAAACCAGATATTGGAGGATATGCTACGGGCATGTGTCTTGGATTTTGGAGCCACTTGGGACAAGAGCTTACCATACGCTGAGTTTTCATACAACAACAGCTACCAAGCCAGTCTTCAGATGTCTCCTTTTGAAGCCTTATATGGACGTAAGTGCAGAACGCCTCTGCTTTGGGATCAAACTGGTGAATCTCAAGTGTTCGGAACAAACATCCTTCGTGAAGCTGAAGAGAAGGTACGGATCATCAGAGACCGACTCAAGACAGCCCAATCACGACAAAAGAGCTACGCGGACAATCGTCGCCGAGACCTAGCCTTTGAAGAAGGAGATCATGTCTACCTTCGAGTTACGCCTCTCCATGGTACTCAACGGTTTAACATGAGATGAAAGTTGGCCCCTTGATATGTTGGACCATTTCCCATTGTTTGACGCCAAGGCGAAGTTGCTTATCAGTTGGAACTACCACCCTCATTGACTGGAGTGCATGACGTGTTTCACGTATCCCAACTTAAGAAGTGTCTTCACGTCCCGACAGATGAAGTGGACCTACAGCAGTTAGATGTTCAAGAGGACCTGACCTATGTGGAAAAGCCTATCAAGATCTTGGAGGTCAAAGAAAGGATCACCAGGAGTCGGGTCATCCGCTTCTGCAAAGTGTAGTGGAGCAATCACCCTGTAGAGGAAGCTACATGGGAAAAAGAAGATGAACTCAAAGCACAGCATCCTGAGTTATTCGAGGATTGATCCGAATCTCGAGGATGAGATTCTCTGTAAGGGGATAGGATTGTAACACCCCAAGAAATAAAAACAAATAACATAAAAGAAAATGATTATTAAAATCTTTTCTGAATTTTATTATTAAAGAAAATCCTAAAAGAGCCCCAATAAAGCCAAACAGGGAGAAATATTCAAAATAAGGACTTGAAAATTTTATGAGATGAACCAGAGACCAAAATATAATTTTAGGAATTTTTCCAAATTTTTATCAACAGTGATTAAGCCCTTAATCAAATATATGAATTACTGGATTTATTTTAAATCAGAAAAGAATTGAAAATGCTTAACGGGCCTCAACCCTCAAAGTACCTGAGCCCAGCCCAGTCCAAACCGCCAGCCACTGACAGGTGGGACCAACCTGTCGGCACTCGCGTCCCCTCTCTCCTCCCGCCCGCGCCCCGCCTGGCCCCGCATGGCAGCCTCCCGCCTCCGCCCTCCTCTCCCTGACAGGCATGGCCCGCCTGTCGGCCCTTCTCTTTTTGTTTCGGCCGCTGACAGGTGGGGGCCACCTGTCAGCTTCGTCTTCTCCATGGAAGGGGATCCCCCCTTCCTTCTTCCCGGTGATCTTTTTCTGTTTCCCTCACCGCCGGCCACCCGCGCTCACCCAATCGCCCCGGATCGCCTTCCCCGAACACCACCGCCTCCCTTCCATCCCTGAGCGACGCATTTTCGCGCTTAAGGAAAGCTATCCGAAGCTTTTGGAAACCTTCACCGGAGATGGAAACCAACCCTCGGGTTCCCCGGAATTCCTTGCCATCTGGACGCCGGCGACCCCCTATAAGTACCCCTGTAGACGCCGCCCTCTGCCCACACCGAAGCAACCCGTGCCGAGCGAGAACAGAGCCTCCATTCCCCGTTTTTCGGGCTCCCTCTCTGCCTCGACTCCAGCGAGCCCTCGCCGTCGATCCCGGCCTCCTCCACCCTAGCCACCGCCACCGTCGGGTCCGCCGTCGCCCGCTCGTCCTCGGCCACGCCTCCAACGGTCGAGAAGACCGCCGGATCGCCGTCGCCGTCGACCACCCGAACCCTCTCCGTAGTCTATGCTCGCCGCCGGTCACCTCCGGGCCCCCATCGTTGCCACCGAAGGTACTGTCATGACCCCCTTCACCTCCGCGTTCCATTTTTGGCCATAGCTATGCCCATAGGCGCTCGCCGCCGCCGTCGCCACCGCACCTGAGCCCCCGCCGTCGCCGGAGACGAAGGGTACTAGCCCCTTACGCACGTGCCATGCCGGATCATGCCACGGCCGTCCGATCATGATCGAAGGGCTACGATTAAATCCCTTCAGGATTTAATCTGGGCCCTCGGATCTGGTCAAAGGGGTATCGTGCGCTCTCGGCCGTCGATCGTGACTTAAAGCGCTGGAGCGATCTGGTGCATCCACGTCGTACCGGTTCGCGAGATCTAATCCTGGCCGTCCGTTGCCACTTAAGCCTCCCGCCTCGCGCCTGGCCGCCAGATCCAGATCCGACGGCTCTGGATCAACCGGTCCATGTGCATAGTGTCGCGGTCCACCGTGGGCCTGGCTCACCGTGGACCAGAGCCCATTTTCTGTTTAAATAAAATTCCAGAAATTGATTTAAACTTTGAAAATTCATAACTTGCTCATTTTAACTCCAAATTTCACCATTTAAATTTTGTTAAAACCAGAATAATATTCTCTACACATTAATGCCATAAAAACAGTATGTTACTGTTACCCAAAATATTTTTAACAAATAAAAGAATAAAAACCCCTTAGGGGTAAATTATTAATTCAGAAAAAATAAATTAGAAAAGCCTTGAGAAATATAAGTTTACTGTCTATTCACCAAACATCAGAATAATGAAGCTTTATTCAACATAATAAAACCCATAAACATGTATGTGTATTATTTGGTGGTTTTTATCTGTTTATTGAATGTATTGTTTATTTTTCCGTATCGAGAAGACTACGAGTTTGTCGAGGAGCCGGAATTCTACCCCGAGGTTCCTCCCTCCCCATTTGCTGATCAAGGCAAGTCATCAACCACCCCTGTGGAAACAATTGATCATTATTGAGCCCATGTTTTAATAAATTATCGCTATAACTCATAGGTTAATATTGCATTAGTGAAATATCAAGCCCTACACTTATATTTATTAGATCCCCGTCCTTGTGTGCAAACCCAAGCCATGCTTATTGAGCCTTAACTCCTTGTCACTCTACAAATATTACATTAGCTAGTGCCCAATGTACCGGCACAACTGCTATAGGATATAAAGAATGAGTCGTAGTTGGATGGATTCTGGTATATGAAATACCCCGTTATTCTTGTCTCTGGACTCTGTTGGAGTGAGGTATGTCATAAGTATGGTGGGTTCCGGGTGCAAGCTCGGGTATTGGTATGTCGCACCCGGGGCACTATAAGGACCGGTCTGCGGGATCTGTTGCAAAGCATTTCCGTACCAACCACAAGTCTAATGGGTAAGTCCTAACTGGAAGTGTGGAACACTCCGTCTAACGGCACCATAGTGGAGGGGGCAAGGGGCTAGCCCTCAGGGCGCCTTGTACCGACGATGGCTCAAGGGGGGGTATTGTGGAAACTCGACATGGCGAGACACGGTACGAAACCTATAAGAGGGTGCTATTGAGTCGGGGGAGACCATATGGAAGGTTTTGGCACGAGTTCCCGTGAAATGGGTCATCTTGTTACACTTTGGTGTAAGTGATGAGTGCGTGCCTTGTGGGTACAGTGGTACATCTCTGATCAGAGTAATTTAATCTTTTCGAAAAGTCGAGCCCACGGTCAAGGGCGGGTTGTGTGACTACTCGCAGTTAGTTTACAATTGTGTGGATGATTGAGTTATTCATGGCATGTAAGGACTGTTGTGCGAGGAGGTAAAACGTACTCCTCGAGTTAGAAGATGATGATGCATACACATGTTTACTTTTCCGTACTAATAAATTGCTCACATTTAATGCTTTACAATTATGCTGCTTCCGCAAAACTAGCCACTATCTCCCTTGTTATTATCTTGCATTATATTGACATTCGGTGGCTTGCTGAGTACATCTGTACTCACCCCGTTGACTTACACCATCAGAGCCCGTCTACTACGAGGAGGATGAAGGTCTGGAGTAGCGACCAAGTCAAGGTGAGACTGGAAGGAGGCGTTCATCTAGGACCCTTATTTTATTAGTTTCTCTTCATCTTTATTCACTTTTGTATTAATGCGGTCTACGAACCGTGAATGATTGCCCGTTTTGTACGAGGTCGCATGATGAACGTCTTGGTTTATTGATTTTCTCTGGAATTTCAATAAAAGTCCCGATTTATCAAATCGGGGCGCGACAGTTCCAGGTGCAATCTAGGGCATTGGTTGGTCGCACCCGGGGCACTATAAGGACCGGTCTACGGGATCTGTTGTAAAGCACTTCCGTACTAACCACAAGTCTAATGGGTAAGTCCTAACTAAAAGTATGGAACAATCTAACTCGATGCACCATAGTGGAGGGGGCAAGGGGCAACCTGCGGGTGACTTGTACCGACGTGGCTCAAGGGGGGGTATGGTGTTGGCTTGACGCGTCGGGGCACCATATGAAACCCATAAGAGGGTGCTGTTGGGTCGAGGAGAACCATATGGAAGGTTTTGGCATGAGTTCCTGTGGTATGGGTCATCTCGTTACACCTTGGTGTATGTGATGAGTGCGTGCCTTGTGGGTACAGTGGTACACCTCTGATCAGAGTATTTAATCTTTTCGAAAAGCCAAGCCCACGGTCAAGGGCGGGTTGTGTGACTACTCGCAGTTAGTTTACAATTGTTTGAATGGTTGAGTTATTCATGGCATGTAAGGACTGTTGAGCGAGGGTGGGCTGACTGTACCCCTCGAGTTAGAAGATGATGATGCATACTCATGTTTACATTTCCATAATAATAACTTGATCTAATTTAAATGCTTTACAATTATGCTTTTCCGCAAAATTAGCCACTATATCCCTTGTTATTACTCTGCATTATATTTGCATCCGGTGGCTTGCTGAGTACGTTTGCACTCACCCCCGTTGACTTACACCACCAGAGCCTGTCTACTACGAGGAGGATGAAGGTCTGGACTAGCGACCCAGTCAAGGCGAGACTGGAAGGAGGCGTTTATCTAGGACATTTGTTTTATTAGTTTCTCTTCACCTTTATTCACTTTTGTACTAATACAGTCTACGAACCGTGAATGATTGATCGTATTGTACGTGGTAGTGTGATGAACATCTTGATTTATTGACTTTCTATGGAATTTCAATAAAAGTCTGGATTTATTAAATCTGGGCGTGATAGGATGGTATCAGAGCCGACTTGACTGTAGGAAGCCAAACAGACCTAACCCTAGGACTTATATTAACCGTATTTTCTTGCAAAATTACTTACCCTCTCATCTTCTGGAGTTTCACAAAAAAAATTCTCTCTTTTGTAGATGCCAGTCCATACCATGAGTGGGACTCTTCGCGACGAGGCCGGATTCATCCGCGAGCTTCGCATGCTCGTCGACTTCCTTGGATTCTTCCATGAGCCCGCGTTCCACGGTATTTTTCCCGATGCGAGCGAGAGCTACTGCGAGGTCACGGTCATCATCCGCCCCTCCCCTACGCAGCCTCCCTTCTACACCCATGGAGTCAGAGGACCTTCGTTCGCGGTGGCCAGCCAGCGCGCTGCACTCCAGGCCCTTGCCGAGCTTCGATTGGTCTACGACTGCCATCTCCGCAACACCGTCTACCGCTACATGCCCATGCGTACACCGGGGAGTCACCGCAGCATCTACATCAGCCCCCTCACGCAGAGCAACTCCGCCATCGCCCGCACCATGAGACTTTTGGAGGCTATGGACAATATTCACACGGAGGCCGTCCTCGACGCAGATGGCCAGCACGACACCATCGACTTCTACCGCCATACGTCAGAGAATCTGAACCATGAAAATGCTGATCTTCGTCGTCAGGTCCAGCAGAACCACCATTTGACCACCGAGGTGGAGGAGTTGAGGCGTCAGAACGAGCTTCTACGCCAGGGCACCACCGTCACCGCACAACTTCACCAGCAGCTTAAGGAGTTGCAGAAGGATCTAGAGGAGGCCGCCCCCCTTCCGCCTCGCAAGCGGAAATCGCTTCGGATCCCCACAGTGAGGCCGAAGAGGATTTCCCGCAGCGCACCTCCCGCCGGACCCTCCAGCTCCACCACCCCGACCATCTCCGCCGAGCCCGTGGTCAAGTCATCCCCCGAGCTGTCTTAGATGTAGTTTATACGGTTGATTGTTTCCTTTTTATTGTTTTGATTTGTATTGCCACTCATGTCAAAAATAAGGCATGAGTGAAGATTAAATAAAACACTTATATGTAATCATAAGGATAACACATTTTGAAATAAAACTTAGCCTCAGTTCCCCTAAAAGATTATTGTCTGTTTTGGAAACTTCAGGATGACCAACACTCAGGGATCCGATGCTCCCCAAAATAGAGGGGACAACGGAAACTTTCCCCAATGGGGAGTGACTGGACAGAGGCAGGCCCCAGTCGCCAACCACCCCACCTTGGCTGAGATGATAGGCAACCAAAACCAGTTAATATCCACGCTGTTGAACCAGATGCAACAACAACAAAACTAGATGCAGGAGCAGCAGGCTCAGTTCTTCCGTCTTCACCAACAGTAGCCCGAGATTCCTCGCCCCGCCACCCCCACTCTGGCACCTGCCTCACAGCTGTCAGAATTTCTCCGAGTTCGCCCTCCCACGTTCTCCAGCACCACCAACCCCATGGAGGCTGGTGACTGGCTGAGGACGATAGGGAAGAAGTTGGATCTCCTGACTTGCACTGAGCAGGAGAGGGTAGCCTTCGCTGCCCACCAACTCCAGGGACCCACTGCAGAATGGTGGGATAACCTGCGTGAGACTCTGCCTGAGGGACACGTACACACTTGGGCGGAGTTCTCCTCTTCTTTCCGCGCAACCCACATCCCGAATGGCATCATCGCCCAGAAGCAGCAGGAGTTCAGGGATATGCAACAAGGAAGCAGGTCCGTGACTAAATATTTGCATGAGTTCAACCGGCTGGCCCGGTATGCACCGGAGGAAGTCCGTACTGATACGGCCCAACAGTCCAAGTTTCTCCGGGGGGCTGAAGGACGAGCTTTCCCTTCAGCTGGTCTCCAGAGACTACGCCAACTTCCAAAAGTTGGTGAACAAGGCAATTATCTAGGAGACCGAGCAGAATAAGGTCAACCTGAAGAAGAAGAGAATGATCGCCTTCCGCCAGAACCAAGGAATGGCGCAGAGGCCCCGATTTGCACCTCCCCCACCGGCGCCCCAATATCATCCGCGCCCAGTGTACCGTCCCGCACCACCCGCCGCTAACACCGGAGCAGGACAACCTCGCCACGCTCCCGTCGCATCGGCCGCTCCAACTGCCCCTGCCAAGAAAGCAGAGGTTCTGCACAAGAAGCACGGCAAGCCCGTGATATGCTTCAACTGTCGCTAGGAAGGGCATTATTCCCACTAGTGCCCTCACCCCAAGCGTATGCAAGGAGTCGCGACCAACCCTGCCGTCCGCGCCCGCGTAAACCACGTCTCCGCCGAGGAAGCCTAGGCCGCACCGGAAATCGTCATGGGTAAGTTCACAGTACATTCAGCCCCTGTAGTGGTATTATTTGATACTGGAGCTACACAGTCCTTTATTTCAACAACTTTTGTGGAGAAGTATAATCTGAACAAATGCGAATTAGCAAGACCAGTATTAATAGCCACCCCTGGCAAACAAACCCAAGCCCATTCTTATAGTCCAAGGGTATGGGTATATATCCAAGGCACAATATTCTGGGCCGACCCCATCCTAATAGAATGCCAAGGTTTGGATCTGATTCTAGGAATGGATTGGCTCAACAAACACCAAGGTGTGATAAGATGTGCCCGAAGGCAAGTAACTATGACCAGTGAAGAAGGGACTATTGTCACATTCCAGATGTCAAGTCAGAAGTCCGTAAGACCTCGTCTACACCAGATTACCTTGGAGGAGATACCAGTGGTCTGCGAGTACCCGGACGTATTTCTAGAGGATTTACAAGGGATGCCACCCAAAAGGGACATTGAGTTCCGGATTGATCTAGTACCCGGAACCACTCCCATCTACAAGCGACCATATCGGATGGCCGCTAATGAGCTAGCTGAGATGAAGCAGCAACTGGAGGATCTTGAGAAGAAATGTTACATCAGACCTAGCACATTCCCGTGTGGAGCCCCCGTCATCTTCGTTGAGAAGAAGGAGGACAAGGCTAAGCGTATGTGCGTAGATTATCGAGCTTTGAATGAGGTGACCATCAAGAATAAGTACCCTTTACCCAGGATCGATGATCTATTTGATCAGCTGAAAGGAGCCACGGTATTTTCCAAGATCGACCTGTGGTCCGGTTATCATCAGCTGAGGATTCGAGAAGAGGACAAACTTAAGACGACATTCACTTCTCGCTATGGACTTTATGAGTGTACCGTCATGTCCTTTGGATTGACCAACGCCCTGGCTTTCTTCATGAATATGATGAATAAGGTATTCATGGAATACTTGGACAAGTTTATTGTGGTATTTATAGATGACATCCTCATCTATTCCAAGGACAAAGAGGAGCACGAGACTCACATCCGATTGACCTTAGGAAAACTAAGGGAACATCAGTTATACGCCAAGTACAGCAAGTGCAAATTTTGGACGGCGGAAGTGAAGTTCCTTGGACATATCATCTCCGCACAAGGTATCGAAGTAGATCCTGCCACCGTGGAAGCAGTTACTGATTGGCTGCCACCCACCAACGCATCAGAGATAGGAAGTTTTCTTGGTTTGGCAGGATATTATCGGCGATTTATCAAGAATTTTTCCAAGATAGCCAAGCCTATGACCAAGTTATTGCAGAAGGAAGAGAAGTTTGAATGGACTCCCAAATGTGAGGAAAGTTTTCGCACCCTCAAGACCTAGCTGGTGTCAGCACCCATACTGACCCTACCCGACATAAGGAAGGACTTCCATGTCTATTGCGACGCATCTCGCCAGGGATTGGGATGTGTTCTTATGCAAGACGGAAAGGTTGTCTCGTACACCTCTCGTCAATTGAGACCTCATGAGCTAAACTACCCTACACACGACCTGGAATTGGCCGTTGTTGTGCACGCCCTGAAAATATGGAGGCATTATTTGGTCGGAAACCGCTGCGAGATCTTTACGGATCACAAGAGTTTGAAGTATATCTTCACGCAGCCGGAACTCAACCTTAGGCAAAGGCGATGGTTAGAATTGATAAAGGACTACGACTTTGGTCTTCACTACCATCCCGGCAAAGCAAACGTGGTAGCTGATGCATTAAGTCGTAAAGGATATTGCACCGCCATCATGATTCAGAATCACGCGCCTTTGCTATATAAGGAGATGGAAAAGTTAAATCTCGGGTTAACCATAGGAGCCTATCTAGCCACATTGGAGACCCAACCAGTCCTGTTCGAACAGATCCGTGAGGCTTAGTTAGAAGACCCAGACATAGCCGCAATTAAGAAGAACATGAGACATGGTAAGTCCCCAGGATTTTCAGAGGATGAGAATGGCACCATATGGTTTGGAAGTAGGATCTGTGTGCCAGATAAACCGGAGATAAAGACCCTTATTCTAAGGGAGGCCCATGATACTTTGTACTCCATCCATCCCGGGAGTACCAAGATGTACCAGGACCTGAAAGAACATTATTGGTGGGTTAGCATGAAGAAGGAAATTGCTCAGTTCGTCGCAGAATGTGACACCTGCCGACGGGTGAAGGCAGAACATCAGAGACCCGCAAGACTGTTACAGCCACTTAAAGTGCCTGAATGGAAATGGGAAGAGATCGGTATGGACTTCATCACCAGACTCCCAAAGACCCAACTTGGATATGATTCTATATGGGTAATCATTGATTGACTAACAAAAGTAGCTCACTTCATAGCCGTCAAGATGACCTTCAGTGGCCCTAAACTAGCAGAGTTATATAAGGCCCGCATCGTGTGCCTTCATGGAGTGCCCAAGAAGATAGTCTCCGATAGAGGGAGTAAGTTTACGTCTCTATTCTGGAAAAACCTTCAAGAGGGAATGGGAACGGGACTAAACTTCAGCACCGCATACCACCCTCAGACGGATGGACAAACTAAAAGGGTGAATCAGATATTAGAGGATATGCTTCGGGCATGCGTCTTGGATTTTGGAGGAACTTGGGACAAGAGTTTACCGTACGCTGAGTTTTCGTACAACAACAGTTACTAAGCCAGCCTTCAGATGTCCCCGTTCGAAGCTTTATATGGACGTAAGTGCAGGACACCTTTACTTTGGGATCAAACCAGTGAATCCCAAGTGTTTGGAACAGACATCCTTCGGGAAGCTGAAGAGAAGGTACGGATTATCAAAAACCGACTCAAGACAGCCCAATCTCGACAAAAGAGGTATACGGACAATCGTCGTCGGGATTTAGCTTTTGAAGAGGGAGACCATGTCTACCTCCAAGTCACTCCTCTCCGTGGCACTCAACTGTTTAACATGAGAGGAAAGTTGGCACCTCGATACGTTGGACCTTTTCCCATTGTTCGACGCCAAGGCAAAGTCGCTTATCAGTTGGAACTACAACCCTCATTGGCTGGGGTACATGACGTGTTTCATGCGTCACAACTAAAGAAGTGTCTTCGAGTCCTAGCAGAGCAAGTAGACCTTCAGCAGTTGAACATTCAAGAAGATCTGACCTATGTGGAAAAGCCCGTCAGGATCTTGGAAGTCAAAGAAAGGACCACTAGGATTTGCGTCATCCGCTTCTGTAAAGTTCAGTGGAGCAATCATCCCGTAGAAGAAGCTATATGGGAAAAAGAGGAAGAACTCAAAGCACAGCATCCAGAGCTATTCGAGGATTGATCCAAATCTCGAGGATGAGATTCTCTGTAAAGGGGATAGGATTGTAACATCCCAAGATTTAAAAATAAATAAAATAAAGGAAATATATTTTTCAGAGAATTAATGGAATTATTTAATTAAAGAAAACCCTAAAAGAGCCCTACTAAAGCCAAACAGTGAGAAATATTCAAAATTTCAACTTGGAAAATTTATGATAGAATCTAGGGGCCAAGATATAATTTTAGGATTTTTTACAAATTTTTATCAATAGTGATTCAACCCTTAATCAAATAAACGAATTACTAGATTTATTTTAAATCAGAAAACCATTTTAAATCCTACTGGGCCGCAATCCTGAATCCTCCCCGAGCCCAGCCCAGTCCAAGCCTTGCGTCACTGACATGTGGGACCTAGATGTCGGTGCTGCTCCCCTCCTTTCTCCCGCCCGCGCCCCGCCTCGACCCCACGTGTCTGCCACTCTCGCCCGCCTCCATCTCTCTGGTCACCGGGGCCCGCTTGTTGGTCCTTCCTTTTTCGTTCGCCCGCGGACTAGTGGGTGCCACCTGTTGGCTCCATCGTCCCTGATGGAACCCCCCTCTCCCCTTTCCTTTCCCGGTGATCCCCTTCCTTTTTCTCACCGTCGGCTGCCCTTATTCGTCAATCCGTGCCCGGATTCCTTTCCCCCTAGCACAGGCGATCCATTTCCATCTATGGCCGACGCGGTTTCACGCTTAAGGAAGCTTGGCCGGGATTTGGAAACCCTCGCCAGAGAGGGAAGGAAACCCTCGGTTCCCTTCCGTTCAATCGCCGCCGATGACCCTATAAAGACCCTCTCGGCTCACCGCACTCCGCCCACCCCTAAAGCCCTAGCCAGAGCACTCTAGAGTGCCGCTGCCGCTTTTTCGAGTTCATCCCCTACTTCACCTCCAGCCACCTCTCGCCGCCGCCTCGGACCTCCTCCGTCCTCGCCGTCAACACCATCGTGACCACTGAAGCCCGCCCGTCCTCGGCCACACCTCCGCTGGCTGTGAGGACCGCCAGATCTTCGTCGCCGTCAAGCACCCGAGAAGCCCTCGCCATCTACCCTCGCCGTCGGTCGCCTTCGGACGTCCTTCTCCACCATTGAAGGTACGGTCGTGACCGCCGCCCTCTCCTCTTTCTGTTTCAACCGAGAACCAGGCCCCCTAGGCCCTCACCGCCACCGTCGCCACCGCACCCGAGCCCCGCCATCGCCGGAGACGAAGGGTAAAGTACCCTTAGCGCACGTGCCGTGCCGGATATCATCCTGGCCGCACGATCGCGATCGAAGCGCACAGATTAAATCCCTTTGGGATTTAATCTTGGCCGTCGATCTAACCCGAAAGGGTATCGAGGCCTCACAGCCGTCCGTTGCCACTTAAGTGATCCCGCCTCGTGCCTGGCCGCTGGATCTAGATCCGACGGTTCTGGTTGATCCGATCCATGTGCATAGTAACCCAGTTCACCGTGGGCCTGGCTCACCGTGGAACAGAGACTGTTTACAGTTTAAATAAAATTCCAGAAAATTGTTTAACTTTGAAAATTCATAACTTGCTCATTTTAACTCCAAATTTCACCATTCAAATTTTGTTAAATTCAGCATTTTATTCTCTACACATTAATTTCATAAAAACAGTATGTCCGTGTTGCCCAAAATATCCTCATTAATTAAACAAATAAAAACCCCTTAGGGATAAATTGTTAATTCATAGAATAAATTGGGAAAACCTTAAAATCTAATCTTTAATGTTTTTCAACATAACTTCAGAATAATAAGGCTTTATTTCACATATTTAAACTCATAAAACTTGTATGCTTATGTTTGTGATATTTTATTGAATGATATGTTTACTTTTTCCGTATTAAGAAGACTACGAGTTTGTCGAGGAGCCGGAGTTTTACCCCGAGGTTCCACCTTCACCATTTGCTGAGCAAGGCAAGTCACAACCCCCATTTTGATCATCATTGAGCCCATGTTTTAATAAATTATCGCTATAACTCATAGGATAATATTGCATTAGTCAAATATCAAGCCCTACACTATATTTATTAGATCCCCATCATTGTGTGCAAACCCAAGCCATGCTTATTGAGCCTACACTCCTTGTCACTCTACAAATATTATATTAGCTAGTGTCCAATGTACCGACACAACTGCTATAGGATAAAAAGAATGAGTCGTAGATAGATGGATTCTACTATATGTGTTTCCCCGTTATTCTCGTCTCTGGACTCTATTGGAGTTGGCTATGTTATAAGTATGGTGGGTTCCGGGTGCAAGCTAGGGAATTGGTTGGTAGCACCCGGGGCACTATAAGGACCGGTCTGCGGGATCTGTTGCAAAGCACTTCCGTACTAACCACAAGTCTAATGGGTAAGTCCTAACTAAAAGTATGGAACAATCTGACTAGATGCACCATAGTGGAGGTGGCAAGGGGCAACCTGCGGGTGAATTGTACCGACGTGGCTCAAGGGGGGTATGGTGTTGGCTCGACGCGTCGGGGCACCATATGAAACCCATAAGAGGGTGCTGTCGGGTCGAGGAGAACCATATGGAAGGTTTTGGCATGAGTTCCCGTGGTATGGATCATATCGTTACACTTTGGTGTATGTGATGAGTGCGTGCATTGTGGTTACAGTGGTACACCTCTGATCAGAGTATTTAATCTTTTCGAAAAGCCGAGCCCACGGTCAAGGGCGGGTTGTGTGACTACTCGCAGTTAGTTTACAATTGTTTGAATGGTTGAGTTATTCATGGCATGTAAGGACTGTTGAGCGAGGGTGGGCTGACTGTACCCCTCGAGTTAGAAGATGATGATGCATACTCATGTTTACATTTCCGTAATAATAACTTGATCTCATTTAAATGCTTTACAATTATGCTTTTCCGCAAAATTAGCCACTATCTCCCTTGTTATTACTCTGCATTATATTTGCATCCGGTGGCTTGCTGAGTACGTTTGTACTCACCCCCGTTGACTTACACCACCAGAGCCCGTCTACTACGAGGAGGATGAAGGTCTGGAGTAGCGACCCAGTCAAGGCGAGTCTGGAAGGAGGCGTTCATCTAGTACATTTGTTTTATTAGTTTCTCTTCACCTTTATTCACTTTTGTACTAATACGGTCTACGAAGCATGAATGATTGATCGTATTGTACGTGGTCATGTGATGAACATCTTGATTTATTGACTTTCTATAGAATTTCAATAAATGTCCGGATTTATTAAATCTGGGCGTGACATGAAGCGACTTTGACTATTGATAGAGCGAAGCAAGGATTTGGGTTTTCGATTAACATGATGTGACTTCGATCGCTAATAAGGTGAAGCGAGGCTTTGATTGGAGTAATGGTGGATAAGCGTACGCACCTTCGGAAACCTAGCAGGGTGCGGAGACCCAGGGCTTCGCACCGGCGCTGAAAGTTTAATTTGCCTCTTAGTCCCTAGGGCTCCCGAGACTAGAAGGGAAGGCTACGAGGCCTTCGGCGTGTGCACGGATCCCCTTGCAAAAGGGTGCGCGGAAGGCCATAAGGCTCCGTAGATTTCTTTGTGGGTGTACTCTAGGATGCAAATGGTGGCAGAGACACTAGCTTTTAGTACTTGGGTCCCCACGGACGGCGCCAACTGTTGTAGCAATTGCGTTAGCCAAAAATAGGTTTCTATAAAAGGGGTGTAGAATATGAACCTTAAGGGTTCTTAGAGAGAGAGAGAGGATTTTTATACCGGTTCAGGCCTCCTGTGAGGATAATAACCCTACGTTTAGTTTATAGTATTTATCTCTATGGGGTATTCCCCCCTATTACAAGGGTGATGCTCTACTTATATAGGCAAGAAAGTAAAGGAAAAGCTGATTCTACCCTCTACTTACAATGCTCTGCTATGTAGGCTTTGTGGGGGTAAAACAGTAAGAACTATTTGAGTACATGTGCAGCTTTACAACTTTACAGACATGGTGGTTACGTGTCAACATTAGGGCCAGGGGCCGCTGGTATTGCTATTCGTTTTACATTTGTATTGGGATATTTTACAGCTTCTGAGCTGGGGTATTTTGTCGAAGGGCCTTCGTCAAAGTGCCTCGGGGAAGGCTTCATAGGGCCCTTCGAAGGGGCCTCCGAGAGGGCTTCAAAGTAGACTTCAAAAGGAGACCTTAGAGAGGGCTTCAGAGTGGTCCTCGGAGGGGGGCCTGATGGAGGCCTCACACGGGACCTCGATGTCTGCCTTTGAGCCTCACCGTTCCTTGGCCTTCGCTGCGGTCTTCACTCGAAGAGGGGGCCAAGGCCTAATTACAAGCTCCGCTAGCCCCACAAGCTCTGGCCTTTGAAACCTTTGGAGGTTTCGGAGCTCATCGTATTTGACCTTTGTTAGGGAAACACTATTTCCCCCAACACTCGCGATAGTCATGGAAGCGTTATCCCTGATGTTTTAAACGAGGTGCTTGCTTTCATAAAAGAGGAAGAGAAGGAGGCGGAGGTTTCGTCTTCATCATCCAAATTCGTGGATTGGTCCGACGTAGAGCAGGATCCTGAAGTGGTGGAGTTGGGAGACCATGTCCTTCGAACTTGGGCGCAACTCCAGGAGGAGCAGAGGTCTTGGAGGGCTTCGAAGAAGGCAAGACATGCCCGACCTAAGGATAGGGAGAAAGCCTTCGTAGCCTCTAGGGATCTGAGAGCATCATAGCCTAGAGAGTGTTCTCGAAGTCGAGCCAGCTTATAGGAGCAGAAGGGTTTCCGATTTCTTCTTGGGGTAGATATTGATTTTTCGTAGAGTCTTAGTTGCTGCTTGAATTTTAGTCATGTTGTAATTGCAATTATAAGTTGAATAGAATTTATGGATTATCACCCTCTGCCCCTCCTTGCGGGTAGGCGGTGCATTTTCACTCGTGGGGTGCCGGCCTCGCGCAATGATTATTATTATAATCCGGAGCGTATGTTATTGGCAAGTATGCCCCGGACTGGAGACTTAGGTTTTATGTTTGAGGATACGCTTTGAGCTGGTAGTTTGGAATCTGCGTTGCGGATGCTTCGAGTCGGTGGCTCAGAATACGGATTGTGGATGCTTTGAGCCGGTGGCTCAGAATCCACATTGGGGATGCTTCGAGCTTGTGGCTCAGATTATGTATTGTGGACGCTTCGAGCCTGTGGTTCAGAATCCGCATTGAGGACGCTTCGAGCCTGTGGCTCGAAATCCGCATTGAGGATGCTTCGAGCCTGTGGCTCAGAATCTGTATTATGGATTCTTCGAGCCGGAGGCTCAGAATCCGTATTGTGGATGCTTCGAGTCGGTGGCTCAGAATCCGTATTGTGGATGCTTCGAACCGGTGGATCGAAATCCGTATTGTGGATGCTTCGAGCCGGTGGATTGGAATCCGTATTGTGGATGCTTCAAGCCAGTGGCTCGGAATCCGTATTATGGATGCTTCGAGCTGATGGCTTGGAATCCGTATCAAGGATGCTTTGAGCTTGTGGCTCGGAATCCGTATCGGGGATGCTTCGAGCCTGTGGCTCAGAATCCGTATTGGGGATGCTTCGAGCCTGTGGCTCGGAATCCGTATCGGGGATGCTTCGAGCCAGTGGCTCAGAATCCGTATTGGGGATGCTCTGAGCCTATCCGAAACGAATCCTATAGAGTAGTGCGTCCACTTTGCTAAAGGTTTTTTCGGGGTGAGAATCACTTGAATGGCGGCTTTTATTGTAGAATAATACATCAGTTGTAATTACAATAATCCTATGTGAAGTAACTCTTGAGATGCTTCGCATGCCAGGTATGTTTTAGCTCTTCCCCTTCTACGTTGGATAGATTGAATGAATCGGGTCGGCCGGAGCGGAGGATGATGAATGGGCCTTCCCACTTGTTGCCGAGCTTCCCTAGGGCAATTACACATTGGAGGATGAGGTGTCCCGACTTTAAATCTTTCAGCTTCACCTTGTGGTCATACCAAGCTTTCGTCTGATTGTGGTATTTAGTGAGGTTTGCGATGGCTCGGAGCTTCAATTCTTCAGATAGATCAAGCGAGGCACGCCTTTCTTGTTCGTATTCAGGCTCCATTGTTCACAAGGATCCTCCTTTGAGATCCGTTGGTGTCATTGCTTCGTTTCTGAAGAGCAACCGAAATGACATGAATCCTATTGAGCGAGTTGAGTGGTCCAAATAGGCCATAGAATCCTTGGCACTTCCTCCGTCCAGAGTCCTTTGGTGAGACCTACAATCCGACGGTTTAGACCGGACAGTATGTTTCCATTGGCTCGTTCAACGGTGCCATTAGATTGTCGGTGTCTGACAGCAGTGAAGCATAATTGGATTCCTAGCCCCTCGCAGAATTGCCTGAATGTTTCAGCGTCGAATCTGCAGATGACATTTTGCTAGAAGATTTTTTGTACATTCATTGAGGTGATGGCTGTCAAGGGTTTGGCCTCAACCCATTTTGAAAAATACTCAATCGCAACCACTATGAACTTGAGGTTTCCTCTTGCTCTTGGAAATGGTCCTATCAGGTCCATTCCCTACCTGGCCAAGAGCCACACTGGAGCTATGACTTGGAGAGGGGTGGGGGGTTGATGGGTCCGCTGGCCCATCCACTGGCACCCTTGGCAGGTGCGCACTAGTTCTTCAGTATCGGACATGATGGTTGGCCAATATAGGCCTTAGCAAAGGGTCTTCCCTGCTAAGGCTCAGGGTGCTAGCTGGATCCCACACATGCCTTATGTATGTCTTGTAGTATATGTTGCCCTTCAGCCCAAGAGATGCACCGAAGTAATGGCGAGCGTACTCCAGACTTGTATAGCACGCTGTTGACATTGTGGTAGTGCCATACCCTATGTTGTAGCCTCGAAAGCTCGTGGCCTACGGGGAGTGTTTCTTCATTCTGAAGCATACTCAAAATTTGATCCCGCCAGTCTTCGAGGAGTATGCAGAGGACTTCAGCAGGTTCTGCAGACAGCACCGAGGGCCTGGATAGCTCTTCTAAAAAAGTCCCTAATGGGACATCTTGACCCCTAGCTGCTGCCTTAGCGAGGGCATCCGCCTGCTGGTTCTCGGCTCTTGGGATTCTTGGGATGGAGATTCCCTTAAAGGCTAATTCTTTCTTGCGAATGGCCTCTAGGTACGCAGCGAGGTCTGGATGCCACACTTGAAAGCTCTTATCTATGTGCCCGACGACAATTTGGGAGTCCGTTTTTACACTGACTTGGGCGGCGCCTAGCGTGCACACTTTTCGGAGGCCTAACAACATGCCTTCATACTCAGCTACATTATTTGTGGCTTCAAAATTTAGCCTTATAGAGTATAGCACCTTTTTCCTAGAGGGAAAAATGATAACTGCTCCTGCGCCAGCTCCGGATGCTTGGTATGCTCCATTAGAGTAGATCATCTAGATCCCTTCGTTGGCTTCTTCTAGTCCCCATATTGCTGGTGGAGTCCACTCCACTACAAAATATGCGAGGACTTGAGATTTGATAGTCATTCAAGCAACGAACGTGATGTCGAAGGGGGCAAGCTCCACCGCCCACTTTCCTATTCTCGAGTGGCATCTTTGCTTTTAAGCATGTCTCTGAGGTGGTATGAAGTAGGGATGGTTATGTGAGAAACCAAGGGTTGGTTTCGGAGTCTGTGATGAGTGATTGACAGATTTTATCCTCTGATTCGAAGGGGTCCCTCTGAAGGGGTTCGGAGGTTGTTTCACCAAAGGGTTCGGTGGGCTCTGTTTGCTGCAGCTGTTACATCAGAGTGTGCTTGTCGGAGGGGTCCGACAGTACACTATGACTGGTTCGTACCGAAGGTCTCGGTACTTTGGGCGGTACACCGGAGTGTGTGCCGAAGGTTGTTTACTCAGAGAGGTCTCTAGGGTACTGGATACACTTGTCTGTTTGTCTGTGGTGCGCAGGTGACTTCGGAGGCGACAGACGGTTCGTAGGAGGTGAACTTGGGTCAAGCGGGCGGCTTCATGCTGGGCGAGCGGGGAGCTCGGTCATGAAGGCTGCAAAGGGGTCGAGGTTGTACCTCGGGTCAAGGTCCGCTAGGAGAAGGCAGAGAGTGCGGAGTGAGGCTCTGGCTGAAGGTACTTCGAGACAAAGTCCTTGGAGGCGAGGCACTTCGAAGGGTACTCCGAATGGAGTGACTTCGGAGTATGGTGGACAAAGTCCTCAGCAATGAGGCAAGGTGTTCGAAGTGTGCTCCGGAGGGAGCCACTCGAAGGTATACCCGACGAAGTTCTCAGAAGTCGAGGTGCATCGAAGGCATGGTCCGGGAGAGGTTCGTCGAGGAGTGTGCTCGGGGAGAGACACTGCGACGAAGTGCTCATGGAATGCTTCGTGCGGAGGCCTTGGACGAAGGAGGGACTTCGAAGGGTGGTACTCCGAAGGTGGGGCTTCGGAGTGTGGCTGACTTGAGGTACTTCGGCCATGCATGGCTTCGGTACACGGGCTGACGGAGTTTGAGCTAGGAGAAGCTGCGAAGCCGTGGTGGTCCACTCGGGAGGTGATGGCACGAAGGCTCAAGGGCTTTGAAGGCTTCGGCTCAAAACCGTCACTGTATCGAAGGCTGACTTCGATGAAGCGAAGGCCGTCAGGCTCAAGGCTTCTCACCGAAGCTACCGCACCCCTCGCGTGCGAAGGGGGGCTTTAGAAGGATCAGTATAATGCCAACTCCAAGGCAAGAAATATATTGTTCATTGGTTTGAGTAGAAGTGAGTTTGATAGGGTACAGCACCTTAGGACAGCTAGGGAGATTTGGACTACACTTACTATCTTTCATGAGGGCTCTACACAGATTAAGGCCAGACACCAAAGCACATACAATCAACAATATCAGCTATTTGTGCAGGCACCTGGAGAATCTATAGATGCCATGTTTTCTCACTTTGATGCGATAGTGAGTAACTTGCGGTCCAATGGGACACTTGCTTACAATGATCATGATAGGGATATCAAGCTTCTCTATGCTCTTGATCATGGCATATGGGAAGTGAAGATATCCAACATTGAGGAGTCCGCAGGTTATGACACATTGACCTGTGATGAGCTCTTCAGCAAGCTGAAGTCCACAGAGATTGCCAAGGCATCTCTTGCAGTGCATAGGAACTCCTTGCCACAGCCATTAGCACTAGTTACAAGCACTAGCCGTGGCACCACTGTAGAACCAAGCACATCTGGCACTTGTGTTCTTGCAGATGGTTTTGCTTTGTCCTCCCTGGTCTCCGTCACTAAGGAGCAGGTGGATACTCTAGATGATGATGAGCTTGCTCTCATTGCCAGAAGGTTCACCCGTTTCCACCATGAGAGACGGGATTAGAGGAGAGATGGTTTTAGTGGTTGTTTTGAGTGTGGCGACACTTATCACATCAAGACCAATTGCCCAAAACTCAAGAAAAGAGATGAGAGTGAGAGACCCAAATACCACAAGAAGAGAGAAAACCCTTTGTGAAGGGCAAGCGCGGCAAGGTGGCTAAGAGAGTAGCCAAAGACGCTTCCAGAGCCTTTGTTGCTGCTCTCAGCAACATCGACACTTCCTCAACTGAGGAGTCGAGCTCTGATGAGGAGGAGTCTCCTAGGAAGGAGGAGAAGAAGGACAAGAAGGGACGAGATTTCACTAGTCTTTGCTTCATGGCCGACAGCGATCACAGCGGCGATGAACTTGACTCATCTGAGGTACCACTATCCTATGACCAGCTTTCAATTAAACTAGATGAACTGAATGAATTAGTTCTTTGTCAGGATAGGTTACTTGTGCAAGCCGCTAGAGATAGAAAAGACCTTAGACTTAGGCTAGAATCCATTTCTACTGATTATGCCATGCTTAAGTCTAGGATTAATGATGTTGAATGTGAATCTTGCACTGTTGTCATGGGTGAGCTTGCTCAGTTGCGTTCTATGCATGCTCAAACTCTTTCCGAGCTTGAGACTGCACAGAAGCAGCTTTTGATGGTTGATTCTAGTACTCATGATAGAAATGAATGCATGAACTGTTCTTTATTACGTGAGAGCATTGATTTACGTGATAAGCATGTTCATGATTTAGAGGCTAGATTGGAGAGGGCTGGTAGTTCTAAGGATGTACAACCTGTGTGTGACACTTGCATAACCCTTAAGGACCAACTAAGCACTGTTAGAGAGCAAGCTGAGAACCTCATGACTGAAAATGAATACCTTCTTTTTGTGGTTAACAAATGCACTAAGGGAAAGGGTAGGATGGATTTTCTCTTGGCCAAAACTAAGATGTGTGCTGACATTGCAGGGTTAGCTCTGCGATTGGGTTTTGAGAGGATTCTTTCAGACAATGAGAACAAAACTGTTTTTACCTCACCCACTACCTTAGAGAAAGAAAGAGCTCTGTTAGACACTCCATCAGCCAAAAAGCCTACCCAAACTCCAAAGAAAACCACTCCTCCTGCAAAGAAAATTCCTCCCAATAAAACCACTCAACAGAAGCCCAAGGAGCCTGTGAGGATAGCTCCTATGACCCATGTGATTGCCCCTAGGAGAGTGTTTCATTGTTCCTATTGTCAACGGGCGGGTCATTTGGCTGGGTTCTTTTTTTGTCGCATCAAGGATGAGCGACGCTCTCAGGCGATGAGTTTCCAGGACATGCATTACCCATCTCGAGGTATGCATGAGTCTGAGTTTTACTCTCGTCCTATTTTCGAGGCTCCTCGTACTTCTCGGAGAGGTTTTGCTCATCAAGGTATTCATCATGTTCCATATGGTGGTCGAACCCGGGCGAGTAGCTTTGTACCTCATCAGAGTAGGAGACCTCGTCATGCTTTTGGATCACAGTATGTAGGTAGACCTCGCACTTTGCATCATTCTGATTATCATGTGCGTAGACAGTCTACTTTTACTATGCCTACTACTCGTATCACTCAGTGCTGGATGCCTCATCATATTTTCACTCACCCTAGCACTAAGCGATCGCGATTTTCTTATCATGTGTAGGCGCCAAATCGAGGACTGGAGGGCACGTGGATCATGTACTCCGGTTGTTCGCGCCACATGACCGGAGATGCAGCATGGTTCTCCAACCTCACCACAACCAAGCAAAAGGAACATATCACCTTTGGCAACAATCGAAGGAGTAGAGTGAAAGGTAAAGGTGTGGTAAGAATCAACTCAAATTTCACTCTCAAAGATGTTGCTTTGGTTGAAAGCTTGGGATACAATTTGCTTTCTGTATCTCAATTGCTTGATGAGGGCTTCGAAGTGCGATTCCATCGCAATACTTCACAAGTAGTCAATTCTGATGGCGTTGTGGTCTGTAAGATCTTTAGAGTTGGGAGAGTTTTTGGAGCTGATTTTTCTGAGTCATCTGGTTCTTCTCATTGTCTTGTTGCACATTCGACTTCTGAGCTTTGGAAGTGGCATAAGAGACTAGGGCATATGAGCTTTGAGTTGCTCGCTCGCCTGAGTGCCCTAGGTCTGATCTGAGGATTGCCCAAGCTCAAGTTTGAGAAGAATTTAGTTTGCGCTCCTTGTCGACATGGAAAAATGATTGCCGCTTCGCACTCGCTAGTCACCACTGTGATGACTGAACAACCCGGAGAACTTCTCCACATGGACACTGTAGGTCCTTCTCGGGTTAGTTCTTTAGGTGGCAAGTGGTATGTGTTAGTCATTGTCGATGATTTCTCTCGCTACTCGTGGGTCTTCTTTCTTGAAAGCAAGGATGAAGTGTTTTCACACTTTCGGAGCTTGGCTTTGAGACTTTTCACTGAACTCCCTGGTGCATTGAAATTCATTCGAAGTGATAATGGCACTAAGTTCAAGAATTGTCTCTTTGTTGAATTTTGTATGGAGCATGGCATAGAACATCAATTCTCTGCTCCGCGGGTTCCTCAACAGAACAGTGTCGTTGAGAGAAAGAACCGCACTTTGGTTGAGATGGCTACGACGATGCTTGATGAGCATAGGACTCCTAGGAAATTCTGGGCTGAGGCCATGAACACTGCTTGTTACATCTCAAACCGAATCTTCTTGCGCTCAATTTTGAACTTGACATCTTATGAGCTATGTTTTGGGAGACAGCCCAAATTTACTCATCTTTGAGTTTTTGGTTGTCGTTGCTTTATACTAAAACATGGAAATTTGGACAAATTTGAGTCGCACTCTTCTGACGAGATCTTTTTGGGTTACACTACACATGGTCACTCTTATCGTGTTTATAATTTGGAGACTAACACTGTCATCGAGTCATGTGATGTGACCTTTGATGAATCAACCCCTATGTTAGTTCCACTTTTGAACAGGCAAATGAACACGACATGGAGCAGACCATCTTCGAAGAAGAAGATCCCGGAGATTTCGAGGATGAACCCCTACTACCCTCGACATCAACCTCCGAAGCCGACCCCGCTTCGACTACTTCGGCACAAGATCCCAAAGAAACTACCTCGACATCGGTCATCTTGGACCACTCAAACGCACAAGTTGAGGGGGAGACTGCATCTCGCTGCGAGGCTCCACATCACGTTCAAAGGATGCATCCTCCAGAGCAGATCATTGGTGACCTTGATCAAAGGGTAACATGTTCTCATGCTCATTTCATTGATTCCACTTTTGTTGCTTCTTTTGAACCCTTAGATGTTAGTCATGCACTTTCTAATTCTAGTTGGATCAATGCCATACATGAAGAACTTAAAAATTTTGAGAGAAACCAAGTCTGGACTTTAGTTGATCCTCTACAAAATGTTCACTTCATTGGAACAAAATGGATTTTCAAAAACAAACAAGGGGAGGATGGAACTGTAGTTAGAAACAAGGCTAGACTTGTAGCTCAGGGTTATTCTCAAGTAGAAGGGATTGATTTTACTGAAACTTTTGCACCTGTTGCTCGTCTTGAGACCATTAGGATTTTACTTGCATTTGCGACATCCCGGGGATTCAAACTTTATCAAATGAATGTCAAATGTGCTTTTCTTAATGGCTTCATAGGCGAAGATGTTTATGTAAAGCAAACCACTGGCTTTGAAAACCCCAAATACCCGCATAAAGTCCTTAAACTTCATAAGGCTCTTTATGGACTCAAGCAGGCCCCTCGGGCATGGTATGATAGACTTAAGTCTTTTCTGCTTGAGCGAGGGTATTTGATGGGATCTGTTGATTAAACCCTATTCACTCTCAAGCATGGCAAAGATTTCCTCCTAGTCTATATTTATGTGAATGATATCATCTTTGGTGGCTCTTCTCATGCTTCGGTTGCTGAGTTTGCAGATGCCATGAGCAGGGAGTTCGAGATGTCCATGATGGGTGAACTCACTTTTTTTCTTGGTTTGCAAATCAAGCAAAGCAAGCAAGATACATTCGTCCACCAGACGAAGTACACCAAGGACATGCTCAAGAAATTCTACATGACTGATGCGAAGCCCCTTGCCACTCCAATGGCTACATCTGTAGCATTAGATCTTGATGAGGATGGAGAAGCCGTAGATCAGAAGGAGTTCCGAAGCATGATCGACTCCCTCCTCTACTTGACTGCTACGAGGCCAGACATACACTTCGCAGTGTGTCTGTGCACTCGTTTTCAGGCTTCACCACGAGCTTCGCACCGCCAAGCGGTAAAGCGCATTCTCAGGTATCTCCAACATACCCTTGAATTTGGCATTTGGTATTCTGCGTCTTCCTCTTTGTGTATGTGAGGTTATTCCGATGCGGATTTTGCTGGGTGTAGGATTGATAGGAAGAGTACCTCTAGTACTTGTCATTTTCTAGGTACTTCACTGGTTTGCTGGTCTTCCCGCAAACAGTCTAGTGTTGCACAATCAACGGCTGAGGCCGAATATGTTGCTGCAGCTAGCTGTTGCTCTCAGATCTTGTGGATGGTTTCCACTTTGTGGGATTTGGGGTTAGATTATAAGAGTGTTCCACTTTTCTGTGATAACACTAGTGCTATTTGTATTGCAAACAACCTGATTCAGCATTCCAAAACCAAACACATTGATGTGCGATATCACTTTCTCAGAGATCATAATGAGAAGGGTGATATTGAGCTTCAATATGTTGATACCCAACACCAGCTAGCCGATATTTTCACAAAACCCCTCGATGCTTCTCGTTTTGCCTACTTACGTGAGGAACTTGGTGTTTGTCACCCTTACGACATTTTGTGAGGGGGAGCAGATTTTGATTGTCTTGCATATGCTCATTGTGTGTGAAATTGCATTTACATCTTTTGCACTTATATGCCTGATTTTAATTCCTGAAATCATGTCAACTCAGCTCTATTTAATATGTTTGAAACATTATGTGCATGATTCTTCTTTCCAAAATCAAATCATGCTCACTGCTTAGTCTTGAATCTAGCATGTTTAGGCAGGACTACTTTAGTTATCTTTTATCTGCTTGATAGCAAGACTCTTTTTCTAGGGTTAATTTTTTCCGTGCCATTACAATTTTTACGGTTTGTCAATATGCCATTGGTGTGTCACTGACAGATAGGGGCCGCCACAGTCACTGACGGTGGCATATAGGCAATTTCTGAAAATTATAATGGCATGCGAGTAATTTTCCCCTTTTTCTATGGATGCTAAACATTGCAAATTGAAAAATTGTTTTACTTACTCATGGATATTCATCAAGTGCTAAACAATTTGTTCACTTAATTAAAATCTAAAACTCCATGATTTGCATGCTACAAATGAAAAGATCCAGGTGGGTTTGTTTGTCACACTACTCTATTCTAGACTGCTTACCATTGCACATTGGTCTGAACTGGGATAGTGTAGTGTATGCCAAAATCACCGTCTTAAGCTTCTGATGGTTTTCATGCCTAGGCTTGGCTTGATTGGAAAGTATAAGGTAGACAAACAAATAACCCCTGGCATTATGAAAAGAACAACAAATTCATTGATTATCAAGATTGCTTTCAAAGCTCCACTTGAACTGGACTTGTCTGTCTAGAGTAGAAATTGACTAGCTTTCCACAGTCCCTACTTTTACTTGTCTAGTTACCTTGATTGAGTGGTGATTCTTTTATTTCAAAATGATAAAATCACATGTTGTCATCATGTTTTTTAGAGCATGTTAAATTTAGCTGAGCACATGTTAATTGGTATTAATGTTGGCATATTTTTGTTTTATATGTCTTTACAATTCTGCCCATTTCGAAACTTTGCATCTTTTGAAAGCTCCTTGCTTCTTGCATTGCCAAAGGGGGAGAAATTTTTGAGTTCTCTGTAGCAAGGGTTAAAATAACTCAGGGGGAGTTTTATCTTGCAAAGGGAAAGATCTGCCGAAGGGGCTTTTACTCTTTTGAAAAGGGGGAGGAAAATTCTTTTGCCAAGTGACATGGTTTGGCTCTTTTTTGAGTTTTTTGGTCACTTGTGTGCTGAAATTTTTCAAATTTTCTTGAACTTCAATTTGGTTGTCAATGCACTCATCAAGGGGGAGATTGAGAAACCAAGGGTTGGTTTCAGAGTCTGTGATGAGTGATTGACAGATTTTATCCTTTGATTCGAAGGGGTCCCTCCGAAGGGGTTCGGAGGTTGTTTCACTGAAGGGTTCGGTGGGCTTTGTTTGCTGCAGCTGTTGCAGCGGAGTGTGCTTGTTGGAGGGGTCCGATAATACACTATGACTAGTTCGTACCGAAGGTCTCGGTACTTTGGGCGGTACACCGGAGTCTGTGTCGAAGGTTGTTTACTTGGAGAGGTCTCTGGGGTACTAGATACACTTGTCTGTTTTTCTGTGGTGCCCAGGTGACTTCAGAGGCGACTGACGGTTCGCAGCAGGTGAACCTGGGTCAAGGTCACGAAGGCTGCGAAGGGGCCGAGGTCGTACCTCGGGTCAAGGTGCGCCAGGAGAAGGCAGAGAGTGCGGAGTGAGGCTCCGGCCGAAGGTACTCCGAGACGAAGTCCTCGGAGGCGAGGCACTTCGAAGGGTACTCCGAATGGAGTGACTTCGGAGTATGGTGGACAAAGTCCTCAGCAATGAGGCAAGGTGTTCGAAGTGTGCTCCAGAGGGAGGCACTCGAAGGTATACCCGACGAAGGTCTCAGAAGTCAAGGTGCATCGAAGGCATGGTCCTATGGGACCGAAAGTAGCGACCAGATGGGAGTGAATGGCCACCTAAAAAATTCTTTCGAATCAATGGCCTGCTCCCAACACCCAACGCACCTCAAACAGACTAAGCAGGGAAGAGTAACCAGATCAAAGCCTAAAAGTATCTAGCCTATAAACGACCGGTGTCCTAGACAAAGAAACACCAACACAGTGCTAATAGGCAGATAAACAAAGCATTCATAACATGGGTAGATTAAGGTTCACAGAATTAACTCATCACATCAATTAATTTGAGTGTACGTAAAAAGAGATGAGAGATTACTGTTCATATTTTTTGTCTCCTGTTTGAAACTTGACGAAGCCTACTTCGAAGTACGTGCGAAGCCTGAAGTTGTCGAAGGTAGTCGATCGAAGCCTGCAACGTCGAAGTGTGTAGCTGCCGAAGCCAAGAAAGTCGGAGTATGTTCGAAGACAGCAAGTGCTAAATCATACGAAGCCTGCCTCTCTGCAGGGCTTCGCTAAGACCTTCGGTATGAACTTCGACCCCAGTCAAAACAACAGACTCGAAGCCTACTTCGAAAATACGGTGTTCAGATCTAACTGCCGAAGGTTGCTTTTACTGATGAAGTGCACTTAAGCGAAGTGTGCTTCGAACATTCGAAGCCCTACACTTCTTTAGGAAAGCAAGGCTACCAAGAAAAAACAGGCTTCGCTTCAGGAAGGACAGACTTCCCTGCAGGAATTCCGAAGCCCTACAGACCTCCGCCAACGACAGCCTACGAATAAAAAACAGACTTCGAACGCAGAAACACAGCTTGCAAAAATTCTAGGCTGGCTGAGCGAAGGCTTCAGAAACAGTGCGACTGACTACAGCATGAAGCAACCGCGAAGCATCAAGAAACGTGCGAAGGCTATGCAGCTAGCAAGACTAGCCTGTCACTTTAAGCCTAAAAACTACAGAGCTGCAAGACTATTGCTGCCAGGCTATAATGAAAAGCAATGGCTAGTAGATCCCATAGCCACGCATGGTTCAGCTAGCTAGCATAGGTAATGAGTGAGCACACTGCTGTATTTCAACGATCAACAGTAAACCACACAAACCCAACATCCATAGAAAAATGAACACACAGAAAACGAGACAATAAAAATAGTTAACAAAATACTGATGCCATGCACTGGAGAGACATGATACAAGAAATAAAACTTATGTACGTAGGAGTATGGCAAACACCTGCAGAGCTATGCTGCTTGCGGCTCAGGCTATTCTGCAAAGCTACTGAGTAAAGAAATGTTGTAGGATGAAAGCACTCGATGAACATAAAACCAGCAACTGAGACTTTGTTGGCATTGAGAGTAAGCGAAGAACTTTTGGCATCATAGTCCGAACAGTCGATTAAATCGAACACGCAAAAAAGGCACACAGAATAAACAAAATCTCTCCGTGTTACTTCCAAAACTATGAGACAAATCGATAAACTGCGGCAGCGATTTCAGAGCAAACAAGAAGAACACAGAAAGCAGTGGCGGCGCACAAAACAGGGGTAGGAAGATGAACTTTGATTTTTGATTAAAGTGAGTTAACCCTAACCCTAGGGATTGAGGCCCTATCTATAGGCAGCCCAATAGTCTAGGAATATTCCACCAGACCCTTAGGGTTTTTTTACAGACGCTGAAATAAAAGGAAAAGACCAAACTGCCCTTAGGATATTTTTACAGACTCGACTGACTGACTGTGGGCCTAAGGACAAAATAGTAAACTCCTATTTACAGATAACTTGTCCGGAAGCAGAGCTTTCATAGCTACTACGGGTTCACTCCAGGACGGTCCGATCGAAGATAAGCGGTTATCAGTTTTGCGCCGAAACTGACAAAACATCCACCGACTTTGCACCAGGTACCCAGATTGGGCCGGCCCGATTCCACAGCTCTCTCAGCCCGGCAATCGCTCGCCGCCCGTGTACCTGAGTCAATCCTAGTCAACAGCCCAGTGGATCCTCTGCTGCTCCTAGCCCATGTAACCGGATTGGGCCAGCCCGACTTCGCGGCCCCTCTGCCCGACAGTCGCTTGCTGCCCGTGTACCTGAGTCACAAGCGGCCCAGACGCATCAGGTCTTCTCTTCTCTTCAGTCCTCTTTGACTACCGTTGACAATGACTCATCACATCTGAACCATGAGGCCCACGCTCTTCAGCATGGCTCCTCAATCTCCCCCTTGATGAGTGCATTGTCAACACTTCTGCTCTTCATCTTTCCAGTACCTACAAGCAATTATGGAAACAAGAAAACAAAACACAAGAAAATAGAAAAGAAGAAAATAAAGTAAAAGTTTAACCCTAATGACCAAAAGCCGAACAAAAACAAGAAGCGGTCATTATGGTTAAACAAAGGTAAAAGCTCAAAACGAGTGCAATCTCAGAATCATCAACAAAGATCTCAAAAGAGTAAGGACAAACGGGACAAAAACTCGCCCTGAAATAAATCCCACAGAAAGCCAAAACTCCCCTCAAACTCTTCTCCCAAAATTTCTCTCCCTTGTTGACAAGTGGACTCATCAAGCGAGACTAAATGCACTCGAAAGAGACACAGACTCCCCCTGAAATGCAACTCCCCCTCAAAATATGCAATGAATGCAACTGGGGTGCAGGTGGAGTGTAGAAAGCATGCTTCTCAGATATGATTGACTGCAATTACAACATCTAACAAGTATATCAAAAGACATACTATCTAAGACACATGGCATGATCAGTGCAACAGATTATATCTAAAGAAAGTCATTAGCACGCATTTTTCAATTTTTGCAAACAAAAGCATCACCACATTTTCCAGTTGACAAGCAAGGTAAAGCATGAGATGCAGAAGCTAACTGATATCTACCAAGATAAGCATTGTCTGGAAATGGAGCTTTCGTAGCGACTACGGCTTCACTCCAGGACGGTCCGATCCAAGATCAGCGGTTGTCAGTTTTGCGCCGAAACTGACAAAGCGTCCACCGACTTTGCACCAAGTACCCGGATTTGGCCGGCCCGATTCCGCAGCTCTCTCAGCCCGGCAATCGCCCACCGCCCGTGTACCTGAGTCAATCCTGGTCAACAGCCCGGTGGTTCCTCTACTGCTCCTAGCTCATGTACCTAGATTGGGCCAGCCCGACTTCGCGGCCCCTCTGCCTGATAGTCGCTTGCTGCCCGTGTACCAGAGTCACAAGCGGCCCAGACGCAGCAGATCTTCTCTTCAGTCCTCTTTGACTACCATTGACAATGACTCATCACATCTGGAGCCATGAGGCCCACACTCTTCAGCATGGCTCCTCAGGTCCGGGTGAGGTTCGTCGAGGAGTGTGCTCGAGGAGAGACACTGCGACGAAGTGCTCATGGAATGCTTCGTGCGGAGGCCTTGGATGAAGGAGGACTTCGAAGGGTGGTACTCCGAAGGTGGGGCTTTGGAGTGTGGCTGACTTGAGGTACTTCAGCCATGCATGGCTTCGGTACACGGGCTGACGGAGTTCGAGCTGGGAGAAGCCGCGAAGTCGTGGTGGTCCACTCCGGAGGTGATGGCGCGAAGGCTCAAGGGCTTTGACAGCTTCGGCTCAAAACCGTCACTGTATCGAAGGCTGACTTCAGTGAAGCGAAGGCCGTCATGCTCAAGGCTTCTCACCGAAGCTACCGCACCCCTCGCGTGCGAAGGGGGGCTTCAGAAGGCTCCAAAACTGCAAAGGTTGACCGGGTCTGCTCTGCAAAAGCTGATGTTGTCTCCTCTGCGAAGCTGACAAAAGAAGCCTCCAAATAAAGTAGACTACGAGCTGTACCCCCTTGTTCTAATGAGACAAAACCAGTGTAAACCCTAGGGGTAAAGTAGTCTATTCACAAGGCTGAATAGTGCCTATAAATAGTGGAGGCTAGCTAGGTCACATCAACACTTTGAGCAGTCATTTTTGAGCTCATGTGCTAGCCGCCACACTTTGTATTCAGTCTGTGAGTTCATTTTGTGTTCCCTGTTCAAGCAATGAAACTTTGATTCTGTTTTCATTTATTGTTTGAACTTGTATGCCTACTTTGCACTTCATGTTTTGATTTCTCTGTGCACCATCTTCTTCTGGGTTGAGTTTGTGTACTGATCTCTTCTGAAGAAGTGTGTGAGAGGTTTGTTCGTGTGAAGTGTGTGTTTTTTAGTGTCTATTCACTCTGTGTAAACTGGAGGCTAGGCCTCTCTGATTACTAGCGAAGCACTGTCCTTGGGTTGAATCGAAGCCCGTTTTCTTCCCTTGTCGAAGCCCTCGGCGAAGTGTGTTCAGTGTGCGTTTAGACCTTCGAAGTACGAAGCCTAGCACCAGTTGCTATCGCTGAGTATTTGGTCGAAGCCCTCAGAGGGAAGTCTGCTCTTGTGAAGTGTGAAGTGCGAAGCCTGCTCGAAGGCACCCAGTGTGCGGAGCCTGCACTGACTTAGCAGAGTTGAGTTTTTGGTGTTGTGGGTGGAGCGAAGTTTTCTTGACTTCGAACTTTTGCTCCTGGCGAAGTCTGGTTTCGGAGCTGTGAAATACCTCCGAACCAGAACTTCGAAGGGTGTGTTCGAAGCCTGTTCCACAGAAGACAACATTAAAACATAAGGTTGTTTCTTAGCCTGAAATTTTAAAAGCTCCCATTCACCCCCCTTTGGTCACCGTTTTTGGTCCAACATTATGCTATGTGCCCGGAAGTAGTGGCGTAGTTTCCTTGAAGCCATTACGAGGGCATAAGATATCTTTTCGAGCTCGGTGTACCTCGTTTTGGCTCCCAAAAGTGCTTCGGATACAAAGAATACTGGTCTTTGGGTCAGCTTCCCTCCTAACTCCTCCTCTTGCACAAGCACGACACATATAGTGGAGCCTATAGCCACGAGGTACATGAGGAGGGTTTCTTCGTTGGGGGGTGGTGAGTGTGGCCAGGTTGGCGAGATATTCTTTGATTTCATCGAAGCACTACTAGCATTCGGGGTCCAAGAAAAATCTATTGATCCTTTTAGTGCCTTGAAGATTGGGAGGCTTCGCTCAATAGATCTGGCGAGGAAGCAACTAAGAGCGGCCAGGCGATCGGCCATCTTCTAGACCTGCTTTAGATTTTTTGGAGGAGCCATTTGTTGTAGGGTGCTGATCTGAGTGGGGCTAGCTTCAATCCCTCGGCTCAAAACTAGGTATCCTAATAGCTTGCCGGCCCGTGCCCCGAAGACACATTTTTCAGGGTTTATACGGACTCCGCAGGCTCGGGAACTATCAAATGTCTCTGCTATGTCTAGGCCATGCTGGTTCTTTTGTGCACTCTTAATTACAATGTCCTAGGGCCTTAGCAATTAGCCTAGAGAAAGTTGCCCCGACATTTCTCAAACCGAAGGGCATTCTTACATAGCAGAAGACTCCAGAGGGAGTGATAAAACTAGTTTTAGCTTCGTCATCACGTTTCAACCATATTTGATGGTAGCAAGAGTAGGCGTCGAGGAAGCTAAGGAGCTCGAAGCCAGCTGTGGAATCGACCAATTGGTCGATGCGAGGCAAGGGATACGGGTCACGAGGGCGTGCTTTATTTAAAGAAGTGAAGTCAATACACATGCATCATTTGCAAAGGAAGACGGGGTTTGATAGCCATTCCGTATGGCTGATTTCTCTAATAACTCTTGCTCGGAGCAACGTTTCTACTTCCTTCTTGGCGAGCTTGGCCCTCTCCGCGGATAGCTTCCAGAGCCACTGGCGCCCGGGTCGTGCCCTCGGATTGACCAACAAGGAGTGCTCGATAATGCTCTGATCTACCCCTGGGACGTCTTCCAGCATGTCCATGATTTCGGGGGCAAGCCCCTAGCCGAACTGGATGGGATATTCCTGCCCCTCCTAAATGATGATCTTTGTGATTACCTCACCTTCAGGATTGGGTTTGGCGGCCAGGCCCTTTGCGTGGTCGGGGGAGGTGTAACACCATGAATTTTCTAAATTAAATGAATTGGGGAAAATAAAATTTTTAAATGGATAAATTAAGTTTGAATAATAGAATGGTTGAATTAATTATAAAACCTTAAGGAACAATAAAGTAAAGTGAAATAAAAATTTTACTTTGTTAAGGTCAATTAATTTGGTTTTAACAAGAAGAGGCAACTAAATAAAAATTTTGAGAAAATTATTTTTCCAGGAAAATGGATTCTTTTTGAATTTTGAATAAGTTGAGAATATCCAAATAGATAAGAATGGGGAGAAATAATTCAAATTTTGAGCTGAAAAAATTATGTTAGATTCATAAGACCCAGATATATTTTTGAGAATTTTTACAAATTTGTTGTGATCCGGTGATTTGCTACCGATGAAATCAAGTGTAATCTGTTATTCCAATGGTAATTAGTAGATTACAGAAATCAAGTGCATGGTGTTGCGGTATCTATAGGGTTGCAAGTTCGTTGCATTAGCAGAGGGTGATCAGCCGGAGAGTTGCAAGGTTATTCATCTACGATGAGCTCAACGAGAAGATCAAGCAACCTCTTTTATCATTTGGTATCAGATTGCTAGGTTTACTCTGTGAGTAGTTGCAATGTTATTTATCTGAAGCCAAGACCTTGATGCGTCAAGGGCAACACTTTTTCAAGGGAAGGAGGATGATGAGGACATGTATGGTCAAACTCAATTAATGGGTCGGTTTGTATCTAGTTCAGTTTGTGTCTAGTTAAATTTTGAAATTAGAATAAGAGTCCAATTAAATTATGATTTCATATTAATGTAGAATTTCATATTAAAGTAGGACTCCTAGTTAGAATAGGATTCCATGTTAGATTAGCACTCTTTTATTTTATTAGATCAGAATTCTATTTTATATTAGATTAAGACTCTTTATTATCCTGACCACACCCCCTCTATACCCCTATAAACAAAAGTGGACGGCCTTGTTATGATTGGGTTGAATATGAATTAAATTCCAGTTCAGATTGATGGTTGTCCGCCTTCTTCTATATCCACATCCTTCTTTATTTCGATCAAGGATGTGTCACCACTTTGCTGTGATCTGGTGATTTGCTACCGATGAAATCAAGTGTAGTATGTTCTTCCAATGGGATTTGGTAGACTGCAGAATCAAGTGCATGGTGTTGCAGTATCTATATGGTTGAGATCTGTTGCATTGGCAGGAGGGGAACAACTAGATGATCGTCAGCGTCTCACAAGTTAGTCTCACAAGTTATCCATGTGTGTGATCGTGTAATTTTCACAAGGGTTGCATGTTCGTTGCATTGGTAGCGGGTTATCAGCCGGAGAGTTGCAAGGTTATTCATCTACGACGAGCTCAACGAAGAGATCGGGCAAACTCTTTTATCAAGAGTGGAATATAGAAATGTGGGATTTGTGAAGTAGGCTGAGTTAGTGTTTTGGGCCAAGATAGTTTGATTCCTTTTATCATGCTTGTGCAATTTGTTTGAGTTTGCTATTCGGTTGTGAGCTTGTGATTATGTTTTTGTTTTACTCTTTTTTTCCTACCAAGAAATGGAACACTAGTTTGATTCCTTTTTTGTGTGGAACACATAGAAATGAGACAGAACAAGAAGCGTATATGTCACTCCAAATTCTTTGTTTTTGTTTGGAACACATAGAATCGATTCCTGTTTTTGGTGGAATATCAATTATTTGCCAATGTTTGATGCGTATATGATACTCTTTTGTAAGTAATGTGAATTATTATGATTAAAAATATAAAATAATATTATTGCAGTACAATTACATTAAGGCATGTCAATAAATAATGTGTAATACCATGAGCAAAATAGTACATTCCTATCAAATTCCACTAATCCTGAATCTAGATCCACTTTGCAAGTCAAATAGGTGCAAGTACTTTACAGTGGAGAAGTAACTCCCTCTAAATCTGATTTTAAGTGAATTCCGTAGAGTGGAGTAAATTTTAGAGGAATAGGATAGTCTGAAACAGGCCCTATGTTGTAGCTGTTAGGATCACAGGGAAGTGCTCTGCTTTATTGTCACCCATATTTTTAGAGGAATATTTTACACTTGAATTTGCTGATACCTGTGAGTGTTTAGTTGAATGATGAGCCTTCCTCAGCTAGTTCATTAGTCTACTGACTCTTAGTAACAATCTTGGAGAGCTTATTGGAAGTGAGGTCCACTAGAACAAGCTTAAAATTTTAATGTGATATGGTTTATGCACACTTTGACTTGCACCTACTTCACTTCAACTAAAGTGGTGTCACTACTCATGTGGAGTAGCACACCCTGCATCTGATTGTGGGTACAAACTTGGCTGTTCATGGAGAAAAATACTATTTAGGGTCCCAGCCCAATTACTCACTAAGAAGGCAAGAACCAACCAATGCAATGGTAGGTATCAGTGATGTTCAGTGGCCAATTATTTTTCTCTGACAGGGTGTTAATGTGATATATTAGATGCTCAAAGCAAGTTGAAAGCACCAGTATATTATTCAGAGTCAAAGGTGAAGGTACTTGGAGAGTAGAATTTTTGTGGGCTAGTCAGTAGATGGAATTTGACCTAATCTTTGCTACCCCTCCACTGTCAGGTACCAAACATTCATATACAGGTTAATTCCAGAAATGCAGGAGTGGAGGAGAATCAGAAAACTCACCTGTCTCTGAAAATGAACACAAAAAGATAAGTTCACCTCCTCATCTATATTTTCTTGCCTGAAGATTGCACTGTAAATCAGGATCTCCTTCTCCCAGATCCAAGCGCCACCTGTAGGAAGCTCTACACTCACAGCATTGAAGCGTGTGTTTTCTTACCTGAGCATTATAAAACGCAAAGTTTCAGATCATAACACGTCATACTTGATCTTGGAATGTGCTGTTGCTTGTAGAATAATGTCCATTCTGGTTGTCACTTTGCTTTCTGACCTGCTGGCAGTTTTGGCATACTATCATGTCCATGCTAAGCTTTGCTTGCACTGTCCAAAAAATCTGTGTGCAGCTGGGCATTGCAGATACTGGTATCTAGAAAAAGTTAAGGGGAGAGGAATACTTTGGTGATGGCAAGAAGATTATGTGCTTATCTATGTCCAATTTAATCTTGGTATTTGGTCCACTGAAATAATATATGGGAGAGTGATTGAATTGTCACAATGTGGCCATCACTGTCTTAGTCCTATTTTTTCAGAAAGAGAATGGACAAAACTATTTTAACTTACTAGCTACTCCCTTTGTCCTAAAACATAACAAGTCTTAGAGTTCAAAATTTATTTCAAATATAGCAAACTTATAATTATAAAAGGTATTTTTATCTCTAAAGTACTCATACTACTCTAGACTTGATTACTCTATCAAACAACTTCTAGACCCGTACTCCCCCACCCTAAGGAGGTTAATATGATTTTCTTGCTCTCTTCTTAATACATGTTTCTAAACGTAAAACTTACTCCATTACGAGACATAGAGAGTATATTTTTTCCTTTTTGTTCTTGAGAGGGTTTATGATGTGAACTTGGGTGTTCCAATTTTTTTGAGAGGAGGATAAGTCGATTTTACTAGAGAGATGTTGGCGATCCAACTACAACAATCTAGGGATGTTGTGTCTTATCAATCGTTACACCAACTCCAGAGGAGGTCACAACTCGATGGAGACATGACCAGCCCAACCACGAGTGTAATTCCTGCAAGCAATCGAGAACTAGCAAGAACAAGATGAACAAGCATTGGTAGAGTTCTATAACGTGTATCTGGTAAACTAGATGATCACATGATTATACGCAAAGTAGTGAGGCTAAACTTCAATCTAAACAAAACTCCTCTGAAAAGTGGTGGCTAGGGGGTATTTAAGATCCTAGGGATGTGTAGAGGTCATCCAAAGAGAACCCTAGATGAATACAACTCGGTTACAAGGCCCATGGCCTTTGGACTGAATAAGTAACACACATTTTTTGGCCTTCGGACTGAATAAGTAACACATATTTTTTGGTGATTGCGATCGGCTCGGATAGAATCTGGAGGTGTAGCTAGATCCGTTGGAAAAAGGACTTCTCAATCTTTCCAAAAAGTCCAAGATCATCCAAATTGGAGCTTCCATGTAAAACTTATGCACATTTTAATCTGGTGTTGTCCCGGTAGTCCGAGTCTGAGTCTAAGACATGTAAAACTTTATCTCCACTTTCTCTTGGGCCTTGGCACAAAAGTAATGTCCCAAACTTGTATATTATTTTTGGATGGCCTTTACTTGGTCCCTAATAAACTTCCATGATATTCAATTCCCTTGATGTGCTCTCAACATGTCACTTGATCCATGTAAGTATATCTATAATTAAATAACAATGCATTTCATGGTGTAGCATACTTGGTTCAGATAAATAAGATGTAAATCTAATATAGAATGTATGCACATTGGGTTGTTTATTATAAAACATACGCATGTTCATATCCCAACCTGTAATATCCTCATCATTCTCTCCTTCTTGGCTGCAAACCGTCATCGTTTTGTTCTTGTATTCGCTGTCATTGTAGCTCCTAGCAAAACATATATCATGGTGCAATATCACTTGTTCTTTTGTTATATTGATAGTAAGAGGAAACCAACTGACCATAGAATTTTGTTGCTAAGTGAGTGAAGTGTTAGAAATTAGGGGTCTTAGGATCGTTAGGGCTAGGACTAGCAGGGCACTTAGGGTTACCTTTTGGGTTGCTCAGAGATTAGGAAGATGCCATGGCCGGTGCTATGGCGTCGAGGTCCGACGAACGGCGGCAGCGAGAAGGGTTAGGAAGCCTTTCCGTTGCTTCGGAACTTCTGTTAGAAAGGTTTGGGACTTAGGGTTTAGGAGAGGCAGAGGAGATGGTCGAACGCAGCAGCCTCTGCATAGATTCCGCCTCTCTTATGTAGTGCCACACAACAGGGGCCTCTAACAGATGTCTGTTGGGTGCTCCCGATCAATGCGCTAGATGAATCAGACGCATGTGCATGGCCTATGCGCATGCGGGGAGGAGAGGGACTTAGTCCCCCTCTCCTGCTGGGAGATCTGTAGCTAACATTCTCCTCCAGATCTCTACTTAGTTCTTAACCTGTACTTAATGTTGGCGCAAATGTTACGCCAACAGGTTCTCTGTAATCAAGAATGGACAAACAGGGAGTTTGTGCTTTAGGATCACTTTGAGCCTCCGAAATGGATAATAGCTCAAATGGTCCGAATAAGTGTAGGTGAACAAGTTGTTCTGGATCCCTTTTACAAGGTACAATGGGGGGTATTTATAGGGCAAAAAGCATAAGGAAAAGACCTATTTACCCCTAAATTACAACCGACATAGTAGAGACTATTCGGTATTATAAACAAGGTTATACACGGTAAAGCACTGCAAAGTAGATGGATAAGCTGGACATCCAATCAATCATGTCCTTCTGCTTCGAGGCCTCCATCTTTCCTTCGGAGGGTTCTCTAGGACTTCGCACCGTAGCACCCTCCGGTCGTGGCGACGTATGCTCCGAACAACAGTCCACCAGCTTCGGGGTCCTCACTCAGCCAACGAAGGGTTAATCTTTAAGTCTTGGAAATAGAGTAATTTCCCCCAACAGTAGCCCCTCGAATACGCCTTTCTGTAGTTAACCTGTTTTAGAAAGAAGGCAGTATACGAAAAGAACATTTCTAATTTCAAAGGCTTAAAGAGGACTTGGGGATGCTGTGACTTAGCCCAGGATTTTGGACCCAATACTTTCGAACCTTCGCCTTTGAGTTCTTGATACAGTGGGAACACTCATTGGGAAGGGAACAGTTTCAGGGTGCGAACATCGTGTAGACGGTTCCGAAGTACACACGTCGTGGAGACGGTTCCGGAGAGCGAACGTCGTGGGGCGCCGTTAGAAGTAACCGTTATAGCGCAAGTAGCCGTTACCCTCTGTAAAAAAGGTAACGGTCGATTTTTACAGTGGTTGTGCACCGTTCCAATTACCGGACCCACCTGTCGGTGACGAAAGCCGAACCTGCAATGTGAAATCAACCGAAGAGTAGTACTGGTCGCGTGGTTATAAAAGAGGGAGATGGAGATTAACCGAGATTTTTTACCGCATTCATCACCTGCGATTCACCTTTTCCCCAATCCTCCAAACTCTTGAACACTCGAGCACGATGGCGAGAACTAGCCACACCACCCCTGCAGCGGCCAACACCTTGGCACAGAGGCAGGCGTGGGCCACTTCGGCAGCAGCGGCAATGGCGGGGGCTCCGAGCGGTGCTTGGCCCAAGAATCCTCGGGAGCTCCGTCCGCCCTCCAAGAAGAAGATTGCTCAAAGCTTCATCATCGGCCAATCCTTGAGCACCGCCGAGTCCATTGGAGACGCGGTGGATGGAAGGTTGGGCGCTGGGCTGAGGACTCGAGTCCCCGGGACGGAGTCGACCCCAAGGCCGAGGAGCGGAGAGGTGGTGGTCTTCGAAGCAGGCCTGGGGCTGCCGGCCGTGGACTTTTTGGCAGAGGTGTTGGACTTGTTCCATATCACCCTGCCTCAACTGTCCCCAAACACCATCGCTCGATTGGCTATCTTCGAATGGGCGCTCCGGGCGGAGGGGTGCGAAGGACGCTCCGAAATCTTCGCCGCGACCCACGAAGCCATATGCCAACCGAAGCCACAAGATGGGACAGGGGACTCCAAGGTGACGATAGCCTTCGGCAGCGTCAACTTCCAACTACAGAGGGAGCACGCCCTCCGCTTCCCTGCCAAAGCTATAAATGACAGATGGTACACCAACTTGATACTTCGGTGGTTTTATGCCGAAGTCGGAGAGGACTCCCCCCTCGCTGGTCCTCTCTAGGAGATCTGGTACCGGAAGGAGGCGGACATCTCTCCGAACCCTAGCCTGCTCTCGACGAGGCTAGGGTTGCTTACCTCAGTGGCTCGTCGTATGAGCATGCGCAACTTGGCTGAGGAGTTCGTCGCCCTTCGGATCCCTCCCCTCGGAGCCAACTGGCCGATTGTGTTCCCACAAGCTTCGGAGGGGGACCTCCGCAACTTAGGTAAACCTTCTCCTTGCTGCATCATATTTAAATGAAGAAATCAATTATACTTATATTCTCATACCTTTTTCTTCCAGTGGTGCCTCTGGCATTGGCTCCGGAGGACGTAGTTCGGGCCACCGAACGAGTTCTCAGAGCCCCTTCGGTGGCCGAGAGGAAAAGAAGGTTGGAGCTGGTGGGGAGCTGGGAGCGATCCAACAGAGTGTGGAGAGCTCTCGGCATGGAGCCCCCGGCTCTTCCTGACTTCGCTCCGACCAGAGCAGTTGGCCGTAAGAGGAAAGCCGCTGCCAAGCCCTCCAAAAAGGCCGGCAAACAGCCGCTTCGGAGGAAGAAGGTAGCGAAGCACCCTTCGGAGTTGGCGCCCGCCTCGTCTGTCTCGTCGCCGAGTGCGCAAAGCTCGGCCTCCGAAGAGGTAGAAGACTCCGACGGCCAGACAGCAGTGGCCTTTGAAGCCTACCTCCTGGGTGACGAAGATACAGGGGAAGTTCCTCCTCCTACCTCTGTCGGGGAGGTGGTAAGTGTGACTCCGACTGCTCCTGCTGCGCCCGTCGTCGTTCAGGTGGAGTCGGACTCCCCTACTCCCAACTTGCCCGCACCTGAAGTGGTCCCTGCGGAGGCCGTGGCTCCGATGGAAAATGTTGAGGGCAGGACCTCGGGGGATGACTTCGCCGACATCCTCCAGATGTACGAGGCCTTGGAGGATCTAGCAATCCTTCCCCACGAAGCTCCCAGAGGTTTTTTCCGAAGCTCCTCCCTTTTATACTCAATACCTGCTTGCTGTCTGTGAAAACATGCTTATTGATTTTGTTATTGAAATAGGTACCTCTTCGGGTGTAGATGCTTTGGTGGCGTCCGAAGCCCCTGTGTCTTCGGAGGCTGTCCTCCAAGCGGAACCCTCCACGCCTCTGGAGGCTCCGAATTTGGCGGCGGAGAATGTGTCCTTCGGGGCAGATGACGTGCTTGTCGGGACGGAGTTGGCGACGGAGGTCACTCCTGTAGTGGCCACCTCGACCACCGAGGTCGCCTCCGCCGCTGCGGTTCTGGTCGAAGAGGTGGTTGCCGATGGTCAGGGTACTCCTGCTTCGCCCTCCTTCGTGCCGGGGCAGGGTAAGAGTATTTCTAGCCTCGGCCTTCTTCCTGGCCAGGCCGCATCCTCCGTTGGTAATTCGGAGGACGAGGCCGCAGCGGATGAGGCTCAAGCTCTGTCTTGGCTTCCTCTGCTGGCTCCTTTCCTGGAGCACCGGAGTGGCCTCCGAAGACTTATGAAGCCCCTCACTGAGAGAAGCCAAGACATTGCCAATTCGGAGTTGATCTCCGTCTTGAGCGAGGCCAGGGCTTCGACACTCAACACGGCCCTCGAAAGGGCTGCCCTTCAGGTATAAAAAAGACACCATAGCTACTTCGCATTAGTAGTCATAAATACTTTAGTACTTACTTAGTTCTTTTTGCAGCAATTTGTTCTTGCTAGAGCGGCAGCGACTTCCAACGAGGTCGAAGTTAATCGACTTAAACGGAAGGTCACTACCCTCCAGACGGCTCTTAACGACTCCACCGGGAGATCCCTCAGGCTGGAGGAAGAAGTCTTGGAGGAACGGAGGGCTAGGGCAGCGTTGGACGAAGCCCTCGGAGCCCTCCGTTCGTTTGCCCAGGAGGTCGAGGCCGAGCGCGTTGTCCTTCGAGCGGAGGTTGAAAGGCTTCGCCAAGAGGCCGCTACCTCAAGCGCGCAGCTGGTGGAGCTTCAGGGAGCTCTTAGCCAGGCGAAGGCCCTCAAGAGTTCTTTGATGCTCCGGGTGGCCGAAGTGGGCGCGACTGCTGCGGGCCTGGAAGCAGCGAAGAAGAAGAACTCCAGTACCGCGGATCGTAACTTGGAAGCCCTCCAGGGTACGCTGGAGTACTTCGGCACCATGTGCCCTTCGGTTTCTGCTGCAACCCACGAGCCCCTTGACCAGAAGCTGACGAGGATCCAGGTTGCTTCGTCGTTGATGAAGAACTCCGGTATTCGCTACGAGGAAATCTCCGGTCAGTGTGCTGGTATCGGGGTTCTTCGTCATCTTGAATCCCTTTGGATCCCCCTTGGCTCAGTCGAAGGCTCGTCCCCTGGAGGCTTCGCGGACGACGACTTGCTGCGGCCATCTTCGGAGGTGGCTTCGGACTGGGAAGCCTTCCGGTCGACCTGGAAGACGGATCATAAGGCCGCAGCTAAGGCCTGGATTGACGAGGCCCGTCGGTAGAAGCAAGCGCAGACAAGGCCACCACTTCCTGTTGCGCCAGCCCCTTCGGTTCCTGCTCCGCCGACCGACCCGCAGGTCTAGCCGCTTAGGACTGCTATGTATATGAAGCCTTGTAAACCCTGTTTCTATTAATGAAAACGTTATAAACGGGAACTTGTCTTGGGTGTTCTGCTATTTTTTAGGTTTTGTCATGCCCTTCGAGCCCTGACTTCGAACTTCTGGAAATTACCGACGAGCTCCGAAAGGAGTGGGCAAACCTCGAGGGTTTGAGGCCTTACCGCCGCTCCCGCTTTTCTGTTCCTCGTGGAGACGGGGGGAGATCGCCCTTGAAGTTCGAAGGGACGTCTTAGCTTATATTAAAGAGGAAGAGAAGACGGAGGGGTCCTCGTCTTCCGAACCTGTTGACTGGTCCGACTCAGAGTACCGAGCTGAAGACCCTGTGGAGGCTGACTCCGAAAGGCTCCTGACATGGGCTGAGCTTCAAGAGGAGCAAAGGAAACTGCGAGCTTCGAAGAAAAAGAGAAGTACCCGGACTAAAAGGACGACTTCGGCGGCTTCAAGCTCTGACGGGAAAAGTAGCCGCAGGGGTAGCTCTAGGGGCCGAAAGGGTCTCCGATTTTATTTAGGCTTAGACAAAAATTTCTCTTGATGTATAATTATAATGATTTAATGTGAATGCCCCTGTGGAATGCTTCGAAAGTATGATGTGTGACTCGTACCTTCCGACCCCCTTGTGGGTGGCGGAGCCTTTACCATAGAAAAGGGTTCGCTAGGCACAATGACTGTCCGAACGCCTGCATGCTTCGAACTTATCATTTGCTTTCGAAGACTAAAAATTTGCTCGCTGCCTCTCTTTTTTTTAAAGTCTCTAGACTCTTGTACGGATCCTAACAAGCCGTAGCCTGGAATCCGTAGGTTGGCCACCTTCGGCTCTTTTACAGACACTTCGCACCCGGAGGCCGAGAATCTGTTCTCTTTAATGTCCTTAGACTCTTCTACGGATCCTAACAAGCCGGAGCCTGGAATCCATAGGTTGGCCACCTTCGGCTCTTTTACAGATACTTCGCACCCGGAGGCCGAGAATCTGTTTTCTTTAAAGTCCTTAGACTCTTCTACGGATCCTAACAAGCCGGAGCCTGGAATCCATAGGTTGGCCACCTTCGGCTCTTTTACAGATACTTCGCACCCGGAGGCTGAGAATCTGTTTTCTTTAAAGTCCTTAGACTCTTCTACGGATCCTAACAAGCCGGAGCCTGGAATCCATAGGTTGGCCACCTTCGGCTCTTTTACAGATACTTCGCACCCGGAGGCCGAGAATCTGTTTTCTTTAAAGTCCTTAGACTCTTCTACGGATCCTAACAAGCCGGAGCCTGGAATCCATAGGTTGGCCACCTTCGGCTCTTTTACAGATACTTCGCACCCGGAGGCCGAGAATCTGTTTTCTTTAAAGTCCTTAGACTCTTCTACGAATCCTAACAAGCCGGAGCCTGGAATCCATAGGTTGGCAATGAAGCCTTGGAACCAATGGTTCTAAGGCAGCTGCCTGTGTCTTGAGAAAAATGCTCGGCTCTACAAGCATCTCTATCCTCCTAATGCGTCCAACAGGAGTACGAGATATTCGAAGAGCAAACAAAGTTCGACCCTTATCTTTATTCATAGAAGGGAAATTTTTACAAGTGATTACAAGGGGCCCCCTAAGCAAAATAACGCTTGAGGTGCTCCACATGCCATGCATGCTTCAACTCTTCTCCTTCTAAATTGGCTAATTTAAACGACCCGGGGCATCCTGAGCGTAAGATAACATATGGTCCTTCCCATTTGTTTCCTAGCTTCCCCGGGGCTATTACACTGCGCAATACCAGATGACCCGGTTTTAATTCACTTAGCTTTACCTTTGGGTCATACCATGTCTTGGTGTGTTTGTGGTATTTAGACAGGTTCGCGACAGCACGAAGCCTTGTTTCTTCTGACAAATCCAGGGAAGTGCTCCGGTCACTTTCATCTCCAGGCTGTACTACGCGAAGCGATCCCCCTCTGAGCTCCGTAGGAGTCATGGCCTCATCTCCGAAGAGTAATCTAAACGGTGTGAACCCCGTTGACCTGGTCTGAGTGGTTCGAATGGACCACAAGATTTTGGGGAGCTCTTCGACCCACAGCCCCTTGGCCAATCCAACAATTCGGCAATTCAACCCGGAAAGGATGTTCCCGTTGGCTCGCTCAACAGCTCCGTTGGACTGTGGATGCCGTACTGCTGCGAAGCACAACTTAATGCCCAATTCTTCACAAAATGTTTGGAAGGTATCAGCTTCGAACTGGGTTCCATTATCCACCGTCAATTCTCTTGGAACTACGAACCTGCATATGATATTTTGCCAAAAAATCGTTGCACATTCTTCGAGGTGATAGATGTTAGCGGCTCCGCCTCAACCCATTTTGAGAAATATTCGATTGCCACCACCGCGAATTTCAAGCCACCTTTTGCCACTGGGAAAGGGCCTATGAGGTCCATGCCCCATCTAGCCATTGGCCATACTAGGGCAATAACTTGAAGCTGAGCTGGCGGGCAATGGCTCCATCTGCCCATCCACTGGCAGCCTTGGCATGTTCGAACTAGCTCTTCCACGTCTCTTACTATTGTTGGCCAATAAAACCCTTGCCGAAGCGTCTTGCCTGCTAGCGCTCGAGGAGCTAAATGACCTCCGCATAGCCCTTCGTGGATGCCCCGAAGTATGTCTTGACCTTCGAGCTTTGAGATGCATCGAAGTAGGGGTGAACACACTCTGGCCTTGTATAGTACTTCATCAATAAGTTTGTAATTTCGAGCTCTTGCTTGCAACCTTCGAGTTTTTGGGCCTTCAGGAGGGTCCATGGTACTTTGCAATATGCTTATTATCGGGGCCCGCCAATCTGTTGTTGGAATGCACATTACTTCTGATGAGGGTATTTGGTCAGCCGCTGGCTGCTCTAGCTCTTCATAGAAAGCACCCTCTGGGAGGTCCACCGCTCCTGCTGCAGCCTTTGCAAGAATATCTGCAAGTTGATTCTCTGACCGAGGGATGCTTCGAACTGTAAACCCTTTGAATGCTGCTTCGGCCTTGCGGATTTCTTCAAGGTATTGCGCAAGATGTGGGTTTTTTGCTTGAAAGCTTTTGTCAATATGCCCCGCGACGACTTGGGAGTCTGTCTTGATCACTATTCTTGTAGCTCCGAGCGCTTTAGCCTTTCGGAGGCCTAGCAAGATTCCTTCATACTCGACAATGTTATTAGTGGTTCTGAAGTTGAGCCTTGCGGAATACATGGCCTTTTGCCCTGATGGTGACAAGATGACGGCCCCTGCTCCGGCACTTGATGCTTGGTAAGCTCCGTCAGAGAATATTGTCCAAAAACCTTTGGAGGGTTCTTCCGGGCTCCAGATTGCAGATGGAGTCCATTCTGCTACGAAATCTGCTATAATTTGAGATTTAACAGCTGTCCTCGCCGTGAAGGAGATTTCGAAGGGTGCCAGCTCGACTGCCTATTTTCCAATCCTGCCTGTGGAATCTTTGTTTCGGAGCATATCCCCAAGAGGATACGACGTAGGGACGATCAGGTTATGTGCCAAGAAATAATGCCTTAGCTTCCGCGAGGCCATTACGAGGGCATAAGAAAACTTCTCGAGCTCGGAGTATCTGACTTTAGCTCCGGATAATGCCTCCGACACAAAATATACTGGGTTCTGGACTAGCTTTCCTTTAAGCTCAACTTCCCGGACTAGTACTGCGCTCACTGCTGAATTTGTTGCTGCAAGATAAAGGAGCAATGTTTCTTCTGGGAGGGGAACTGTCAAAATTGATAACCTTCCGAGGTATTCTTTTATATCATCGAAGCTCTTTTGACACTCCGATGTCCATTGAAAGCTTTCGGACCCCTTTAGTGCTTTGAAAATTGGGAGGCTCCGCTCTGCTGACCTGGCCAGGAACCTGCTAAGAGCTGCAAGTCTCCCTGCTAATTTTTGAACCTGCTTCAAATTCTCTGGTGGAGCCATCCTTTGCAGTGCACTTATCTATGTTGGGCTAGCTTCGATTCCCCTGCTCGAAACTAAGTACCCTAGCAGTTTTCCTGCTTGTGCTCCGAATATACATTTTTCTGGATTGAGGCGTACTCCACATGCTCGGAGGCTCTCAAATGTTTCAGCTAGATCTAGGCTATGCTGGTGTTTTTGAGCACTCTTTATTACAATATCATCCATATAGGCTTCGACATTCCGGCCTATCTGATGACCTAGAGCCTTAGCTATTAAACGAGAAAAGGTAGCTCCAGCATTCTGCAGCCCAAAAGGCATTCTTACATAACAGAATACTCCGGAAGGAGTTATAAAGCTTGTCTTGGCTTCGTCTTCGCGTTTTAGCCATACTTGATGATATCCGGAGTATGCGTCGAGGAAACTTAGCAATTCGGACCCAGCTGTGGAATCTACAAACTGATCTATTTGGGGCATCGGGTAGGGGTCTCGCGGGCATGCTTTATTTAATGAAGTGAAATCAATACACATGCGCCATTTGTTCGAGTCCTTCTTCCTTACAAAAACAGGGTTAGCCAACCACTCAGTATGGGCTACCTCCCTGATGATGCCAGCCCTTAACAATTTTTCTACTTCGGTCTTGGCTAGGCTTGCTCTTTCTGCTGACAACTTGCGGAGCCCCTGGCGCACCGGCTTGGCCTTCGGGTTGACGAGCAGACTATGCTCGATGATGCTTCGATCGACCCCGGTGATGTCTTCGTCAGTCCAAGCAAATATGTCTAGATTTTTCCTGATGACTTCTTCTAACGAGGCGGTTATTTCTAGAGATAGCCCTTTGCCGAATTTTACTCGGTATTCTTTGCCATCTTCTGAGATTATTCTTGTCTCAACCTCGCCCTCTGGGCTCGGCTTGAGCGAAGGTCCCTTCGGAGGGTTCAAGGCCTCCGGTATTTCTTTGCCGCTTTCCGCCACATTATGCACTTGTCGGGGGTCCAATGGCTGCCCATGGCCATACTCCGTCCTCCTGGCTACAGCCTGGTCTCCTGAAATAGTAAGCACTCCACCTTGCGTGGGCATTTTGAGACAAAGGTAATTATGATGAGCTATAGCCCCGAACTGGTTCAACATCCCTCGACCGAAGATAGCATTGTAAGCGTATGGGGCATCAACCACATCGAAGATCACCTCTTCTACTCGGGCCAAAGGCACCTCTCTGAAGGCAACCTCGAGGCCTATTTGGCCGAGGGCATCGAGAGGTGGTCCTGAGAACCCTTGAAGCGGCTGGGCTGCTGGAAGTAGATGCTTCCGAGGTATGCACATCTGGTCGAAGGTTTGGACGAAGAGTATGTCTGCGGAGCTCCCGCCATCTACCAGGATCCTTCGAACGTCTGCTCCTGCTATATCAGCAGAGATGACTAATGGGTCAGCATGGGGGAACTTCACCCCCGCCGCATCACTGGCTGTGAATGAGATGGGCACACGGGACCATTCTGGCATCCCTTCGGCGGAACTCGAGGTCCCAATGTGTCCGACCTCGCGGACGTACTCGCGGCGCTGTCTCTTGGACATGCTTCCGAGGGTCCCCCCTCCTGAGATGGGCAGGACCACCCTCTTGCCGCGGTCTTGCGGGTCTTCTTGCTTTGGTGGTGGCATAATACTGGCCACCGGTAGCCGCATGGGTGCTTCGAGGGCACCGACTCGGGCCATAGTTTGAACAGGCTCCGAGCGTGCCGACGGTGGGGCTCGATCCGAAGTACCCCGCCCGGTATTTCGCTCAAGGTAGTCGCCCCGAAGGGCCAATACTGCCTTGCAATCCTTCGTGTCATGGCTTCTATTGTCACCATGCACACAACAGAAAAAACTCTGGCGCCTGCCAGGCATCCTTTCTTGAGGCTTTGGTGGCCCAGCCTTGAAATTTTTCACCTACTGGAAATTGGCAGGTGCCTTCGAGGCTGAAGGTGCAATGTTTAGCACCTCCGAGCAGAAATGCTTCTTGCCCCGCTTGTACTCTTTGAAGCGGTTGTCTTGTGGAGGTTGCAGAGTAGCGGAGGCTTCGGGCTCCCTTTTGACTTCTCGGAGGGTGGGCAATGGTGCTTCAGCTCGCCAAAGACATCCTTCCTCCGCCTTGGCATACTGTTCGAAGTATGCCATGAGCTGTGCCACAGACGTCACCGGCTTCCAATGGAGTTTGCTGAGGAGGTCGGCGTTTAGCACCCCTTCGCGGGCAGCATCAACTACCGAGGAGGTAGACAGGCCCTTGATCTGTGACTTGGTGTGGGCGAAGCGCGTGAAGTATTCCCGGAGGGTTTCTCCCACCCGCTGCTTTACCTGAAACAAACTTCCTGTGGACATCGGGGCCACGAAGGTGCCTTGGAAGTTGCTCACAAATTTCTTTTTTAGCTGCTCCCATGAACTGATCGACCCTGGCTTTAGGGACCAGAACCAGCGGAGTGCCACGCCTTCGAGAGCGAGGGGGAAGCATTTTGCCATGGTGCTTCGCACCCCTCCGCTTGCTTCTATTGCCAGGGCGTAAGAGCGGGCGAACTCTCCGGGGTCCGACCCCCCGGAGTACTTGTGCAGCTTCGAGGCCTTGAATCTGGGGTCGAAAGGAACTCTCTGCAGATCCGAGTGTAACGGATACTCGTTATCGAAGGATGCATTCTCGGCTTCATCCGGGACTTGGATAACTTCTGGGGGATTGTGGGTTCCATCGTCTTGAGGCCCTCCTGGAGTCTCGGTGGAAGCTTGAGTGCGGAGGCGATCGGAGGCCTCTTGCCTCCACCTGGATACCTCCTCCCGAAGCCTGGCTAGCTGCGTAGCCTCGGTTTCGGGAGGGCCTTCGTCTTTGTCGGAGGGCACTTCTGGATCCCGGCTAGCTGCGTAGTCGGTCTGAAGCATCGTAGGAGGAGCCAGAGGGCCCCGGGGCGCTCGACGCCCAGTGGTCTCGGTAGGGATCGCCGGATTAGCTGAGGGTCCGGCTCCATTGGTCCGAGGGGACCTTCGAAGGGGACCCGAAGCCTGGCTACGCTTCAGAGGCATAGCTAGCCGCGAAGATGTTTTGGAGATGGAGGACTTCGAACGACTCGAGGGGTCGAGAGAAGGCCCTCGAGTTGCACTAGGAAGCCCTTAACTGAAGGGTGCGCGGAGTCTTGGGACCCCGAGGCTCCCTCCGTAAGTGTTCTTCGGAGTGCATTCAGCAGTAGAGAACAAGCTTTTAGAACTTGGTTCCCCACGGACGGCGCCAACTGTTGGCGCAAATGTTACGCCAACAGGTTCTCTGTAATCAAGAACGGACAAACAGGGAGTTTGTGCTTTAGGATCACTTTGAGCCTCCGAAATGGATAATAGCTCAAATGGTCCGAATAAGTGTAGGTGAACAAGTTGTTCTGGATCCCTTTTACAAGGTACAATGGGGGTATTTATAGGGCAAAAAGCATAAGGAAAAGACCTATTTACCCCTAAATTACAACCGACATAGTAGAGACTATTCGGTATTATAAACAAGGTTATACACGGTAAAGCACTGCAAAGTAGATGGATAAGCTGGACATCCAATCAATCATGTCCTTCTGCTTCGAGGCCTCCATCTTTCCTTCGGAGGGTTCTCTAGGACTTCGCACCGTAGCACCCTCCGGTCGTGGCGACGTATGCTCCGAACAACAGTCCACCAGCTTCGGGGTCCTCACTCAGCCAACGAAGGGTTAATCTTTAAGTCTTGGAAATAGAGTAATTTCCCCCAACAGTAGCCCCTCGAATACGCCTTTCTGTAGTTAACCTGTTTTAGAAAGAAGGCAGTATATGAAAAGAACATTTCTAATTTCAAAGGCTTAAAGAGGACTTGGGGATGTTGTGACTTAGCCCAGGATTTTGGACCCAATACTTTCGAACCTTCGCCTTTGAGTTCTTGATACAATGGGAACACTCATTGGGAAGGGAACGGTTTCAGGGTGCGAACATCGTGTAGACGGTTCCGAAGTACACACGTCGTGGAGACGGTTCCAGAGAGCGAACGTCGTGGGGCGCCGTTAGAAGTAACCGTTACAGCGCAGGTAGCCGTTACCCTCTGTAAAAAAGGTAACAGTCGATTTTTACAGTGGTTGTGTGCCGTTCCAATTATCGGACCCACCTGTCGGTGATGAAAGCCGAACCTGCAATGTGAAATCAACCGAAGAGTAGTACTGGTCGCGTGGTTATAAAAGAGGGAGATGGAGATTAACCAAGATTTTTTACCTTATTCATCACCTGCGATTCACCTTTTCCCCAATCCTCCAAACTCTTGAACACTCGAGCACGATGGCGAGAACTAGCCACACCACCCCTGCAGCGGCCAACACCTTGGCGTAGAGGCAGGCGTGGGCCACTTCGGCAGCAGCGGCAATGGCGGGGGCTCCGAGCGGTGCTTGGCCCAAGAATCCCCGGGCGCTCCGTCCGCCCTCCAAGAAGAAGATTGCTCAAAGCTTCATCATCGGCCAATCCTTGAGCACCGCCGAGTCCATTGAAGAAGCGGTGGATGGAAGGTTGGGCGCTGGGCTGAGGACTCGAGTCCCCGGGATGGAGTCGACCCCAAGGCCGAGGAGCGGAGAGGTGGTGGTCTTCGAAGCATTCTTCGAAGCAGGCCTAGGGCTGCCGGCCGTGGACTTTTTGGCAGAGGTGTTGGACTTGTTCCATATCACCCTGCCTCAACTGTCCCCAAACGCCATCGCTCGATTGGCTATCTTCGAATGGGCGCTCCGGGCGGAGGGGTGCGAAGGATGCTCCGAAATCTTCGCCGCGACCCACGAAGCCATATGCCAACCGAAGCCACAAGACGGGCCAGGGGACTCCAAGGTGACGATAGCCTTCGGCAGCGTCAACTTCCAACTGCGGAGGGAGCATGCCCTCCGCTTCCCTGCCAAAGCTATAAACGACAGATGGTACGACAGATGGCGTCGAGGTCCGACGAACGGCGGCAGCGAGAAGGGTTAGGAAGCCTTTCCGTTGCTTCGGAACTTCTGTTAGAAAGGTTTGGGACTTAGGGTTTAGGAGAGGCAGAGGAGATGGTCGAACGCAGCAGCCTCTGCATAGATTCCGCCTCTCTTATGTAGTGCCACACAACAGGGGCCTCTAACAGATGTCTGTTGGGTGCTCCCGATCAATGCGCTAGATGAATCAGGCGCATGTGCATGGCCTATGCGCATGCGGGGAGGAGAGGGACTTAGTCCCCCTCTCCTGCTAGGAGATCTGTAGCTAACATTCTCCTCCAGATCTCTACTTAGTTCTTAACCTGTACTTAACATAATATCTGTTTCGTTATAGATAAATGCATCGAGCACGCTGCATCACAATAGTTAGTTACGTACTACGTGACTCAACGACTATAATACACCTTTCCATTCTGAAACATAATCTTAACTTATTTTGGACCCCCTTATAAATCCATAGATCATAGGCTTATCTTAAACCCATTGTCGACTAAGTGTTCTCTGAACACAGTGGGAGGTAAGTCTTTTGTGAGCGGCTCCGCAAGCATTTGTTTGGTACTTATATGCTCTAGACTTATAGTTTGATCTTAGATTTTCTCCTTAACAATATAACACTTAACGTAAATGTGTTTGGCGGCAACATACTTCTTGTTGTTATAGGAGAACTATATTGTTGACTCATTGTCACAGTATTAACTTAAGTGATATTTTAACACTGTCGACCACTCTTAAAACCAGAAATAAATTTCTTAAAACATAGTGCCTATCTGGTGGCCTCATAACATGCTACAAACTCGCCATACATCGTGGAAGATGCCTTCGCAGTTTGTTTGGAGCTTTTCCATGACATAGTTCCCTTTGCGAGTGTGAATATATAACTTAATGTGGACTACCTAGTATCCACACATCCCGCAAAGTCTTAATCTGAATAACATGTTATCGCTAGGTTATTTAATATTTCATACGTTAACATGAGGCCTTTGTGCCTTATATATCTCAAGGCTTTCTTAATTTAATCCAGTGATCTATTTCTAGACTTTCTAATGTCTGCCAAGAATCCCGGTGACATAAACTAAGTCAGGGTGAGTACATAATTGAGCATACATTGGCTTCCGACAATAGAAGCACATGGAACCAATCTCATTTGATCAGTCTCATATTGGTTCCTAGGATACTAAAAGTTCCCAACTTATCACCCTTGGCTATTGGATCAGGTGATAGCTTATATGCATGCATAATATATAATTTCTTAGTATCTTTTCTAAGTATGCATTCTGCAATAATCTTAATACCCCCTTAATGATATCTTAGAGAGTCTCTAATCCTAACAAATAGGAAAACTTCTCCAAGATACTTAATGTCAAAATGAGAGGACAAAATTTTTTAGTATCTGATAGTAGATTGACATCACTACTTGTAAGTAGAATGTCATCCACATACAAGACTAGGAAAATAAATTTTCCATTCTTGAACTTAGCATAAATGCAATTGTCCTCTTCATTCTCCTTAAAACTCAAAATTTTCTAATAGTCTAATTAAATTTCAGGTGCCCTTACTTACAACTTATTTAAGTCCATAAATGAACTTAGATAAATCGGCATGCCATATAGACATTCTCATTTAAAAACTTATCGAAAATATCGTCTTTACATCAATTTGAGGCAATTCTAAGTCATTATATGCCTTAGTGATTCTTAAAGAATCCTTAGATAAGACATGCAAAAAATGTCTCACTTAATCTACTTCTTATCTGAGGTGGCACATTACTTACTAAGTTAGAGGGGTGTTCTTTTACTTCTTCATTGGCATCATCTAGAAATGCAGATTCCTAAATAACATGAGCTTCATGAAAAATAGATGTCGTTAATGAAGGTCCAAACTCAAACGTTGGACAAAAGACACTACCACACGTACAAGAAAATTTCTCTTGAATCATAGGAGTGGGTTCAGTAACCTACTTCTCTTCAAGACTAATTTCTCTAAGTACCGTGCTCCCCCTAATTACAACATCTTATAAAAAATGCATGTTTCGTTTTTTCAAACTTAGTATGTCTGTTAGGACATTGAAAAACGAGATCACTTAGACTTATCTTTGTAGCCAATAAAACGACAACTTACTGTCTTAGGACTTTAACTTATTAATATTTGGGTTAAAACTATAGCCTCAATAGGACGACATCTCCATATTCTAAAATAATTTAGAAAAGGGTTATCGTCTAGTCCATAATTCTTATGGTGTTTTGGGCACCGACTTATTAGGGACCCAATTAAGAATATGAATGGTGGTTTTTAATACCTCCATCCACAAATTAATCGGTAGAGTGGAATAACTTACCATACTACTCACTATGTCCACTAAGGTGTGATCGCATCTTTTAGTCACTCTATTTTGCTGAGGTCCACCCGGTATAAAATACTGGGCTACTATGCCATTTTCTATAGAACCTTGCAAAAAGGTCCAAGAAATTGGCCATATGAGGTATATTAACCGTAGTATGGTCAGATCTTACTCTTTTAATCTTTAGATCATGCTGATTTAAGATTCAGCCTTAAAACATATTAAATTTATCCAGAGCTTCTCATGATCTGATCGCTCTTTAATTGGATAAATATCGCGTGAATGATCATATGTAAATGTTATGAATAAATCATAACCATCCACAGACATTTCAGGAAATAAATCACACAAGTCTTTGTGAACTTAATTAAACAACTTAATTAAACTTAGTCGTGGTAACTTTATCAATTAATTCTAAATCACCGTTGGGCAGAATTATAATCAATTAAACTTAACCATAGTAACTTTATCACCAACGTTGGTCATGAGATAAAAATTACTACAGCAATAAAACTTAAAAATTACTACAATAACAAAATTATACTCAGTTTCTAAAATTCATGCGCTTCATTTCACGTCTTTCTTACAGCAATTTGATATATCTGTCTTAATGCAATATTTGCATAAAACTTAGTCTGAAGAAGCTTAAAATGAAAACTTAAAGCGGAAGAATTGACTGACGTTCAATCCTCCCCTCGAAATATGGCCTAGAAGATAGTGCCAAAATTTCAAAAAATATGTCATCAATTCTTAATGCTCTTATCCTTATTCTCAAAAGACAAAATCATTCTGAGAAAATAAAAAAAGTTTGTCATGCTCAAAAATAAGACTAATGACTTTATTTCTAAGTGCAAAAATTCAGCTATTACCATTCTTGTTCATCCAATTTCGGAACTCCACATATTCCTTCATGTGGTGTTCCTCCTTACAATGTCTGTATATGTCCTTCAGGATATCATGTTCCTTTATATGAGTTTATAAGAGGAGTCCTTAGCATCATTAGAACAAGTCTTATAATGCTTCTTCCCCTTTATTTATGTTGCATATTATGACCTAAATCACTGTGTGCTTTCATAATTCTTATACATTATAACAGACATAATATGACACATGAAAATTTAATGTTGGTCAAAATCAACATGTGACATACTTAAAGAGCGAATTAATTTTACATCACCGTTGAGAAGAAATAGAATCAATTCCACTGAACCAAGGTAATTTCAGCACCAACGTTGGTCAGCAGATAAAATTACTATGTTAACAAAAATACAACATTTATAATGCCAAATTGAATTATCTCATTGGTTCAAATTTAATCGACAGAATAAACATTACTTTAATGACAGGATGAACATGGTACTAATTTTAAACAGTATATGCACAATGAAAGACTTAATCATAATTGATACACTGCTTAAACATTAATGAAATTCTAAATTTACAACATGATACTAATTTTAAACAGTGTACACGCAACGGAAGTCTTAATCATAATTGATACACTGCTTAAACAGTAATAAAATTATGAATTTAAAACTGAAACAAAATTATAAACAAATATTTTTCAATTAAATATAGCCATTGGACTAAATTTAATAAAGAAAATAACATGAAAATACTTAAAAATAATGAAAATTCAGAATAAAATTACTGAGTTTGTACAAAAATTATACAAAATTTTCCCTGCAGATAACTTATTTTTATCTTAATTTTTAGGAATTTTTCTGAATTTTTAGAAAATACTTAAATGGAAAAATAATTCATAAAATCATGAAAAATCATAAAATAAATTTGACCTGCTACTGTGCAAATAAACAGGCCATACATAAATTTTGGCCCGGCCCAACTCCCCTTCGTCATGCGCCCGCGCACCCAGGCCGCAACCTGGGCCTAGGCCGCAAAATCCCCTTCCCGCCTAGGCTAAATTCGCCCCAATTAACGCTGGTCGTCGGATCAGATCCTCACCTGAGTCCTCCGCTCACCCGAGGGTGAGCGAGGCTCCGTCGAGGTAGACAGCGGTGGTGTTGTTCGCCCGACACGAGGACGAAGACGATGACCGTCGGCGAGCAGCGGCGACCCAGCCCTCCTTCCCGACCTCTAACAAGCGGCAGTGACGGTGCCGACGTGAGGTAAGTTCCTCGTGCCCTAGGCTTAGATCCAGTTAGGGTTAGGGTTTTAAAACCCTAGCCCTTACAATTTCACCCTCTTTTTTTGTTTCTTCTCTATTCTTCTTCGGCAAAACTGAATCCACTAAGGATTCCTTACCTTGGGGTTAGGGTTAGGGCTTCAGGAACCCTAATCCTTAATAAAATTTTTTGTTTTGATTTCTTAGGGTTATGTTGATGGATCAATAGAGGGGAAATCTCAGTGTGGTGCTGGCGTAGGCTCAAGGGAGCCCGACGCCACCCTAAACTCTAACTAGCCTACCTTACAACAACTAGTGCTATGATACCATTGTTAGAAATTAGGGGTCTTAGGATCACTAGGGCTAGGACTAGCAGGGCGCTTAGGGTTACCTTTTAGGTTGCTCGGAGATGAGGAAGACACCATGGCCGGTGTTGTGGCGTCGAGGTCCGGCGAACAGCAGTGGCGATAATGGTTAGGAAGCCTTCTCGTTGCTTCGACACTTATGTTAGATCGGTTTGGGACTTAGGGTTTGGGAGAGGAAGAGGAGATGGTCGAACGCAGCAACCTCTGCATAGAGTCCGCCTCTCCCTTATGTAGTGTCATCCAACAGGGGGCCCCTAACAGATTTATGTTGGGCGCTCCCGATCAACGCGCTAGATGAATCAAGCGCATGTGCATGGCCTATGCGCATGTGGGGAGGAGAGGGACTTAGTCCCCCTCTCCTCTCGGGATATCTGTAGCTAACATGAAGAACCACCCTTGATAAAAGGAGACGAAATTGTGGTGTTGTTGAACAGTTCAACACACTCTCCTTCTTGAAAACAAACACGTGAATTTATTTTAAAACAAGAGACTCTCGAGATAATAGGAGTAGTTAAAACACCTTGCTCTAGATTATTATTTTTAGGTTTTACATGCAATTTCAAATTTGAACATATGTAAACTCTATGCACAGAGTATACTCCTTTATCATTATATTTGCCAATTACATGAAAAGTGATATGAGCAGGACATGGCAAGTCAGTTTTGGTGAATAAATTCTCATTAAAGCACTAAGTTCATAAAGAACATCAAATTCAATATAACCCAAAGTATGGAAAGAAGATAACAATTTATGTTCTTTCTTTTTCACTAGCAATGTGAACAACATGTATCAAATAACTTAAAGGTTCATCAGTAAAATTAACATGTTCATTCACTAGTTGTGGGATAGATATAAGTCAAGCATTGCACAACTCTTCTTTATCACAAGTAATAGCATCAAAATCATCTTGTGACAAAAGAGTTTCAGAAATAGGTTTCACTAATGATTGCTCTAAGTTAGCATGATAAGTGGACAAATATGGTTCAGAATAAGCATACTCACCTTGGTTCATCTCATTATTACCTTTAGCATCTTCAAAAACAAATGGGGCGTCTACCTGCTCAAGTGATGGAATCAGCATAGTCAGCATCTTATTTTCCTCATTTAGGCTTGTGCAATGAACCTCCTACAAAACTTTAGTAATAGGAGGTACAAGGGATTGCTTTTTCTTTGATTTCATATCATCTTTGCATAAAAAATTGAACATTCAGAAGCTTCATCATCAAATAATTCACTCTGCTCTTGTTTTCTATCATTGCACATCCACTCAAGCAAAATCTGACTCTCAAATTGCAAACAAGCAAAAACAATTGGCATAAATAATTATATATGGTATTAGCTAGCAAAACTTGTATTTCAAAATTAAGCCCTTTCAAAAATATAGTCATTATTTCTTTATGGCATTCTTCCAAACGTGATACATGATGTAGATTTTAAATTCATGGTAGTACTCTCTAACGATACTATTAGCTTGTTTCAATTTATCTATTTTTTACGAAGAGCGCACTTTTAATAAGAAAACATAAATTTCCTTCTCATCATTATTTGCATTCATGACAAGTTCTAGGTCTGTTGTCCATATAAGTCCACCAAAAAGATGCAGAACTGTTAAATATTTTCTAGCATCCCTAAGCATTTGAGCATTAGAAAAATCATATTTATCAAATTCTTTATCTATTGCTAGATCCTAATTAACATATTCTTCAGAATCATACTTACCATTGAAAAAAGGTAAACATGCTTCTACTTTTGCTAGAGAATATAATATATCAGATCATTCATGTTGAGCTATCTCCATATGGTAAATATGACTAGGAAGACATAAAAGCTCTTACAAGTTCTTACCAAACATATTGGTCTTGGTCCTGGTCATCTCCTCGCATGGTTTAGCAGACAAAGAACAAAGACAAAAAAATAGATTGTAGCGGTTAGCACAAAATAGTAAGAAAGATCTACAACTAATGGGAAAGTGGTGCTATCTAGTCGCTCACTCACAACCTTGTGCAAACAAGCTCTTACCAATTCCCACCTTTCTCAACAAGGGGGTTTAGTAGAAAAAAAACAAAGACAAAAACTAGATTGTAGCGGTTAGCACAAAATAGTAAGAAAGATCTACAACTAATGGGAAAGTGGTCCGATCTAATCGCTCACTCACAAACTTGTGCAAACAAGTTGTTACCAATTATCACCTTGCTCAACAAGAGGTGTCAACAACCGTCAGAGTGGATAACCCCTAGAAGAAGGTGTAACGATTCTTTGTTGCAAGCCCTGTATGTGGAGCTATTTGTAGGCTTAAATATGTAGCAAGGAATACTAGAACCACATTAGCATAAGTAAATTGAGTAATTGTTCAAGGTTGGTATTATGCTGGTCTTAGGTTAGGACATACTAGAGACGCGAGCCTAAACACAAACGATACTACCAAACCAACAAAGATAGAACTAGCTTTCCTCCTCTTTTCTCACAAGTTTTCTTTCTTCACTTTTTCTCTCTTTTTTTTCTTTTTTTCTCTTTTTTCAAGAACAACAATTGACAATGTTTTAGTAGTATACACCAAAACTCACTCCATGACTACCGAACTTTGTATGATCTAAATCAAATTATAAATGATCGAATATCAAGATGACTCTAAAAAGAAAATTAAAGATGTTGTTGTAAGATTTCAAAAAAGTATCAAATCTCTCCAATCTGAGTTGGCATGTGCGAGATATGAAATTTTTGTTAACAATTGCATAGCCTATCCGAAATCTACTCGATTTCCAATAAACCGATTCAATCCTATTTTGATCTGTACTCAAAAACTAAGGCATAAAAACACCCTCAACACTTGATAAACAAAACAAACATGGTGGTAAAAAATGATAAGAACTCGACACTCTAAACAAACTAAACAATAATAACAACAACTTGACACAACGATGCAACCAACAACCAGAACTAAGTAGTACTAGTAAAAGGCACAAATTGGTCTCGAATGAAGGGGAAACTAATATATATATATATTTGGCTCTTTTTTGGACTGTAGGAAAAATATGATATATAGATCTCTCACCGAGCAACGAAAGCTCTAATACCACTAAATGTGAACTTGGGTGTCCTGATCTTTCGGTGAAAGGAGGATAAGTCAATTTTACTAGAGCGACGTTGGCAATCCAACTACAACCTTCCAAGGACATTGCACCTTTGTAATCATTACACCAACTCCAGAGGAAGTCTCAACTCGATGGAAGAATGACCAGACTAACCACGAGGGTAATTCCTACAAGTAATCAAGAACTAGCAAAAACAAGATGAACAAGCACTCGTGGAGTTCTGTAACATGTATCTGGTGAAATAGACGATCACGTGATTACACGGTAAAGTAGAGAGGCTAAACTTTGATCTAAACAAAACTCCTTTTAAAAGTAGCGGTCAGGAGGTATTTAAGAGGCTAGGGACATGTGGGTGTCATACAAAGAGAACCCTAGATAAATACAACTCAGTTACAAGGCCCATGGGCTTTGGACTAAATAAGTAACACGCATTGTTTTGGTGATTGTGATCGGATTGGATATAATATAGAGGTGTAGATAGATCCGTTGGAAAGAGGACTTCTTAATCTTTCCAAGACATCCAAGATCATCTAAATTAGAGATTCCACGTAAAAGTTATGCACATTTTAATCTAATATTGTTCCAACAGTCCGAGTCCGAGTCCAAGACGTGTAAAACTTTATCTGGACCTTCTCTTGGCACAAAAGCAACGTCCTAAACTTCTATATTATATTTGAATGGCCTTGACTTGGTCCCCAATCATCTTTCATGATGTTCTATTCCCTTGATGTGCTCTTAACATATCGCTTGATCCATGTAAGTATTTCTGTAATTTAATAGCAACACATTTCTTGGAGTAGCATACATAGTTCAAATAAATAAAATGTAAATCTAATATAAAATACATGCACCTTGAGTAATTTATTATAAAGCATAAGTAGGGTCATATCCTAGTAATTGTATTTTAATGAGGACAGAAGTTGTGACTTGTGAGGAACAAGTTTTTTCATGGCATATTTCATCCATAAGAAAATTAAAATTTCGTAAGAACATAGTCTAGTATATTTCCAATTGGTTGTGATGATCATAATAAAAGTTTAAAGCTATTCGAATACTCTACCGGCTTAATTACAAGTAAAGGCATACCATCGAGGGATAAAAAGTAGGAAAAAGTATGAATTACACTCTCAAAATATTGTTGAAGTCTGAATAATCCCCTAAATAATTTTACAATCTGAAAAACACCCGCAGTATTACAAAACAGTTTAATTTATACCTTGAAGGGTCGTTTTTGTTAGCGTGGCAAAACCGTGGGCAATTTTGCTGATGTGGCTGCTAACATGGCAATCGTGACTTGACGGATCAATTAAAAAGTTTGAATTATTCCCTCTAACTTTGTATAAAGTCTAAATAATCCCCGAACAAATACAAAATATTAAAAAATTCAGTTCTAAAATTTTTAATAATTCTATTTTATTTTCTGAAAATCTAGAATAGTGTTGAAACCTTTAAAAATTCATGACTAATTCATTTTAACTCTAAATTTGACCATTCAAATTGCATAATTTTTTTATAAAATAAGATCTACACAATAAAAATAATTTTACACATGGTATGAGTGATCTTATATATTATTTGTAATTAATTGTTTTGACATTTATTTTCCAAAGTCCCTAAGGAGCCCGTTTTCATCCAGGAAGATCCTGTTTTTGTTCCTGTGCGGCAAGCCAAGTCATCTAAGTCCATTCTTTGATAGCGAAATAATAAGCATTTATTTTAGAGTGTCGTAGGAAAGGGCAATAACAAGCCCCCTTATTATCAAAAAACTATGTGAATACTATTAATTTTAGTGTAAATTATCCTATCTTTAAAAATATTTTAAACATGACTTATACTTTTGAGTATTTTTTAAAAAATATGGATAAAACAAATAGTCAAACGCTATGTATAAAAGTTAGAAGCATCATGTATTACAAAAAGGAGGGAGTCAAATATCGCTCATGATTTTGCTTACTTGTGCCTCTCGCTAAAAGTTTACTTCCAACATAGTGTTTTATTGCCCCTTCCCGATGACATTCTAGAATAAAAGTTTATTATTATCCATGTCAAAGAATAGACCTAGATAACTTGATTTATTACACAAGAAAAAAATAAGAGCTTCCTTGATTAAAATGGGCTCCTCGGGGATTTTGGAAACTACATGTCAAAGAAATTAATTATAAACAATATATAAGATCATTCATACTAAAAAATAAGAGCTTTCTTGTTTAAAACGGCCTCGTCAGAGATTTTGGAAACGACATGTCAAATAAATTAATTATAAAAAATATAAAAGATCATTAATACTGTGTTTGAAAGTATTTTTATTGTGTGTATATCATTGCCGAAAAATTATGCAAATTGAATAATCAAATTTAGAGTTAAAATGAATTATTTATGAATTTTTAAAGGTTTCAGCAATATTCTAGATTTTCAAAAAACAAAAAAATATTGAAAATTTTAGAACTTAAATTTTAAACATTTTTATTTGTTCGGGTGGTTATTCAGACTTTAGGCAAAGTTGAAGGTGTTGGACCGAAAACGGCGTCTAGAGAGAGGGTGAATGGAAGCTTTTAAAATTTCAGGCTAAAAATAGTCTTCTGTTTTAGTTCTGTCTTCTGCGGAATAGCCTTCGAACACACCCTTCGAAGTTCTGGTTCAAAGTTAGAAGTCAAGAATACTTCGCTTCACCCACAACACCAAAAACTCAACTCTGCTAAGTCATTGCAGGCTCCGCACACTGGGTGCCTTCGAGCAGACTTTGCACTTCACCCTTCACAGGAGTGGGCTACCCTCTGCAGACTTCGACCTAATACTCAGCACTAGTAACAGGTACTAGGCTTTGTATTTCGGAGGTCTAAACTCACACAGAACACACTGCGTTGAGGACTTCGACAAGGGGAGAAACGGGCTTCGAGTTAAGCCACAGATAGTGCTTCGCTAGTAATCAGAGAGGACTAGCCTCCAGTTTACATAGAGCGAACACACACTGAGAACACACACTTCATGAGCACAGATCACTTACACACTTCTCCAAAAACACCCCAGTGCACAAATGCAAACCAAGAAAAAGTGGAGCAGAAAGAAATCAAAACTTGCAGTGCAAAAACAAGCATACAAGTTCAAGCAGTAAATGAAAACAAAATCAAGGTTTCATTGCTTGAACAGGGAACACAAAATGAACTCACAGGTTTGAATACAGAGTGTGTTGTGACTAGCACAGGAGTTCTAAAATGGCTACTCAAAGTGTTACTGTTGCCTAGCTAGCCTCCACTATTTATAGGCACTATTCAGCCCTGTGAATAGACTACTTTACCCCTAGGGTTTACACTGTTTTTGTGTCTCTCAGACAGGGTGGTACAGATGGTAGTCTGTTTATTTGGAGGCTTCTTTTGTTAGCTTCACAGAGGAGACAACATCAACTTTTGCAGAGCAGACACGATCAACCTTTTTGCAGTTTTGGAGTCTTCTGAAGCCCTCCTTCACACATGAGGGGTGTGGTAGCTTCGGCGAGAAGCCTTGAGCCTGACGGCCTTCGCTTCACCGAAGTCAGCCTTCGAAATAGTGATGGTTTTGAGCCGAAGCCGTCAAAGCCCTTGAGCCTTCGTGCCATCACCTCTGGAGTGGACTACCATGGCTTCGCAGCTACTCCCAGCTCGAACTCCGTCAGTCCGTGTACCGAAGCCATGGATGGCCGAAGTACTTCAAGACAACCACACTCCGAAGCCCCACCTTCGGAGTACCACCCTTCAAAGTCCCT